>JAXQQM020067712.1:0-350000 GCA_034641835.2 Pinus albicaulis
TGATGCTCCCAGTTCCAGCAAGGGCAAGGAGAAGAATCAAGACAACAACAGAAGAAACTCTATTCCAAGGAGACTTGCAAATGGTGTCAAGAATACAAAAGGAAATGAAAATCATCAAAGAATCCCAAGGCAAAAAGAATTCAAAAGTACATCAAGGAAAACTCCATCTCCAAGGTACCAAAGTGTATTTCTTGGTTATTGCTATTCTTGTACAAACTTTGGGCACATGGAAAAAGACTATGGGCATATCACAAAGACAAATATAATGGTCCCCGTCAATCTCCTCGAAGCAATTTTGCAAGAAGAAGTCATGATTTCTTATTCATGAACAAAATAGAGTGCTTCAATTGCCATAACATTGGACATATGACACGCGATTGTAACTTGACTTGGGCCCCTGCACAAGCTAGAACCATGCCAGAGAAGAAAGCTACACAAGTATGGAGAAGGAAATAAGTTGAATCCGGAAGTCTCTTGAACACTCCAGCGAACAACACATGTTGTTTACTAGATGAAGTCATCCTTGATATTCCAACATAAACACATATATACTTGTATATGTTTTTCAATCTAGATCTCCAACCCAATTTGCATCAAGAAAGTCATGTATGTTCAACATTATCCACTGTCGGACTTCATTTGTAGCACAATCCATAACTAATAGTGCCACACATATACCTGAAATTTTTGTTTACTTTTATCCAATGTTTCTTCCCTAATTTTGACATATACCTACTCAATACTTTCATTACACGTGCAATGTCCAATCTGGCACAAGTCATTGCATTTATCAAATTTCCAACCACATTGGTGTATGGAACATGGGACATGTCCTCATCTTCTTCATATGCCTTGGGACATTGTTCTACAGATAACTTTACACCTACAGGAAAAATGACCTTTACTAGTTTACATTGCATATTAAACCTCTGCAATATTGTTTTGACATATTTCTTTTGATTTAATCAGAGTTGTTTGTTTTCTTGATCTCTTTAAATTTCCATGCCCAAAATGAAATTTGCATCATCAAGATCTTTCATGTCAAATTTAGAGGATCAGAGTTTTCACTTCTTGGATGATTTCCCTGTCATTTCCAATTAGCAACATATCATCCACATAGAAAAGCAAATAAATAAGATGGTCACCAACTAATTCATCTAATTCGTGCATTCCTCAAGAAAAAATTTATAAATGAGACACCATACACAGATTTACCCAATGATGGAATTGACATAGTTCCAAATGTATTCCTCAAGAAAAAATTTATAAGTGAGACATAATACATAGAGTTACCTAATGATGGAATAGACACATGTCTAATCACACTATTGTGCACCCCCTGTAACATTAATTCTACCCTTGTAGCTCCAAAGGATAATATTACACGATTAGAACTCCCATATAAACGATGTTAACAAAAAAACAAAATCTAGAGAGCAGTTAGACATAACATCTAACATTACATTACCATGTATTACTCAAAGGGGCTTATTTCTTATGTGTTTTAGTCTTTGATGCCACAACATAGTATTTTCTAGAGAGAATGTATGACTTTTTCCTTCTTAATAAAGTAACCAAGTTAACTAGAATTGTACTGAGTTCTCATTTTTTTAGAGGTTGCAAAAAATCATCCGATTTGGAAAAGTGTTGATTCAAAAAAAAAAAAATGGAACATATTTTTGACATTTTAAATTTTCTTATATATTATGTTACACCAATTTTTGGTCATCAAACCATTTACAATTAGATGGATCGAAGTACACCATGTAAGACCAATTTTACCATAATTAAATTGCTTTCACTATAAGAAACAATTTATTAAACTATATTTTATTAAGTTATTTCTGGTTCAAACAGGAAACCCCATGAGAAATAATTAAATAAACCATTATTTATTTGATTTTCCTCTAGGAATAATTAATTAAACCATTGTTTAAATAATATTCCTAGTCATATTTAACCTAATTATGAGAAATAATTAGATAAATCGTTATTTTTCTTATTTTTCTCTATGAATAATTAATTAAATCATTATTTAGTTATTATTCCTTGTTAAACTTGACTAAATCACCTAGAAATAATTAAACAAATCATTATTTGTTAAATTATTCCTTAACCTCATTCTTGAAATGATAAATAAATCATTTATTTGTTTATTATTTCTAAATAAAGGGATTTAACCAATTTAAATTCATTTTCCCTCCAACAAAATATAATAAAATATTCCAAGCAGTTAAATCTAGATCTTGGTTAATAATATTTTATTATTTTCTATTATCGAGGATAACTCAATATTTTGTTATAAATAGGAGGGTTTTCCATTCATTATTCACTTTGATCACTTTCATTGTCGCACTCTGATCATTATCATTGCTGCTACTATTTTCTTACTTCTTGAGCTCCCATAGAGTTCAACACGTCTTAGGTTTTATACACCATTGAGAAAGAGAAACTTCTGGATCTGAAGCGTTGAGGACAGCCAAGAACCCATCCCATTGAGGGGGACTGATAACATCATTCTTTGTTCCCTTCCTAAGTGTTAATACATATAAAATTATTTATATATCTTGTCTTTTCCATTGGATATATGGAGCGTACTCTTATTTCTTTTAACTTCTTTTACTGCATTGATCTAGGTTTTTGTTGCATTTGTCTCAACTATCTATTGCATATCTAAGGAATTTAACCATCCATCTTTGTTGTTAGGGTTGTTTGTCACACACAGCTAAAGTGATCTGTTTTCGTACACTTGCTTTAAGAATTTACGCTAACAATTGGCAACTCCTAGTGGAGTCACTTGGTCTGCGAAACCGGAACCGCAGGACATTCTGCACCCAATGTGATACCTCCCCCCGATGTCGAGATGACGGAACCTTTGGCCACTATCCTCTATCTGTCATCATCCATGATATCCATGGTGGAAGACCCCTCTGGGGTATCCCCTTCTGTTTCGACTGAACCTCCTTCGGCGATCATCTTGGGCTCAACATCGGTAGATGTTTCATCTATTAGCTCTTCGTCTACCCTCCGTAGCGATGCTTATGTGAACCATATCTCTCATGATGATGCGTCAGGTAGCCCCGTCGCGCCATGTGGTCTTTCTTCTGCTAGTCCCCCCATCTTTCATTCTGATGAAGACATTATGGAAGCGATGACCACCACTAACTTTCCTTGGGATGATATGCACCACCATGCGTACTTCCTTCTGCAAAAGTCCCATGACCAGTATGTTGTGGAGTCTAAAGACTTCATCTTTGATGAGGTCGATTGGTTTAGAAATCTCATTCCTGCACCTGATGCTTTCGAAGAAGGAAATATGGCCAATATCTCTCCTACCATTAAAATTAACATTTCCGATAAACCAGGGGTTGAAGAAAACATTACCTTGGGGGCACATTGCACCCCGTGTAGAAATTAGCTGAATAAATCACTTATTCACTGAAGATTAACCTCCGTCATATACTAATTCCCCGAATTGCATACAATACAATTTTTCTACAATTAATTGTCACATAAATAATACAATCTCACATCAACTAATCACACATTAACTCGCATGGGGGAAAGCCTATAGCTGAAAACCCATTGGTCAGGTGTATATTATAATGGAGAAATCATGTACAATCATAGTACAAAACTCTACAAGCTCTCATGCACTACCTCCCCATGCTTGCCATACCTTATCAAGCTAGATCTAGCAAATCACTTGCTCCAACTTCAGCCACTTGATATTCAACCTGATTGCCTATTTTAATGCTAGGTATGGCTCTTATATAGATAAACCACCAACCCTAAACTTTGCAATACTCATAACCATCTACCTATCTATGTATAAACATAACAAAGATAGTCAATAACGATAGCTAACTCTACCCTTCTCATTCATCTCTTTCAACGTCTTTCACCGAACTGTTCATGTAATCAAAAATCAAGTGTTCTTGAGTCGATTATCGAGTTAATATTTACAAATTAAATATTATTTAATTTACTCCATCGATATATTCAGTTGACAGCTAGCTTAATCAATCCCCCCACGGTTCAACTAAAATAAAATGGGTAACACACCCACTCACTTGTCCCACAGAACCTTCCAAAACTTCAGCTAATCGAAGTCTAATCCTGTCAAATTCATGCAAGATATCAAACCCTAGGAACCACGTGATTCCTGTGTCATTGCATGAGCTACCTGTTGACCTGGGAATCGAAGTGCTAAGAGTAAACTGCTTATAGTCAAAAATATTATTAAGTGGGTAAATAATACGACTTCCATATTTTTAGAGACTTACCAAAATACTCAACAAAAAATTAGCCCTATCTATTTTTACCAACATGTAGCATCCATCAAGAATTCCAAGCAGAATTCCAAATTATGCTCCGTATGTCTGGGGTGTATTGAAGATTATTAGCTCAAAAAAAACAGACTTATGCTTTAATTTGTCACAGGCCCACTTAGTGAAGGCGACTTCATTTCTCTACTCAGCTTCCATCATCTTGCCGCATTCTCACATCTTCCTCAAATAAGATATGGATTATCCTAATCCCTATCCTCGCTCGTGGAATTCGAATCCTGCCTCATGAGCGTCAGCCAGATGTGCCCAGATTCCATCCCTCCGTGGGAACATACAGCATCATGATCCTCCGCCGAACACACCCTCCGATGTGATGGTACTCCGATGTCGATATGTCGGACTTATCATGAAAACTGGATTGAAGCAAGAGCTTGATGGTGCTCTGTTATCACAGAGATCGCAGGCTCCAAATGCAACTCGAACAAACTGCGAGGACCTTCCTCATCCAAATAGCCTGCTGCGCTGTTGTCGCTACCGGCTCGCCGACCGAGTTACTTTATCTTCTTCGTCACTGCATTTCCGTAAAACTCGTCGACCCAATGTCGAAACTCTTCCGGTATGTTTTTCTTGCCCCATACCGCCTAACCCTATCGTTGAAATCGTAAAGTTTACCCATCCTCTCGTCTGTACCATAGACCATTCCGACAGTTTCGATATAGCGCAACAGCCGTTCGTCAAAAGAGCTTTGGCAGTTTAATGAAGCTTGCGAAAGCTGTTAACCCAGACATATATTTGCCGAGTATTGACCAGACATATCAACGACCCCACCAAATCGTCGATAGACAAGATCCACTACCTCCTCCGAAGTAGCATTCTCCTTCCCATTTCGTGAAGAGAGAATACCAACAGCGAAAAATTTCTGCATGTTGAACCTCTTCAGAATTTTGCGGTTTTGCCCGAGAAACAACAGCCTCCTCCGTCGTCGCTAAATCTCCAATCCCGAGAAATAATGAAGGATGCCTGTGTCCTTCATTCAAACTCGGTGGCAAGATCCCTCTTGCATGAAAGTGCTCAATCGCTGTCGCCGTCAAAATCGTATCATCTACATACGCACGATGACTGGCCGCCCTTCCTCCACCACAACTGTACAATGTTTGGATCCGCCTTTCACTTGGAGAATCCAAGCCCTATGAAGGCCGTCATCCGAGTGTGTATCAAGCACGAGGTGCTTGCTTCAGTCTGCAGACAAAGGTTTCTCTGAGTTTCCGCACACACACTCATCACGAAGATCTCAAAACCTTTCAAAGTCGCTTTCTATGTACACCCTTCCTCAATAACTCATCAGAACGTGTTTTCACATCCATCCGATGAACAGCCACCCCATCTCATACCGAGAGAGCAAGGACTCCGTCCGTATGGAAGAGTACCTTGCGACAGTGCAAAGTCTCCTCATAGTCAATCCCTCGATCCGTGAGGACACGGCGACAACCGCCTTGTACTTCTCCACACTGTCACCGCTCGCTTCACCTTGTAGATCATCAAGGACCCACAACCGATTTCCAACCGGTTCTGGGACAATTCTGCGTACTGTTCTCATGACCGAACTATTTCCATCATACATCAACTCATGGTTCTCTCCAATGTGCTTCCTCAAAAGAGGATGGTTTCCCCACACAACACATTGACCATAAGAGCTATGTATCTGTACCCCATCTTGCAGATCTGCCTGCCTCCATACGTGTCAGTGGTCCTACAACTCTTCTTCGCATCTCAGCCAACAAGTCAGCCTTTTCCGTAGGTGCGCATGCGCCTTCTCACGGTTGGCGCTGTTCGTGCTTTTCCACCTCCGAACCTCTTTGTGGCTGATCCACATCCTAAGCTCCTCCTTAGGGGAACTAACAGCCTCCTCATCCCATGCAAGTGTAGCTCCCTCCTCAAGCGAACACCGCATGGCTTTCTCCCCAATTTTATATCCGTCGCACAACAAGCCTTGCGATCGTTCGGGCACATACACCCGATAAGGGAGGTGTATCATGTACCCCACAAATATTCCAACCTCGTTAGCTAATCGCTCCTTCTCGCATCTCGCTTGCATGTAGAGAGATCCGAAATCCGCAAATGGGAAATATCGTGCCTCGCGTAATAAGCTTCTGTGTGACCATGCCAAGAACTTTGTGGGAGGCGAACGGTTCGCACACCGCCGTATTGGGTATGCCCTTGGCCCACAAGTGAAGGGGTAGGCCCCGATCACGCAACATCGCTCGTGCGCACCCACGATCGTCTTGGTTTTTCCGGCTCACCACCCTGCTCGTGGGTTATGGGGTGCGATAGCCTTCTCCGAATCCCTTTCGCGTCGTTAACCCCTGACCCGAAATGTGAGATGACCACCATCACATTGCCTCCTTAGAGCAATCACCTTTCTTCCTCGACCTTCGACCGGGCAGTTAAACTCATTGCAACTTCGCGATCGTACGCTTCTTCTGCATGAAGAAGATCCACTTTCGAGAGAAATCATCAACAAAGATCACATAACACTCGAAGCTATCGTCACAACCGAGAAAGGACCAATATCACCGTGTGAACTCTCTCAAGGACTGCCGTGGCGCGACTATCCTTCTCGGTGAAAGGTGGCTTTGCTATTACTTCAAAGCACACCCTTGCATCGATCTCGACCGCGCAAGAGTGCCCTTAGGAAGTCCAAAGAGGAAATCACGTGTACTCCCGTGCTCCATGGGTGAAGATGGCCCAATCTCCGTGCTATGTCACCATCATCCCGCCACCACATCTCCAAATGCATGCCATAGCCGCGCAAATATTCACCGCAATCGACAAAGGTTCCGAGTTCGACCCCTATCTTCCGAGCCCTCTGGGGACCACTGCCACAGAAAGCTTTTCCTTCGCCGAAGACCACATCATAACCCTTATCCTCCAACATCGCCACCGAACGTTCTTCAACCAGTATGCATGACATCCTTTAAGACAAAGTGGCTTGGTCGTACCGAAAGGATACGGTACCGATAACAATGTGACCGTATTCACTATCATCGCCATCTTCGATGTACACCCAAATCTTTGTTTCCGTATCCGAGAACAACTTCGATTCTGCCATATGAAATGACGCACCGTCATTCAAGAACTACCGATCTCAAAGATACTTGAAACCAAGTATGCAATCAAGTGGAACTTTGATGTACCACTCTACACTTCTCACCATTCGTACCGAGTGAACTTTCAGAGGTATTCAAGGCGATGTCGTCGCCTTTCCATCTTGATGTTCCCGCTTATCTTTGAGCACCAGCTTCCCTTGGTTGCTCTTTTTCTCTGGAATAGATCCGTCAAAGCTTTCCACATTAAATATGGTAGCCTTACCATGAAGGTCGGATACATGATCTCGACGCCCTCCAACAGATCCTTCGACATTTTCACATCTTCTTGCCATGTGAACACCGTGTCGTACTGGCTTGGGACATCCGTATCCACGAACTCCTTCAGACCATTATCTTCTAACACCGGCCCATTCGATCCTTCCATGCAAATATGTTCGAACCGCCTTTCAAGAGCATATTCGAGCCGCAAACCATTGAAAGAAGACATCTTTCAACACCGGCACCAAGAAACAACCGCAAAATCTAATTCCAAACTCCAAGCTCTATCGCTTCCGATCTATACGCAAAACAAATTATCAAATCGAGATTGACTACAAAGGGCTTTCACTGTATCTTTCACTCTACAAGAAGGATGAATATTCGCAGGCAACGTTCGATGCGTACCGTCCGTGAAATAAGTTTGCAATCACCGTAATAGACTTCACAATTAATTCGCTCCGATACCATGTAGGAATGAATAATAAATCACTTTATTCATCAAGATTAACCTGTCATATATCAATTTCAATTGCACAATATTAAATATAACCTTCTTCACAATTAATTGTCACATGCGGAACAATAAGTTAAATCTTCACATCAATTCAATCGTTAATAACTCAAGAGTGTATGGGGAAAGCTTCAAAGTTGAAAACTTTCACTATTGTGTATATTATAATGAGAAATCATAACAATCATAGTACAAAAACTCTTTACAAGCTCTCATGCACTACCTCCATGTTATTTTACTGCTTTCAGATCTAGCAAATCACTTGCTCCAATCCAGTCACTTGATATTCAACCTTGATTGCCTATTTTAATGCGTATGTACTTTATATAGATAAACCACCAGCCTAAACTTTGCAATACCATAATACCTACTCATCTATGTTGCAAATAGTAACAAGATAGTCACAATCGATAGCTAACCTACCTTTTCATCTATCTTTCACCGTCTTTCATCAATCGATCATAACGAGGAATCAAGTGTTTCGATGACTAATGAGTTAATATTTAGTAAATTAAATATTATTTAATTTACTTCCACCATATCTAGTTGATTAGCTAGTTTAACTAACTTAACCATAGTTCAACTAAAATAAATGTAACAATTACTTGTCCTTGCCTGCACCACCTAAGTTCAATCAAGCCAACCATGCAAGTATGCCATCAAACCCTAGAACCACGTGATATTCTGTGGGCCGTTGCATGAGCCACCTCCATGACCAAATCGAAGTGCGCCAAGAGAGTAAATCGTCGTTTATAGTCGTTATTATGGTAAATATTTCACCTCCATATTTTTTAGACCACCAAAACATCAGTCCTAAAAATTAGGGTTCCACCATTTTACCAACATGTAGCATCCATCAAGAACTTCAAGTAGAATCTTCCCAAATTGTTCGTATGTTCAAAAACAGACACAGTCTAAAAACAGACTCTTTGCGCTGCATCTGTCATGCTCCACTTAGTGAAGGTGCTTATCACTACCAAGCTCCATCATCTTTGTCGCATTCTCAACACCTCTCAAGAATGCTGAGGCTTACACCAAGCTATTCACAATTTCATGATGTTTTCGTCCGGTCCTATCTGCAGATGCCCAAACTTGATCCCGCCATTGTTGAACACCATATCGACACATATGGCCCGATGTTAACTTCAATACTCAAAAATTGAGATCTATTAATCCTTCCCGACGAGAAAGTTAATGCTTCAAACGATAAGCTCATATGTGAGGTTGTTTTACCCATTCCATTGAATATACCACTTGGGTTCTAACTCAGCTTCCCATTTCATGAACAGGGACCATTCGTAAGGCACCGAATTTCGGAATTGCATTATGTTTGTCCCAAAGTCAACTTCCCACACTGTCACCCCACTGTATCATTGATGACAAAGTGAGGTTCTATCTCTTATAGATGGTTTCTTCCGTACACAACAAGATCGTTATCCGTTGTGTTGATTCTATGAAAAATTGCGTTCATTAGTCCTAGGTTCTTTTACTATAGGGCTTGTCAACGGCCTAAAGAATGTAGCCACTCTCCAAACAAGTCATGTCATATTGCTTCAGGATTTGGATCATATTATCTCTCGCCTACCTCGATGACCTTTACTGCTCTAAAGACTGGCACAACACCCATGATCCCAGAACAACTCTTCCATGTCACAAGTATAACATCCATCTCAACCCGCTTAAAGTTTTTTCAGTGATTCCCCACAATGCCTTTTTGGCTTCTCCATTGTGTCCAAACATGGCATAACGCTTGATCCCCTCAAAGTTCAAGCCATCCTCGAGCTTCTTGTTCCTCACCATGGTCAGCTGACAAAGCTCCAAAGAAAACAACTTGTCGGTTTGTCCTTGCTTATGCCACCATCACATGTGGCTTAAGACCTTCGACTCAACATTTGTTTGGGATGATTATGCTCAATATTATTGCTTGATGCCTTTAAACATGTCACTTTCGCTCCTCGATTGTGTCCTCCAACTTTGAGAGATTTATCCGACATCCTATCTTCACCTAATTGGCCTGGGGTCCTTATATAGAAATGACACTGAAACCTAAATTATTGTTATTCATTATCTCAAGAAGAACTCATCCTGTCCACTGACATAGTTACCCAGCTATTGTGTTTTTGGTCCAAAAAAAATCGCTATTATATCCTTATGTGTTCCACTAAGGTCATGTATCTGTTCCAACCATATGGTCATTGAATCGACGGATCATCAATGGGAAGTATGCTCGTTGATCATTATCTTTCAAGAGTTCGATCTCGGAAACTACCACCCAAGAGTAAGAAAGGTTTAGCCCTTATTGGAACTCATTTCCGAATTGCCTATTGGTGGCGCAAGATCCTATCAAGCATGGTGATTTACCCGATGAACACTTGTTCGCCATTACTTCGATGACCCTTGGTATGGCAATATCCTTACCTACTTGCCAACCCAAACTTCGTCTAATTGATCATGATGCTCGACGCACGATACGACACTCAAGCCCCCCACTATCTTCTCATTGGTGACGATTTATATCGTCATGTGTTGATTCTCCTTCGTCGTTGTCTCACACACATTGAATCCGAGTAAGTCCTTAATGCGTTCCATAGCGACGCTTGTGGTGGCCACCGTTTGGCTAATGCTCAAAGTTTGGCAGCAACAGATATTTTTAGCATCTCTATCTTCGGTGATTGCATTGTTGGCTGCCACATTGTTCCAATTGCCAACTTTTCGTCAGTTGCCGAGCTCCACCCACCTCCATCCTACTTCACCGCCGATCCCTTCGGCAAGGGCCATTGACTTTATGGAGTTTCAACCTCCATTTCATCGGGTAAATCCCAAGTATATTTATCGAAGTGCTGATCATTTCACCAAATGGCCGAGGCCATGCCAATATTCAATAACACAAGTAGCCATCGGCAGCCTTCTTTTTCTTTAACCATGTTATCACTTGATTCGGTTCAAAAATTGTCTCCATCATGGTCGACATTTCAAAACATGTAGATATGGCATGAGTTATCCTCTCTATTGGGCTTTGAGCACCAATATTCATCGTCCTATTGTTCTCTGCTGTACGGTCAAGTTGAAGCGCTAACAAAATCCTTAAAACTATGCTTCAACGAACGTTGAACAAGCATAAAACCAACTGCACCTGCTCTTCTCCCTCTTTGTGGGCCTCCGTAGAACTTTTGTTAAAATTGCCACAAGGTTTACCTTTCCACCTTGTTTTTGGCGAGGAGGTAGTTGATTGAGTGTGAAATCCTCCTTCACTTCAATGTTGAACTTATCCTCGACACCCAACCTTTAGAACAAAGACGTATCATGCTTGAGCGTGAAGCCCTGCAAGACGTTGCAGGTTGCATTGCAAACCATTGAAGCTGCCCAAGAAGCGCACAAAGCTCAATATGACCGAAAATTCCACCCATGTACCCTTCACTTGCTGCTGCCATCTTGTTCTAGTGTATGACCAAAGCCCATGATGTCCTTGGTCATGGGAATTTCGACCATTATGTAGCTAGGGCCTTACATCAATAGGCAAGGACTTGGGAAAGGGGGGTATACCTTGGGAGATTTCTCAAGGCCAAATCCTTCCTAACCCCAATGCACTTTACCCAAGAGATTTCCACTTATGGCATCTCCCATAGAGATGTGTTTTATTTGGCCATGCATTAGGTAGCTTTTCTACTGTTTCATCATTCTACTTGTTGTCTTTTGCGCCTTTTCGCATGGATCCATAATCCACACCGTATATCGACTATGCCGACGGTGTAAGTCGCTTTCCGGAATTCAGCACGTAACCTAGGCTATTTTTATTTCATGCATTTCGCTAGTCCTTCTCCAATGTCGTATGCATTGATCCGGGGCTACCAATAATCAAGTCGAATATGATGCAACAGATAGGTTTGTTAATTGAGTCCTTATCATCACATCCTTATCTTCATGTGTACGTTTAGATTCTTATTGTTTGTCACAATTGAATGGCGTGTATCGGGTGAATAACCATGTACTTTTTAGAAGATATTTACGGGTGAAGTTCTTAATGCGTTAAATTTGAAACCATTACATCTTACCATGTACCCAGAGCCCATAATCACTAGTGTAGACAGCATTGCAAAAATATTCTTAGATTACACTTATCACATGCATTTAATAAAAGACAACAATTGCAAAAAAAATGAACCATATACTGGCCATATATAAAACATGCATATACACAATGTTCACAACCAATGAATCTTCACTTAGCATATCCTCGATATGCCCACAGTATGCAGTATTCAAACTAGGGGCACCACATGCCTTTACATCTAATCACTATCTCGGGAGGGTTCCCGAGTTAACAGGTCGGCTCTCTTGCACTCGTATCCCGCATAGCCGTACTAGCCATCGCCAGCACCGTATGACCCTCGCCACCTGTAGCTCCGACACACCCCAAATGTATTGTTCGAGATTGTGCTATCCACACCGATACACCGTCATCGCTACCACACCTATGGCGGATATCTTCAAAGATGACCTCGATAGTGAGTGTCCCCGGTCGTCTCTCGCCCACGAGAATTTTCCGCCATCACACTGCGAGTCGTCCCACATGTTAGGGGCCTACAAATATAGGATTCATAATTTTGGAATTGACTTTATAGTCTTGTAAAATATGCACAATTTTTCTTCGTGTTGTTTTCCCATATTTTGAAAAATAACAAAAAAAATAAAAGAAAAAGAAAAATAATAAAAAATCAAAATGTGGTACAAAAGTCCGAAAAGAAGAAGATCAAAGGACTTAGAAATGCAGACCCCAAAAGAAAAATGAAAATAAACCCCGAAAGTGACAAGTCTCAAATGCCACTACTTTTACTTTTGCAAAATAAATAATTATGTAAGGTATACATAGCTGCCATAATCCATGATAAGTTAAATTATTTAATCTTAACTTGTCATGTTTTCAATTTTATGTTTTAGACACCGAATAAAGATTTGTCGTACGCTTTAACTCCATAAATCAAGAGATATGTAGAGAATAAAGGAGGAGCTCTGTCATTAATCAACAGCCCTCGATGAAATAAGGCAGATTCAGATAGTTTATGTCAAGAGAATAAATGTTCTGTTGTCAAAGCCAAAATGCACTGCCAAATGAAGAAAAAAAGTTAGAATAAGGTCATAGTAGAAAGAAAGGAGAAAGCATGTAATAAATTATTACCAGAAAATCACCACTTCTAATCATATTCAGATTTGTGCTTAGCAACAAACAAGCTCGTAGCATTTTCCGACTTCTTGTTGACCGGACTCTAAGCCCGATGACCTGCTAGTTCTAAAATATTGAGTTCTTATGTTCAATCCTCATTCATCATTATTTCATATCATCTCTCTCCTTATTTATTATAACTCTCATAAGTAAAGACTCATTCTTACTTATTGAAACATATAAACCCATCTAATTAACTTCTTCATTCGTAAACATATAAAAACCCTCAAAACCACTTTATCCTGCTATTAAGATATGATAAAAAGATGAGCTTTGTATTTACTTTTACACTTTACTTAGTGATTTATTTATTTTTGTGTAAACTCCATCCCCTCTTTCATATTAACTTTAACCTATTTATTAAACTTAACAATACCTTATCCTACCTATTTAATTCTCTATATCTAAATACCCACAAACCCATTTCATTAAAAGATTTTAAACACCAAAGCTATTACACATATTAAATTAAACCCAAATAAAACGCTCTTTGTCCTAACAAACTAACTTTTAAATAACATGTCACTAATTATAAAGTTATTAAATCACTTGCAAAGATTTAATACTATATAATAACACTGGTAATGTATATATTAATCCTTCAACAGATAAATATAATCCAATGTTTGATTAAAATTAAACCAAGGTTTATTTTAAACAAACATTAACCCCTGCCTAACCATATCCCGCCATGTTATATAAAGCCTCATGCTTTAAATTGTTGATCCATTTATATATTTTAAACTATGCTTTTCCATACTCCTCCATTTACATACATAAAAAACCATTTTTGCATATAAACCTTTAATCCAATGTATATTTTATAAAGGTTTTTTAACAAGCAGCCTCAATGAAGACCCCGAGTCCCACCATTCTTTGATGACTTTTAAATAGATCTTGACCCTTCACACTCGAGTCCTGCATCCAACATCCCTGTGTCAATATCATGCGGAAAACCAATCGTCACCAAATGCAATGGACGCGAAATGGGTTGTATTGCCCATTTCTCCGTGATGTGGCGCTTTCTTATTCGATCGCATTTGAGAATAAACTACCCCATCGCCCAATTTGCATGCACAATCGTCTTCTTGTTTCGTTGCTTCAAAGTTCGAACCGCTTCCGCCATTGACTAGACTTTCATTAATGACATTTACGTAGATTAAAATTAAAGGTTAAAACCTTGATACAACTATTTTACATTTTATCTACGCATTTGAAATCTCGAATAGACGCTCGACCGAGTACATTTTCAAGCCCCGATTTCGCTCGCTTTTATGCCCAAAATTTGAATTATACCACAATTCCACCATTGAAGACCAAATTAAGTGAGCTATTCGCTATCTCCGAAATCACATAAATTCCCAAAACCAACCGAAAGTCTCGTAAACCTTTTTCAAAAGTCATATTTATGCAATTAAAGGTATTTCAACAATTGAAGCTCGCATTCAATTTTAAACTATATTTAATAGAACCGTGCTCTTTTATTAAGAAATTCATCGAAACTAAAATTTTCTAAAAATATCAAAAAAGAGTACAAACTCAGCAAAATCTCCTGTGAAACCCTCTGCTTCATTTCAAGCCTTTTAAAGTCAAATTCTCAAATTTCATGCTCTAAAATCAAATTTGCATGATTCGTGGTGGAATAAACCGATGGATTTATCATACTTTTGTTGAACATTGGAGGCTATTGTGTGCTTGAATTCAAGTAGCAAATCGACAAGTCAATCGGCATCATAATTCAAGATCCTCGTGATAAGTCGATGAGTGAAGTACTTCTACCATTACTTTTTCTTTTTCTAAGTTTGCGATCCATTTTATGTTTGTTCCTGTTCTAATGTGTAACTAGGAGCACATTAAGCATGATTAGTCATGCTCCCCGTCTTTAACTAGCTGTTTTAATGTTTTTGATTGGCAAGGAACCCTTAATTGCTCCTTCTCCCATTTGACTCTGCTTTCTACTTTCCATTTTCCTAGATCAAAGGATCTCATACCCTTTATCCCGATCATACCATCCCAACAAAACCACTTTTCCCAATTCTAGGTTATCTATCTTGCCCCGAATATACTTGAACCTTTTTGGCTTTGGATTTGTGTGTCATGAAGTTTGATTTAGACTCATAGCCCAATGGACAAGTACATTTCTTCATCTTACCCAAGTGATTTTCCCCCACCAAACCCTTTAAAAACAAAACCAAATTGTACTTTCATAACTAGCCTAATATTATAAATTAAAACAGTTAGCCCTTAAAGAGAGAGTTCTCTCCGAACTCCTAAGAAGGCTAGATCTTAGAGTTTGAAGTAGGTTTAGAAGCACTCTAGAGTTCTTTGACTTAAATCCAAAATCCCACAACTTAAGTATTTAATAGAGGATAACATATCAAGTATTTCACATCAGAATTAACTAATCTCGATCATAAAATTGTCTTGAAAGAAAATTATTTTATTTATCTTTGTATTTCAAGATTATTTTTATAGGTTGTGTGGGTATTGAAAAATTGTAATTCTGAACAGAAAACCTACTATACCGTGTCTAACTCGTATCCTAAACCCTGTTGTCACAGATAACCTAGACCGAATTGGAAAAAAGAAAAAACAAACAAAAAACTTAGAGTTGAAATATCATTAATAAGAGTCAATTCATTACCCCAAGAATTAGTTAGTCCTAAGTAAGATATTGATTTGATCAAATTTGACATTCCTCATTTAAATGAAAATGAAAATGATTTCAAAACTATTATAACTTACTATTTCATTTTTTAATACAAAAATGAAAAATTATAGCAAGATATAAATCAAAGAAAGTTGAATATCAACTAAAGTTGAAGAAATTAATGCTTACAATTTTTACATATTAATGAGGCTATTGAATTAGCTAAATTTTTTACTTATACAAACAAACCTCCGCCTTTCGCTACACACTACAATAAATACTGGCCCAGTAATCTCATCTCTCGCATGTTGTTACATCATATATAAATACCACCCCAACCCATCCACACCACGTATTCCCCTGGACCTGGCCACAATGGCAATACTTTTTCCACCATCCATTCAATCCACTAGTTTACCTTCGATTTTGCAAATTCATCATTTCATTTCTAGTTCCCACTCATATCTCAATATCATTTCCAAAGACTTCTCTGCAAAGGAAGCTTTTTTAGTTCATCTCTGCTATCATTTCAAGATGTACTCAAGTTCTTTTATTAGATCCTCTAGTCAAGCTAAGCTTTTAGCCATGGCTGCTACAGACAGTTCCCCATTCATCTGCATTGCATGACATGTCTCAAGATTATCAAAACAAATACCATTGTTTGATGGTACTACACAATATACCTAGCTAAAGAACATGTAACTAAAGTCACGTACTTCTTTGAAATTTATGAAATAGATGAATCAAATGTTAAAATGAGATTTTTTGCTCAAAGTTTGACCCAGAGAAGTAAAGAAATGGTTTAAAGATCAAGATTACTGTAGTATAACTGATTTAAATGTATTTCATAGGAAATTTTTGAATAAATGAGAAAATAAAAATAACCCTTTCAAATATTATATGAATTTGATGCATTAAAAAGAGCCCAAATGACAAATGTGGGCTTAATATATTCCACTAGTATACTAGTGTTTATAATTCTACCTACAACTATTAAACTACTCTTATTCCTTGTCACTAAATTTCATGATTGACAACACATGCTTATCAATTAAGGGAAACAAAATGGTACACCTTTAGAAAAAATGTAATTAGATGTTATATAGTAGAAATAAAAATATTAGCTAAAAAAGCTAGACTCGTAAATGAAAGAAGGGTGACTATCAAAAGGAAGAAAATTCAAATTCGTATGCAAAATAGATAGTTTAGCCAAAAACCTTAGAAAGAATGATTGATAGACTAGTATAATAGAAAAAGACTCCTTGCTGGGATAATCATGTCGATCAAAAACGAAACTTTAGGAAAAAAAATATAAATCAAGGAAAAAGTAAAAGAAACAAAGTTCCTAGGCTCTCATTCCGTGGAGAACCAGGTCAAAGTTCTCAAAATAATAATGAAGATGAGAGGATGAATAATCATCTAATGGGTATAGATGAAAACAATACTATATTCTCATCAGAAGAGCCAGGAACTATTTGAGCTTCAACAACCTGCTAAATTAGACTCAAGAACCCTTTGACTATAAATGTATACAGAATTCTGCTACAATGAAATACATAGTCATTATAACTTTGGACACAAGAAAACAATGAGTCTTCTACCAAAAAAAATTTCAAAATCAAAATAAGAAAATGTAAAAGCATCAAAAACAAAAAAGTTTTGCAAATTATCCTAAGGAAAATGAAGTAAGTTCCCATTCTTCTCAACCCATTTCTAGTCCTAAAAGATCATCAAGTCCCAAAATTGTTTAGGTTACCTATATGGCTTTTCCTAGCTTAAAAGACACAATAAATCACTTAGCAAAAGCTTCCTCTAACTCTTAAATCAACAAACTTAGATCCAAAAACACCCTTTCCGTTGATCCTAAATCCAACAGTATCCAAAAATTGATAATTCAAAACACCTCACGATATTTTCAAGTTTGATAAAACTTCTATTGCTACACAACCTCAAAAGGAGGTTAAAAGCAAGAAAACTCCGTGAAACGTACTGGAGAATGTCAAAACAATTGAAGAGCAGAAATACAACTGAAACTCAAGAAACCAAGCCAACTTACGCTGATTAAAGATGAATTATTCAAATTAGTAAATCTCAACCCTCATTTAATATTCAAGACGAAATTACAGTTAAAAATACCTATTCTTTAACAATTGGTAAAAAATGATTCTATACAAATCAACCATAATCAAACACCTAATATGAAATGATGGTGAAGATGCACTATCGAATGATGATCAACCAGAATCGATTCATTCCAGGAATGAAAGTATGTATTGATCAACTCTTCCTTTTATATTTATCACGATTCATGATAAAATTTTCATAATGCTATACAGACTCAGAGCTTCCCATACTCTATCGCTCAGTTATACGGAACCTAATCTAAAAATAATCGTGCCCGATAAAGATTTGTTTTTCATTTATCTAGCAAATTTAAGTGCTTATGATTAATCAAAGACCATGTGTGACATTAGTTCAAACATCTTTGGTAAGAGCATATTAATGGACATTGTAGTAGTTGATATCCCACCAAAGGTATACATTACTATGGGGAGCAAAGTTGTATGGATTCCTACAATTGGACATGAGTTATGCTACTATATCGTTGTTCAACAACCTAAAAATCTATATAGGGAAATGATGCAAATTATGGTCAACAGTGTTGAAAGATCTATAAATTATCCTATTATTCTACACCACTTAACCTCGACTTTCTTATTCTTATGTAACTTCCTGCATTAATGAACTAAATCAATCCAATTGATAAAAATCCAACACCAAACAATGACAATACCTTTCATGAATCCCTTTGAACCCTAGACTTTTATACCGCTTAACAAATTAGGAGCAAGAGCAGTGAGTATGTGATTACAAACATGGAGACTAATCTTCAGAAGGACACATGCTCTTCAGACTCAACTTCAAATGCACCAACAATATGGGTCGAGTATGAGGCACTCATTCTCGGGTCGATCATTAGAAACTTAGGGAGGAAAAAGAATATTAATCATGGGAGATTTTAATAATCATAAAGCAAATAAATGGCAAGATATTCTATTTATAACCCTGGTTCAGGCCAGACACAGTAGACACTGTGACGTATTTAACCGATGATTTATTGAATGCAAATTTGTTGCTATACTTAGAAAACAAAATATTTAAGCACATTGCGCAGCAACTTTTTCTATACATGCACTTACTAATCAACCAAAACACAGTAATAATCGCCAAGGTTAAATATAATGTTCATTCCTGTGACAACTCAAGTATCGCATTTTCTCTCAAAGGATGAATAGATTTACCATTTTTGAACAATGAAGAAGAATTTTAAAACTGTAAAATAGATACAAACCGTAATATAGATTCATATTTGGATTGTGAAATAGACAATATAGATGTACAAATTTAATAAGCCATCGTATTTAAATAATCTCGACATAGACAGCTTATGCAAGATAGATATTGATGAAACTATCAAGAATAAATTGGACATGTTAGATCTCAAAGATACTCCTTGCCCAAAGTTTTAACCCCTTTAGAAGATCTCTTTGACTCCAATGATGTGCCTAAAAGTCAAAAATTGAACCAGTTTAGGTCTGATATTGAGAAATGTAACATTAAACAGACTAAAAACCAAAGATGATAAAACCTGCTCAAATATTTACCTCACAAGAAAATGAAAAATACATTGATCTTTTTTTATGAATACCATGATGTTTTGCTTGGAGTTATGAGGATTCTAAAATCTTATGATACAAACATAATCCAACACAAAATTCCAATAAAAGAGGATCAAAAACCATTCGAACAAAAATTGAGAAGAATTAATCATGTTCTATTACCGTTGATAGAAAATGAAAAAAAGTGAATGTATGATGCCCAACTGGTCAGACCAATCGACACTATTGGGTTTCAAACCTAGTTCCCACTAGAAAGAAACATGTGAAATTAGATTATGTGTCAACTTTAGAAATATTAACAAAGTGTCTCTAAAGGATAATTACCATTTACCAAAGATGACCATATATTACAAGTGGTAAAGGTCTCTTTAGGATTTCTTTGTTAGATGGTTTTTCGTGATACAACCAGATCCTAATCCAAAAGGAAGATCAGTTAAAACAACTTTCACCACTCCTTGGGACACTTTCATGTATGTGTGAAAATGCCTTTGGTCTCAAGGAATGGTGAGCAACCTTTGCAGAGAGTTATGGACATAGCCTTTGCAAATTATATTCATGACTCTTTGCATCATCTGTGGCGACATTATTGTATTTTCCAAATCAAATAATGAACACTTGGATCATTTGAGACAAGTCTTTATTAAAATGTAGGAAATTCCATATCTTTAAATCCAAACGAAAGTCTTTGGATTAGAGGAAGAAGTTACTAGGACATATAAATCTCAAAAGAAGGAATTAGAATTGATCCTGCTTAGATAGAAGGCACTAAAATTTGTCCACTTACAGAAATATCAAATAATTACAAGCTTTCAGTAATATTAATTTTTGAAGATTGCTTCAAACTTAGCTGAAATCATTAGAGAACTGAACAATATGCTAAAAACTCAATTTAAAATGGATCCGTTGAAGCCAAACAATTATTTAATCATACAAGCCTTTAACTAAAACACCATTTTAATCAATCCGCATTTACAAAAGATTTCACAATTTTTTCATTTGCTTCTACATATCATTGTTGCAAATACCGCAGAAGAATGATCAAGGATCGAACAACTCATAGCTTTTTATAAGACCCAGAGATGCCTCTCCTGAAATATAACATAATGGAGAAAACAAGCTCTAGTTTTCTAGTTATTAAGGCTAACAAAGACTTTAGCGTATTTCTATTCTCACATAATTTCTCATGTCCCTAATTTTAGTAAAAGACATTCTTACCAAAATGAACCTATGAAGAAGAAAGGGTTGCCACTATCCTAGAATATGACAAGAGAAATTAAACCCACAAAAACTCATTAAAGGACAAAGGATTAAAGTGAAGTTAATGGTCGAAATCAATTGCAATTCACTAGATATGCAAATTTTACTATTGTTCGTGTTGATGACCAATGAAAGAGACATGCACTAAATGATTAGTGTCTTTCTAGATTTGCCTTGTACTCATATATTATCTGTACTTACAAACTTACAAGCTCCTTCCAACTGTTTGCACTAAAGCTAGATTTAAAACTTAAAGCAATAAGATTTCTATCTTAGATAATACTTTTTTGGAGAGATCATATGGGATATTATTGAATTGTTTACTAAAGGAAGAAGTTTAATAAAATATTGAACACTGGCAAGGTGTGATTAGGAGGGGAATTATACTAAAACCATCAATACAAGATCCTTAGAGTTGGTTTTTAATGGCTCACTCATTTTGTTGATGTTAAAAAAATTTTTTTACTTCATGTCACAATGTCAAATTAGTTACAAAATAAATTATGCCATCTTTACCCTTAGAAGTTTATTTTAACTGAAACACTATTCTTCAACAATGGGGCTTTAGACTTCATTGGGAGAAATTCACCCCATCCGCCAACATAAGTGGATTTTGACTACCACCGATTATCAACAAAGTGATTGAAGCTATTCTCAAGTATAAGCCATTTATACTATTACTTTAAAATAACATTTTGTCAATATTTGGCGTTGCCTCACAAGATACTCACATCGATAATGCAAACAAAACATTTAAATCTACAGTGTGTGAGATTGTTTTACTAAAATATCATATTGTCTTCAGTCACTTCTACCAGAGCACAATACCCTGTAATGGCCTAGTTAACCTCTTCAAACAAAAGTCTTGTAAATATCATAAAAAGTTACTGAAGACAACAAAGACTTGGAATAAAAAAAGTTAGTCTATGTCAAGGGGTACAGACTCATCACTAAAACACAGCCCTTACCAACTTATATGGAATGGATGAAAATTTCATCCTCTCGAAACGCAGTAATGAAACGTCCAAGAACTATGGTGAACAACACATACAAAGGAGAATTAATCAACCGTTCATCTACAACAAGGGAAGAGGTTCATAAGAAATCCTAAGTCAATCAAGATAAAATCAAGAAATTTTGAGAAAAGTAGCATGATGATTTAATAAAGATAAAGTGCTAAAGGATTCTAGAAGAGAAGACAAGAAAAAAATAACAGAAAGCTGACTTTATGTGAAAGAACTCATGTAATTAAGATATAGGCAATAATGCTTTCTATCAAAGATTTGGACAATGAGACATACAATAAACCAAGAATGGTAACGTTCTAGCACTACTATTCATCCTGAAAGCACCAATACAGTCCCATTTACTTTTACATCATTGTAAATACCATTAAAGTTTTAGATTGGATTGGATATTTTCTTTACAAAGCTGAAGCCCTAGAGAGAAGGCCCTAAGCTTTGCAGATAAAATGTTACAAATATGATTTCTATGCCATAAAACAAAATAGCACCACTGATCATCATGGTCAAAGTTGGAAGGCTACTAGGTCAACTATGGTTCTCGACATTTCACCAGAAATGCCATCCATGTGAAGTTTTGCTAGGGTCCATGTTATGTGATTCATAATTTTAAATTGACTTTTGACAGTCTTGTAAAAATATGTACATACCTTGCTTTCAGCTATTTTACATTTTGAAAAAATAAAAACAAAAAAAGAAAAACAATAAAAAATCAAAAAATAAAGGTAAAAAGTCCTAAAAAGAAGAAGATCATGACCTTAGAAAAATATAGACCTCAAGAAAAAAGGATGAAAATAAACCCGAAAGTGAGCAAGTCCAAATGCTACTACTTACTTTTTTAAAAATAAATAATTATGGCAGATGTTCAATAAAATGCCATAATCCATGATAAGTTAAACTGTTTAATCTTAACTGTCATATTTTTCACTTTATGTTTTAGATAGTGAATAAAGATTTGTTAGACAAATTAACTCGATAAATATGACAGGGTAGAGAACAGTCATAGAGTTCAACAGTTTAACTTATGCCCTCGATGAAATAAGGCAGATCTAGATAGTTTATGCTTTAAGAGAATAAATGTTTCAGCGAAAGTTCAAATGCACTCGCCAAATGAAGAAAAATAGATTACACAAGTAGAAAGTGAGCAAAGTGGCCAATATATGATTATCGAGAAAACTACTAATTTCCCATCCCCCGTAAGTATTCAGTTTTCTAAGCTATCACCAAATAAGCTCAAAGCATTTCTCTAACTTTTGTTAAAATTTGACCTAAGGTTCTAAGGACCCATGAATAAAATATTGAGTTCTTATGTTTAACTTCATTCCATCATTATTTCATCTTCATTCATACATTATAACTCCTTTCATAAGTAAAGACTATTCCTATTTAATGAAACATATAAACTACATAATTAACTTCCTTCATTCAAACATATAAAAAAACCTTCAAAAACGGCTTTATCCCAAGTATTGGTGACATGATAAAAAAGTAGCTTATTACTTTTACATTTTACTTAGTGATTTATGTATTTTTGTGTACACCACCTCCTTTCATATTAATCTCTAATCCTGTTTATTAAATCCTTAAAATAATACCTTTATCCTACTTATTTAATTCCTATATCTAAATACCCCAAACCCACTATAAAGATTTTAGACCAAAGTTATTATACACATATTAAATTAAAACCTAAATAAAATGCCCTTTGTCTAAAAACTAACTTTAAATAAATATCCCGCCCCCTATAGTTATTAAATCATTCCCAAAGATTTAATACTATAATAACACCTTTGCAATGTATATATTAATCCTTCCCCGCATAGAATTATAATTCAATGTTTGATTAAAATTAAACAGTTTGTTTCATAAACATTAACCCCGCTTCTATCCATTCAATTATTTATAGAGTCTTCACGCTTTATATTATGACTCATATATTTTTTAAACTATGCTCATAATTTCCGCCTATATACATAACACCATTTTTATGTATTAAAACCTTTAATCCAATGTATATTTTATAATAGTTTTTTATCACAACTCCTAATGAAGACCTTAGTCCCACCATTCTTTTATCGTAGACTTTAAATAGATTCGACCTTTCATACCGAACTTCAGATCCAACGGCCCCAGATCAATATCGCTACAGTAGTTAATCGCTCGCCTAAATGTAAATGGACGCGAATGTATGTGGTCATTTCTCCTAAGGACGTGTCATTTCTTATTTGATCAATGCTCATCGAGAATAAACCACTTAATGCTTCAATCAATGCGAGAATCGCTTTTGCGCCTGCTTTCAGTTCGAAATCGCTTTCATATTGATGGATCAATAATGACACATTTATGGAGACTAAAATTAAAGGTTAAAACCTTTGATACAACTATTTGCGCTTTATCTAATGACGAAATCTAAATAGACGCCTTGATTGAGTTAAGAATTTTCAAGCCCTAATTGCCGAGTTTATGCCCGCAGTAAATTTGAATTAGGTTTAATTCCACCATTGAAGACTAATTAAGGAGCTTAGTTCGCCATTCGAAATCTATTATGTACTTCCTCAAAATCAATCGAAAGTCCTTTAAACTTTTTTAAAAGCCGAATACCGCAATTAAAGGTATTTTCCGACAATTGGAAGTCATATATTCAATTTTAAACCATCTTTAATAGAATCAGCCTTTTCATTAAGAAATTCACCGATCCAAACGCCTAAAAATACCAAAAGAGGCCAACCGTGTAAAAATTTTTCCAGAAAACTGTCAGTATTTCAAGCCAAAGTTAAATTTCGAATTTCACAACAAATCAAATTCTAAGGATTTAAACGACAAAACTCGAGGTTACATTGAAAACCCATTTTTTCAAATCAAACCGACTCAAACCCGTTTTCTGTTTTATGCCGTCATTATCCTCGCATAAACTTAATTGGAGCAAAAAGCCCAAAAAGAAGCTATCCCAATCTAAATTTCTCATCAATTACAAAATTAAAAACTCCCCGCAAATAGTTCAATCTTTGCAAGAAGCATTCAAAATGACTAAGAAAGCACAAGCATCCGTAGGATTCCAAACACCTAAATCGTAGGATCCAAAGCCTCTAAGCCTACCCGCCTATCACTACTAAATTCGCTTATAATAGCAACCTCTTCAACCAATTGTCATATCAAAGTACCTTTATTGATCTTTGGATTATAAATGCACTTGTTATTGAGTTTAATTTACAGATATACACAACCTGTGTTAAGAACAATTCCTAGACAAAGATGATGCTCACTTGGGAAACCCATTTTCCTCGCATATAGTCCCATTGACTCATCCTTGCCTGGTTGTCCTTACCGACTTTGCTAAAAATACTATGATCCGTATCAAAGGGTTATAGTAAATGCGTAAGTTGAAATACTTCCTTTTTTACCATTAAGGAAATTTCAAACAATTAATCATCAAGCCCACTCACAACCTAATCCCCCAGGAAGTCCCCATAGCTTATAGAGGCATTAACTCAAATATACCTTAGCACAGATTTTTACAAGAACATGATATTTTAATTGTATGCCTTTTCATGTTGAAATTCCAAAGATTAATCCTCCATACTCATAAATTAAATTTTGTCTTAGACAAATTATGTTTATGCTATCTTTTATCCCTGGGATATTTTGCTGTATGAGTATACTGAGATGAATATATTTTGGTTTCTTGTCCAATACGTCTTCCTGTCAACCTCCCGCTCGTTTTTGACTATGTCAGTTTATGCGTATGCCATCCATTACTAGTTGACTAAATTGGCCTGCTGTGTAAGAGTTTTTAGATATTCATCTTATCTTTTCCATTTGTTTTTATTCTTTCTGGCCACATACCCATTAAAATATGGATGTAGAGGAAAACTCTATCAATTATTCTGACTTTCACTGGAGAAAAGAACCAGTGATTCCACTTATTCAGTAGTTTTTAGAACTATTTTTGCATCCAAAGAATGAGCATATTAAAACAAATCAGTAATGCCTTGTATCGAAGAAGAAATGGGAAAAGGGATATTACAGCTTTCGCAGCATAACAAAGTTGGAGATTGGGACCCTATGAAAACACACCGAATTATGATTTTTAACAAACTTGTTACCCTACAAGTTGCCCAAGCATGTGTGTATGAGAATTAAAATCGAACATTTTAGACAAATTCTCAATGTAGATTCAATTAACTTTATGGCAACCAAAAGAAAAACACAAGCTTAAGTTAAATAATCAAAAGCAATATTCATAATCAACCACGTAGACGCAAAAAGGAAATACAAAGAAATTATCTACCTGGGATTCTCACATCACAAATCCACCTCGATAAATGTTTTACCAAGTAGACTTCATGTAACTCTTTAGACCAATCTTTTGGCTGAGGTTTAGCTCTCAATCCCATACTTAGGTTTTAAGGATTTTTGATTAATGAATAGATGGCTAAATTTGGCAAAGACAAAACAACCTGTTGCATCAAAAGATTAGCAAACATTCATCGGGGCCATGAGTCACATACACCTTCACAAAACATCATAACTGCTGATACAACATACTTGGAATCTAGGTTAACTAAAATAAAACAAGAATAGTGAAAATGATGTACTATTTGCATGTAAGAAGTTAGAGCATTTTCTAAATGAATTTGGCAACACATACAAATACTTCTCATCAAATAGATACTGAGGATGGCCATAGAAAGTTGATAAACATAAACCCTTATGAATCTCGAGTTGTCAAAACATATCTCATATTGTTGAAAACAATGCTGGGATATACAATAACACAAAGAAATTGTTAATGAAAGTGCCCAACCCGTATGAATTGGACCTTACGATCTATATAGAGTATTTACAATATAGGATTCTGATCCTCCACTAGAGAATTCGAATTCACTTACTTCGACACCTTTCCCCAATCTTAAACATGCCATTAATTACAAAATGACACTATATTTCTTTGAAAAGTCCTAATTTATTGTGAGTGAAACTCCTAAATATGCTTGCAACAACCTTATCTAAACTTTAATTCTTCCTTTTTAGGATGCAATCCCATGTATTCTAACTTTGATGATCTTCCACCTTTGATGTAATCCTGCTGATGATGACAAACCCATTCTAGAAATCGTATATTGCAAGCCTCTGCTATTCTTTAACTTTCATTTTCATCTTCTAGCACTGTGATCATTGATAGATCAGTTTTACATGGGGTCATATTTGCCAACTGTTGCTTTGAACTTTAATTCTCCACACCCGTGTAGAAAAACATTCTGAAATAATGCAAGACAGGGAAATAAGTTCCAAGGCCACGAAAGTAGTCTGTTGTGTAGCGTGCTTATAGGTCATTGTGAAACTTTTTCCTTTAATCATTTTTTTCTCCTTGCTTTTTATTCATTTTCCAACCTTCACCGTAACTTCCATGCTTCCACCATCAAAATTTAAACCAAAACGCATCATTCTTCCCTCCAAACCATATGAGGTGCAAAAAGACATCTTCAGTGTTTCGTAGTGCATCATTTAAACTTTGCAAGTCGATTTTGGAGTTACTACTTTCTAAAGTCTTCAAAATTTTTGAGTTGGGGATGCTTATACCTTATAAGTGCTTATTATTTTAAAACATAGTAACTTATCTTCAAAAAGATGATTTTTCAGAAACTTTATCTTCAATTTTTTAATGAAAGACTCGATTTATAATTTATAATTTTTTTGCACCTGTTTAATAATTTATTTCATCAAGCTTTAGATTTTCTTGAGATCTTATTAGTCAATTTGCAAAGTCTTTCAACTGTCTTCTTTAAATTTCAATATTGTTGGCCTTTAAATGAGTATTCATAACTCTTCACAAATTTTGCTTTTATGGTTGGTATGTATCCATGAAAAATTGTCTCTCACCGTTTAGAATTTCTGATTTGAAACCTTTTCACCTTCCCAAAGGGCTTTTATACTCTTGAAACTTGCTTTTTCAATAACATGCTTTTCTATTTCTTCTTTAACTCCGGAACAAGTGATTAGTCGATTAATTTTCTTCCATCTCTTCTGATAGCTGATTTTTTGTTGCTTCTGAAGAGAATACTTCATTTTTGGATTACATAGGTGAAGATAGACTCCATAATTCGCCACAAAAATGATAAAATACCGCTTTTCCAAATTTCAACATTAATTTTGTATCCTCATTGTTCACATGCTTCCTATCCTTGAAGACAAATGATGTATCTTCATCAGAACTCGCTTTTTGATGACTTATCTTTTATGTTTACCTTCACCGTATTTTTATGAAGTTTACCTTTGTACTAAAGGAGACTTTCATGTCTATTGCTGCAAGAGTACCTAGTTCTTTGTCTTGACTATCACTTGTTCTAAAACACTGCTTCTTTACAACTTGACCTTGCCTGCTTCTGCTTAACTTGTTTATCGACCGATCGTTTTCAGCAATTTCTTCCACTTCATTCAACCTTGTTTTGGCAAAGGAGGAGTTTCTTCAATGACAATTAATTTCTTTTCCCAATTGCTTCTTTCACTGTTTCTAGGTTTTAACTTGCCAAAACTTTTTGTCCTTTATTACCACAGTTTACTAGATTCTCATTTGTGGAGTTTTTTTACTCTTAGGTTACCGACCGTAGTTTGAGCTTCTACTCCAACCACAAAAATAAATGATGACCATTCTCTGTTAATATTTTGGATTTCATTTAAGACCACTGTGTTTACGAACCAGTGTGAAATAGAGAAGTTTCACACCTTCGCATTTCATTTAAACTTATTCGCCATCTCAATAATGCGTTTTATAATATGGTGCCTTGAAAGTATAAAGACATTACAATTGCATGTAATTAAGTTTGAAATGGTATGAATAAACTTTATGGTACCTCCACTGTGTAAAATACCTTTGGATATTGAAGAGAATTAGCATAGCTAATTTATGCAGTTTTGGGAATCAGAACAATGTTTAAACCATCTTCTGTAAATTCTCGTTTAGAAACATTACCATAAGGCTTCATGTCAATCAAATCAAACCACATGTTTCTTACCCCCAGGCCCTGAAGCATTAAGGCTATGGTCTCACAGTGAACACAACAAGATTCCAATCTTTGAAGTTTAAACCACTGAAATGCAAGGCAAATTTTCATATCTAATCGTCCTCTCATGTGCCGGTGTCCAAACACCTCATTTCTCTCAAAAAAGCTCTCTAACATTGTTTTGTTCTTAGCTAGGGCCTTTTGCGCTGTGTTCTTTAATTTCTACATGCCTCCTAATTGGTGATTCATTTTTTTCCTCTCACATATTCTTCTCTTCGGGAAATTTCTGTCTGCTTCTCGTAGAATTTAATGAGATCGGCCCACTTGAATTCAAAAGATCACTTCGCTTGATGATAAAAGTTAGCTCGCTTGATAAAACATTCGTCTTTGATAAGAGAAAAATTTTGGTTTAAGATAAATCATGTTAAAACTTGAAACAGATGATGTTGAATCGTTTAAAGAAACCGGAGCAATAATGCATGTAGGTCTTTCAAATTTGAACTTGTCTTTCATACCATAATTTATATCACATGATGAGTTTGAATGGTTATACGTTTTGGAGATGACCCTTAATCTCATTCAGAACATTAAAACCCATTGATTTCAATAAACTTGATGTTTTATATGACTTCCTACCACCTATGCCGTAGCGCACTTAAAGGCACTTCGTTGACATGCGCTAATAAAGTAGCAGTTGCTTTCGTAGCTGTTAAACTCAATAACCACGTGTTGCCTAAATCATATTTCTATTATTGTAAGAATATTTTTCAAAGGTTAAAAATGATGACTTAAATGATGATGTAATCTTTTTAAAGCATGGAATGAGACCAAAGACATTATTTGAAACTAAATACATTGAGATTTCCAACCTATCACTTACCTCAATTCATAAATGAACACCAAGAGCTATTTAACCATGATTAGAAGGTATAAACCCTTTAAATGAAAAATCAAGGGTGACATATTTGTTTATGTTTTCCATGACCATGATCTTACAAGGACCTGTTAAATGGCATACATGTAATACACCACCTATGAACTGCCCAGCTAGGTTTTTGCAAATAAATTGAATGGGAGTGAAAAACACTGGTAGAGGCAGAAGCCAAACGAGAACAACATTTAACTTAAGCACAAACAACAAATAATAAACAAAGACTAGAGAGAAGGAGGCTAGCTATATATACAAACTAGACCAAATTCAAAAATAATTTACAACAAAAGGCTTAAACTCAGCTTCAATATAATAGAAAGTATAATGAAAGATATATGTATGATCCTGAAGAATCAATGATGAGATAGCCACAACCATAATCAATGGCACTGAAAGAAGAGAAAAAGAAAAAATACAATCGTAATGACAAATACGCTGATTACATAAACATTGCAAGACAAAGTTTCTTCCTCACAAACCAAATTGAGGAAAAGGACTTGGACATCAAGGAAAGGTATACTAATTAAGCAGAATATAGATACAAAGATAAAAACATACCTCCTAAATTCCCCTTGTATAAGCCCTGGAAATCATAACATGTTATTATCAACATTTGACTATTCCAACAATAATGATGATGTCATTTTTACGTACCTACTACATCAGACCAAACAATATATATAAAAAGGTGGACCTTGAGCTAGACACAGGAATATTCATGGATGGACTTATATTTAATCCCATAGGCAAACCTTTGAAATGATGTATTCTACTATGTAAAACGCCATTGAAAACAATAAACTTCAAAATACCAGCATTAAGGTAACATCATAACTATGAAACCAACTATGCCAAGGACCTAGTTAATCAAACCTTCTGAGAAACTATTCTGTGTGAGATATGATCCTCAAACATTCAAATGGAACTATTAATCAAGAAAGAATGAAGGCATAGCGTGCCTTGAGGAAACAACTCAAGCTTTCTTCAAAGTGAGCATCCAATAAACAAAGGGAAATCCTTCAGGATCAAAGTGAAAAAGAAGAGATGATGGAGCCTATAATGTACCAACAGTACAATCAAAGAGATGGAAACACAAATGGACAAACTTGTCCAAGAGAGATTGTAAAAAGAACTAAACACCTTTACATTCCCATACTATCCCAAAGGATTACCACAATAGCATTCTTTCACTTTAGGAGAGAAATTAGCACCAAAGGACCCACTGCAACCTACAAAGGACTTCACACCATTTCAGCCATGACTTCTCTACTACAAATGTACAACACACAAGATGAAGCACTACATTGTCAAAGCTATGAAGAGATGTCTTTGAAGACAAGATGGAGACAATATACCAAACAAGATAATTGAAAACTTTGAAAGGAAAATAAGACAAATTTCGTATCAATAATGAACTCAGGCAAATGGAATTTATTGGTATATTAACCAAGAATTTACAAAAAGAATTAACTTTCACAAGAAAGCATTCTACATATTAAAAATTTAGTCTTTGATCAACATAATGAAGCTATTCATAATCAATGGCCTTCAATTCAGCATATATGGACAATAGACCTACCAATGGCAGCCCAAACATAGATACAAAAGACAAAAAGATGAGTTGACTGACAGCCTTCGCAAAGCTAAAACTCATTACATTTTTTGAAGAACAAAAAATATAGAGGAACTTGAAGACACAAGACATTTCCATTGTGACGTAGAAAACATTGAAAATCAAGATACACACTAAAAAGAGCTTAATGAACAATCAAGAAAAGTTTGAAACAATGAACTTGCCATAACTAATTTATGGTAAAATACACAAATCTCAAGACAAAAAGGGCTTACCGTGATATATACAGAAAACAATGAAAATCTTTATACGTTTAAGGACTATGACAACAAGATTAGGGAGCGAGCAAAGAGCAAGTAAACAATCGCCTAACACAAGGCACTTTGCCAGTAAAGTTTTACTTAATTATTTTGAGGATTTATTTTTTCATACATGAAATTAAGTGATTTTTCATTAATGTTTTACTAAAAGATATACAAGATAATGATGAAAACCGTAAAGCTGAAAATTTCAACATAACAACAGAAGAGGAAAATTTTCACAAATTTGATGTAGAGATAAAATGAAAAGATAGTTTGATGATTTTCATCGCTAAAAGATAATTTATAGCAGAAACAAGAAACTAATTACCAAAGAGTATCGTTGTTAAAGAGCATCGTGTTAAATAGTACTTCTATTTAAGATTATCATCGGAAGATGTTGAGCATATATTTCATTACTCGTTGAAGTTATGACACATAGGCAAAGGCGCCTTATTAGCAAAACAATTTATTTATTTTGACAAAAGAGGACAACTTGCTAGTTTGTTAAGAAGTTTTTCCTTTCATTATGTAATGACATTTTCTTTTTCCTAAAGTTATTCCTAGAACTCTTTCTAGGATATATGTAATACTTTATGTATAAATACTGGATTTCAAAAGAATTCTGTGGTGTGGAATAAACCTATTATCAATTATAGACATTTTTGTTAAAACATTGGAGGTTATTGTGTGTTTTATTTTGGCAGCGTACTTAGACAAGCTGACTCAAGATTACACCCAAGATCCTTATGTTGAAGTGTTGAATTTCACTTGTCACCTGCTTCTTTTCTAAGTCAATATCCATTTATGTCACTAAATGTGTAACTAGGAGTATTACTATAGGATTAGCTGTTCTCGTTTTAACTAATTTCCATTTTAATGTTTTTCTTTTATGATTTCCTGCAGCAAGGAACCCCACGTCTTTCCGACTGGCTTCTACTTTCCACTTTCGGATCAAAGGATCCTTAAGTGCCCTTTATCCCGATCATACCATCTCACAAAACCACTTTCCCAAATCTCTCAGGGTTATTTCATCTTGCCTCGAATATATTTGAACCTTTTGGCCTTGATTTCTAGTGTCGTTAGTTTTACTTAGACTCATAGCCCAATGCATGTTAGGACTACTGCCTTACCTCCAAGTGATTTTTTCCCCACCAAACCTTTAAAACAAAATTAAATTGTACTACAACTAGCCTAATATTATAAATCAAAACAAATGAATTTAAGAGAGAGCCCTCTTCCGAACCCTAGGAAGGCTAGATCCTAGAGTTGAAGTAGGCTTTGCTACTGTAGCCTTTAATTTAAATCCAAAAATCCCACAACTTAAGAATTTTCAGAGTGATACCCAGATACCGAGTTTCACCGACAAGATATTCAAAATGCAAAAGAACAATCAAATAATACATATTTTAAAATTGAAGGTCCATGTATTGATATAATCTTACTTTTCACTATCTAGTCCCCATGCCCCTGGAAGTGGCAAGTCAGGTCACTCGAAAGTTCACATTAGGGGAATTCTGAGGACAAATACTGTAAGAAATTATAAATAATAGGAAATAATAAAACAAGATTTGATTACATCACTGTACCTAGAGGAAATGAAAAATATTTTTTCAACTGTATTTAACCGCAGCCTTCAAAGCATCAAATTAATGGAGGCTGCTGATGCAAATTTACTCCTCATCCATGAGAGTTCATGTTGCATACTATGGACGCGTGTTAGGTGCTGGATAATGACAATGAGCATTATTTTTTAAAGGGTATTCATATGCGATGGCACATTATCGGTGGATAAGTGAAATTAAATTTTGCATCCATTTATACCTGCTTGAAATTCTGAGTAAAAACTTGGGAGACAAGTTTAAAATACGAAAGTTGAAAAGTAGTTTTATTATTTTATTATTTTTTAATATTTTTACCCTTTTACACTAAAAATGGTGAATCACCTTCCTCATTGCTGACATCAATTGTCCAACCTATTGTTTCTTGTCATTTATTTTGGTTGTAGCATTTTTTCAGAGTGTCCATTTAGAATTTCATTCCCCCAATCACCATTTTTATAGCTTGATTTTTATACAAAGCAGCATATGGTCCCAATGTGCAAAGAACCTGTGTCGAACACTGTCTGACTGGGCCCGGGCGGCGCATCCTGGCTCTCGTGGTTTCCATTGTAGACTCCCACATGAGGCTTATGTGGACTCTTTCAGAAGGACAAGCACAACATTGTACCAGCAGCATAGTTGTTGTCTGTTTTTTCACTTGTATAAAGGACAAATCGGCTGCTTACCCGATTTATATCATGTGGGCCCACCTGTGTAGGTCCCACTTAGTACACCCTCAACTAACATCACTTCACCCTCCGGTGATGTGTGGCCATTCTGATGCCCAAGATCCGCAAAGATCGTCGTTAGCGATACCGTGTTCCTCTAGCCTCACCAGATCGTATCTAAGATGGTCGTGCCTCAGCACGAGCATCTGGGTCCGGCAGCAGCATTCCATGAACTTCCGATATGTCTTGCACTGCTGTAACACCGCATGTATATCTCCACCACCATAGTATGGTGAGTCTAGTCAAGAAATAACAACCTGGGACAGCCGAAGTCGATTCGGTGCCCCCGCACTACAAAGGCCTCTCCCCCGGTCTGGATCCCGCAGCTGCCGGACAACATGCCTACCTCAATGCGGTTCTCAATCAGTTTGAGAACCATGTACCGCTATGCGTACTTTGGACCACTCATCCCCCCATCTTGAAATGAAGCATCCAACCTTCTCCCAGCCGTATTTTAATTGGTTATCAAAGCAAACCATCATGTTTGTCAACAAACAGAAAATCACATCAAAATCATCAAACTCCTTGCTTTAAAAAAAAATAGTAAACCACCTTTTTTCACCAACCCCAGCTTCGTCCTACCTTGAGTCACATTTATTTTCTCTCGAAAATCCGAGAACCAACCGCCACTACTCATGAAGGTGAGCGACCGGGTAGAAGGAAGTGTGTTGTTCCTAGCCCTGTAAGTACAATCTTAAAATATAATTCAACAAAACAAGAGTGGAAGAAAAGTAAACCCACCGCAATTGGACAAGACATTTATCTAACAAAGCCGCTTGTCTGCTACAAACGCCACAAGATTTAGGTTTTCCCTCTCCACGTTCAATTGCTACTCCAATAGCAATGAACCAAATTGGAGGAAATCACTGTTATTAAAAAAGAAAACCCTAATTCTTTTCATGATTGTCATCAAACTGGATCTGTTTAATAACCTTCAATGATAGTTTTAAATCGTTCAGCCTCTAAAATGGTATCCTTTGTTTTTGTAGCATTTGATACTTCACCCGAAAGCCATTTTTTCAAGAAGGGTCACTTTGCCACGTCTCAAAATCAAATTTCTTCACTTACGTTGCTTGTACTGGGCACCACTTTGCCTTCATACCTTTTCAATGTGTATTTATCATGAGTAACTACTTTTTTTCATGTTTTTATGAATTTGCCCTGCTTGTCTATAGGCGCATCACTTCCAGTCGCTCTTGATCAAAGCATTGGATTTAAAACAATTAATAAAATTATGGAGTCTGCCGAGTCCCTTTGCTTCCTATTAAGCAATATTTCGTCCATTTGTGCCTTGTACTCTCTCTTATAGCCATTTTTTCCTCTCAAACACACCATCTCATCCACTCTAATAGCCAAGCCCAGCTGCCACAAGTCATCCAGTCTCTTTTTATGTTCGACAAGGAAGTTGTCCTGTTTATCGTAGTATCCCATTCCATCATCATCCTGAGAAATAAGACATCGTCGTTTTACCATCCCTCGTGCTCAGTTGGAGGATCCTTTGCTGTTCACTCCATGGTCGACCTCTCTCCGTCGTACATCAATTATCTATTCCGTGAACATGTGTTCAGAGTGGTGGTGGCACTGTCTCAGCTCTTCTGCCTGCCCAGTCGCACTGTGCAAAGAGACCCTCATTACCCTTGAATTGACAGCCATCCGCTCCATCAACACACCTGGGATCAGACACTGAGAATGCGCACCACACATATTGTTCCATGATTTAAAAAGGAGAGTTTAAATTTTTATGTGAGGGCATCATGGCTTCCATGAGCAATGCAGTTTAACTTATTTTATGCTACAATTCGCATGCAGCCTCCGCATTTACGTGTTTATTCCAGTCATTAGAAGCGCCCATAGTATGTATTTATCACCCGCATGATCCATTCATATTTTCGTATCCTTCTATTTATCAGTTTTTGCTTGTTATTATCTATGTACTCATATATTATTATATTCAGCCTGATTTGTCCCACGACAAGAGGTGTATGGGATCCATTATATTTTTTCTCATAATATTTGTTTATCATATATGCCTTATATCATGTGTCATAGCTCAAACCATTTTGTTGTTTAATTAATTATTCTTTGTACTTTGTCATCTCTGGCATAGGTATGTTTCCAAGCGCTCATCAAAATGGCGACCAAACATTAAATGAGACTTATATCATTTCGCTTACGCGTTTTAAAAACTTTATAAATAAAAGGTATAAATTTTTTCTTCTTTATTTGATTGCATCATATTAAATCACAAACACATAAGTTAACAACTTTAGCCATACAACAATTCCAAATTTTCAATAAATCGCTAATACCTTTTTCAACAGGTAATTCATGTTATTGCCAAAAACCTTATAACTATAAATCACATCGCCTCCTTAAAAATACAAACTTATATCATTTGGAAAAGAAATTGTGATGAGTTTGACCAACCAAATATTAAATGCACGAAACATATTCATGTAAATTGATAAAAATTTGTTGCTTAGAGTTATAGCGTATATCAATATCCCAAGATCAACCAAAAACTTATGCCTGTTTTGATAAAGTATTTATGTGACATCAGATCTTTGCATGTGAAAATCGGCTGGTGGTCGCAACACATAATATCAATGTTTATGTGTTATGTATTTATGCTATAATACTATTGCCATGCCATTAAAGAAATCTTTAATCAATTGGTTCTTATTAATAATATATAATGATTTAAATCTTTTGATCGACATATAGTGTAAAATATTTAAAAGATTTTCATAATCATTTATGGTTATTAATAAACAAACAACACGTTGCGGGGCTCATATCTTGATATCTTTCTAAAGTGTGTTTCAAATAAAAAGCACTGGATTTTTGTTTTGCGGCGTTTTAAACTTATTTCTATGTTCCTTTTTGCTCTTCATCTCAACCCTGAAATTTTTGCTCGTTTAAACGAAAAATATCTAAGAAATATATCACCGTAATGACAAAGAGAGGCAAAATCGCTTGCCCAATCATCCACTGTTGCCATATACACCGCTATTTTCTTTATTAATTGTTACGCAATAAGACAAAGGAATTTTCATGTACAGCCATGTATAATCTATTTAAAGAATAAATCCGAAGGGAGCCAAAGAACGTAGTCATGATGCGTTAGTTCATTTAACTCTACCAAGTTGTATGTTCATTTACATAGGATAGTTGTAAGGCTAAAGATCTGCCCATACACATCGATATGGTAAACAATATCGAATAACCCTAATATTGCAGACATAGTTCAAGAATTCCGCCGTCAGAAAACATGGTTCATTCACACCAGATTTGCATACAATGTGCCATTTTCCAATGCTAGAAGATTATGATAAAGCTTCTAGAGAAATTTGCAAAGAAGAATCAAGACCCACTGAAGGTGGTAAAAGAATGGAGGCAGATCAAGGAAAATTAAACGACAAACTTATATGTACCCACAGCTTAACTTCCATCACCCCATTTGCCGGCAAAGAAAGAATGCCATGTAGATTGTTTTCTAGACCCGATACCACTAAATTTTCCATTGAATAGGTTCCCACCTGACATGGGGCCATCAATTCTACCATCATGAATTGGGAAAACATTTTATCCAACAATTTGGCCAAAACCATTATGGATTACGTGAAAATAGGTCGCCATCAGGACAATCCCTTCCTTTACATGAGTGCATACATGCATACATGTTTCGTCAAAATTTCCCCACAGTGGTTGGAAATGGACTAGCCAAGACCCTAACCCCGGTCTATATTTATCATAAAGCTCCTGGAGTTTAAATTGTATTCTATTTCTATAAGATTTGGTCATGGAATCATATTGCCCAGTTCATCAAACCATTTTTAATGAGAAAGTTCTAGAATTTCTAAAGAGGTTTTTGCAAATATTTTTGGCTTATGGCTGTATGGTTCAAGAGAAGAGAATTTTACTTATATAAAAGTTTCAAGAGTATTTATCCCCCTATGTTTTGCCCTTACCATGTTCCAAATAAACCCTTGACTAGAGAAATTGCATATCAAACACTTAAATTGTATAACTATAGCTTAGGGATTCTAAGAAAGTCATTTGTCTACATTTCCATTACATTGTGGTATTCTTCGCCTATTTGATATAGTCATACAGAAAGGAAATTCCAAATATTACTTTTCTTTGAATCAAGCCTTAATGCGAGGGAGACAATATGATCCCACAATGTGGTCCAAAATTTTACCATTGTTTCAAAGTTGGAGATTTTTATGCATGAAAAGGATGTTTTTGATGATTTATTTAAAGGAATAGAGAAATTTAGGATGTTGGGTAATAGCATCCAATAAGTCTAGCAGACCCTAAATATTTTCATGAATACGTAAACAAGAGGTTGGAAACAACTTACTAGACTTGTTACTAATTGAAGAAATTATAGAACCTAACCCTCAATATCATTTTAGATGATGAAGTAAAAGATATATTTTTATAGATGAGTCAGCTTGGGAAAATCAATTCAAGATTCAAAGCATTCACAACACAAGTCTCAAAGTTCGATCATTCGATAATGAATCAGAAATGACAAAAATTTCCGAGAAGATTATTGGAAGATGTAATCAAAGGATTTGATATACATACTCAAGAGAAAGAACTCAGCATGAAATATCTTTCAAAATAACTTCTGGTGTTCAAACTACACCGGAAAGACAGAAATATCAAGTAGCACATTTTGAAAAAGAACTTGTTGTGTTTACTTAAGCACCACAGACATCACAAACTTAATCCGTAAGGATCACAAGTTTTCAAACTCCTATTACAATTCAGTTAGGAACAACATACACTTTAAAACTGCATTTCAAGAACATGAGGATCATCCCGGTCACCTGGGTCAAGAACATTCTAAATATTGAGAAATACTCATTGGACATTTTTCAATAAACAAGTCACAAATTTGTAGTAAATAGGAGGGGAAAAGGAAGAAGAGTTGATGAAATAGTGACCGCTTCTCAATAATGAATCAGGATGTTGTCTGGAGAGACACTTTTGTCAATCCACAGAACATCTTATCAAACTCTCACAATTTATAAGAGCGTATACACAAATTCCACGATGGATAAAAACAACAGAAGTGCAACTTCTACTCACAAGAGAGAAGATAGAGTTGAAGAGCTGAAAGTTAACCGGGAACAAGAAAAGCATAATGCAACAAACAAGTTGAGATGAAAATGGCAATAATTCGAGTAAACACTTGGAGATTAAAGTTGCAACATCAAGTACAAATCTCCGAGGAAAGATACGAAGATAGAGGTAGTAAAGGGATAATCTTAAAGCTAACCTCAAAAAGAACAAACATAAAAGAAAGAGCCTGAATGAAATATGAAGTTAAAACAAAGAATGTGTGAGACTTTGTCAAGAACTGAGTTTTCACTCAATTCATACCGTGGAACAAGTAAAATCTTGACTCAACAAAATGGAAAATAGAATATTGTAATGGAAAAATTCATAAGAAAATTTCTCTTCGAATTCATTTATGGCAAGAATTCAACAAAGGAAAGAGAAGGATCTCCTAAAATTGACAAATTTCACAAAGATATTTTATTTAAAGACCTGGAGGATGCGCTTGAGACAAGCAGAGAAATCAACGTCAAAGGCAACAAACTAGCAATGAGACTGAGTCTCAATAAATGATTAAACTTCATAATGCTAAGCTTATTAAAGAATATACAAATGTAATAACCTCAAAGGTCAAATTATTGGAGACATAGTGAAAGAAAGACCAAGACACAGCATGCAATTTATCAAGTAGATAACAATTCACATCAAGAATATCGAAACTTTCATTAGACCACCAAAGGTATGACCGTAATCAACCGATTCCAGAAAATCATTGCCCGCACTCTCAAATGTCGTGTTTAAAGGTCAGCCGAAGATCCTGGATCAATAACAACCAACTCAACAAGCCGAAGATGGATATTTAAGTAAGCTCAAAGATCAAGGACGAAAAAAGATCAACCCACTAAGAAATCTTTGTTATATTTATTTTCAAATCAGAAGTTTAGTTTACTTATTATGAGGTTGTTTGAACCTCAACTTTATGTAATAATCTATTTTTGACATATTTAATTTTGTTGGAACACCTAATCACATGGGTAGTGGAATTTAAAAGCCTGCTAATGAGTCCATGACCTTGAATGTAAACCAAGAGTCACACCATTGTATTATAAATGTACATAATGTATAATGGAAAATAAGTGAGTTACACGCTTTATCCTTCATTGTGTGTTGAGTCTCTTGTGTGTGTGTCTGTCTTTTCCCCATACACCATGTGCAGTTTTAACATGGTGTTTAACATGGTATCGGAAAGTGGCGATTGTTGGCCCTGCTCCAAATTGAGTGAGCCATTTGTGTTTGTTGTCCGTGCATATCGTTAAAAATTCTTGTCATTTTGTAGTACCTGTAGTTTCGCAAAGAAATATTTTGCCGTCATTCAAAAGTGTTTTGAAGAAGTATGAAGATTTTAAACGAAACAAGATTCGTAAATTTATGGTTTTGAAGAAGAGCAGCAGAGCCTTAAAGTAGCAACATTGGTATCCGAAGGTTGATTTCTTCCCTGCACTTCGCTCATTAAATTCTCGTATTTTGGAGAGTCATGGAAAAATTGTTTAAAAAATTGGTTTCCGAAGAAGTTTATGAGTTTTTCCATTGAAAAAATTTCTGCACTGGTTTTTTCTACCTACTTTAGAATATTTTCATCATGGCTATTAGAAAATTTCTAGTTTTATCGGCAATTTCCACAGAAATTGCTATTGTGTTTTAGCAGCTGAAATTTTCATCGGTTTCACAATTTCTACAAGTTATTTAATTCTCTTCCATTGCTTTTAAAACAAATAAATAAATAAATAAATAAATAAAATAAAAATAAATTCAACCCCATGCTCCTTTCGCCCTCACTCGTTAATTTTTATATCATACTGTAACTCGACATATCAGCAGACCCTCCTCTCTCGCACACGCCTATCCACACTACATCGTAATTTCAACTTACGGCATCCTCTCTACTTCCTTCCCACAAGACTCACCGATTTATAGCGTCTTTCACGTGCTCGCGCCTTACCCCACAATCGCTCTCACGCTTTTCGACTGTTGAAGACTACCTCCACGTGCCTTATCCACTGGCCGCTTTTTCCCGTTCCTCGTTAACTATCTTTACCGTCAGCACACCCCACACACCTCGACCTCCTCCACACGCCCTATCTGCCTTTTCACCACGCTCTCTTTCCATCATCTACACCGTTCCTTATCTCCACCTTTCGCTCGCTCTCATCGTGATCTATTCCACCAATTTTAAATTCGATATTTTAATTTCTATACAACCCCCCTCCCCCCATTAATACCTATTTTTTAATATCCGTTCTCCCATATAATACTTTTATTAATAAATTTATTTTTTTTAAAATTAATTTCTTTACCCATTCTTTTAAATTAATCCCTTTTCCTAAATTAAATTTTCTCTTCCCACCCTTTTTAATTTCCCTCCCATTTAATTCTCCTTTAAATTTTCCATTCTTAATTAACTTTTTAATTAATTTATTTTTTTAATTAATTTTTAATTAATTAAAAAAAAAAACAACACAGAGAGAGAGGAAGGACATTGAAGACAAGAAGAAATGAACAGACCAATAAATGGTATGGACTATATATAGAGAAAATTATGTATTTGACATTTTATGATTTGTGGTATATATATAAAAGGGTGATTTTCCGAAGAATTTTACATGAGAAGACAAGTTTGAACAACTACTTGAAGGAGAGAATTTAAACAACTTCGAAAAGCTTCTTGCACATTATTTTTGTCGTATTTTTTTGCCGTAAAAAAATATTGTATTGAACCTAGGCTGATTTGCATCTCCATTCAAGATTTGAGTTGTTGGATTGTTGATTGCCCTCCATCATTTGAGGAGCAGATTTTTGTACTTGAGATTTAATAGTTGAAATTATAGCTTCATTTGTATTTGTTGAATCACACAAACGTGGGTGCATTTTCGGTTGTAGCCGAGCACTTTCATTTTTGAGCCCAAGTTGTTGAAAATGGCTAAAATCAATGAGGTATTTAGTGTTGCTTGAAATAATCCCCATTCTATTCCAATGTTGATGATATGTAAAATGTATAAGAATGCTCGTAATATTCGTATTTGCTTTACAAGATGCATAAGAAAAGATCGAGCTATGGGCTAAACTTGTACTTTTCTCAAGAAGATGAACTTCAACAAAAGAGCTACCTATTCCGAACTCATGAAAGTTCGTAAGATTGTGAAGGACTCTCATCAAGAAAGAAGATAAAGGCAGCTGATCAACATTCGGGCCCATTGCACAAGAGCAGAGAAGATGTATGCAAAGCAGCCACCGTACTTTCTGCCCATCATCGACCTGGGAAGAGCTTGTCCGTCAACAGCACCGAACTGGTCTTGACAGACATGATGTGTTTTTCGTGCTCTGTGGACACACCAAACCCATCATATTTCAGAAAGCGTATCTCCTATATGACAAGCCACCAGCAATGCTCCACATCCTGCTCGCTAACATCAACAAATGCCAACATCATAGATCAGTTGCCATATGAAAGATCACTATTTTAATTTCTCATCCATGCAAGTACTCATGGTCTACACACTCATTTCTTCACATACGTATGCTTCGTACACAAACTCGCAAGAACCAAGATTCATCTTGGATGGATCGCTTCTTGGCAATGGGCATCAACAAACAATAGAAGAGTTTACGACACATGTTAGAACTTGTTCACTGGAGCACATACAAACTTGCATTAGCGCCACTATCTCACCCTGTCCCCCGACAGGGGGAAATCGTGGTCAGGCACAAGCTCGACGTACGTATCAAGGTAGCTCGAGCTGTGTCTCTCAGCCTTGCCCAGACGAGCGAGTTCAAGCAAGCTCGAGCCATACCGTTCCGTATTCGTAGATGTAGCCAGAGACACGTATGCCCATGAGTACATTTTGCCAGGATAACCTAAAACCATCATCTTTGTCAGATAACCCAAACCATCACAGTAGTAGACCTCTCTTTCAAAGGAAGGTTCTTCTTTCATATGAGAACACTTTCAGCGTGTTTTGCCTTCTTACCAGTTTCCTTTGGTTGAGTCTCAGAAATGCTCAAAGTATTCCGTAGTTGTTGGCAATCCTAAACCATCGTCATAGCATACCTCCTTTTAGGTTGAAGGTCTCCTTTTTATGAGGACACCTTCATAGAAGTTTTCTGCTTCTGCCGCTTTTGAAGAGTTTCTAGAACTCATCACATTATGCTCAAAGGTCAGGTCATCTCAAACCACTCTTTCAAATATTTCAAAGAGTTGACCACCATGTCGCCATGCATACTTTGCGTATTTCCAAGAACTCTTTCTGGACTCACACATACCCCTACGATTACAGATTTTTGGAACACCTAATCCCACATGGGTATGTGAATGCTAAAAGTCACAATGATTCCAAGTGATTTTTATACCAAAATCCAGAGTCAAAATCATTTATTACACAAAGAACATTTGAAAATAAGAGTTACACGCTTATCCTTCATTGTGTCGAGTCTCTTGTGTGTGTGTGTTCATCTTCCTCATACACCATGTGTGTGTTTAACATGGCACAATGTTTACATTTAAATCCTTCTCATGCATTTAGAGAAGGTCTAGAATTTTATCAAAGAACAATTTCAGAAAGCTTTCACTTATATTTTTATGAATACCTTTGATGAAATAGATGAAATCTAGGGATCTAATTTTTGGAATACCTAACATGCTGCATCGAAAATTGCACTTTCCATACTCTTACATTCTCTTCGAATCTAAGGAAGCGGATCAACATTGCAAATTTCATGAGCAGAACTTTATCATATATGGTACTTTGATTCTATGATTGTAAAGTCTTTGATTGTGAATCTACTTAATTTCTTATTATATTGTGATATGTAATCATTCTCGACTCCTGTTTTATCATTCATGCACTTCGTACAATGTTTCTGCCTAGGATTCCTTATTGTATACATAAAGAACGATAGATGCGATATATTTCACATAATTATTTTGATTAAATATTTAGTCAAGATAATCATTTTAAGGCACTTCTCATCTCTTTACAATTGAATGATCCTTATTATCTTTTTTTCTTATAAGACATCTTTTTCTAGATCGCATCAATGGTACTTTTTCCGGGTTATAGATTATGTTAAATAAATGAGTTACAATGCATATTTTGTTATTTAGATAGCTACTTTCATTAGTTTAAATTCATTTATAATTTCACATTGTACCAAACCTACCATTACCATATCAATCTCTTTATTTGGGAAATTGATCCTACGGTCACTTGCCTGGCCATTACACCAAACGGAAAAGAGTTGCTTTAAGGTCTGAACCGGAAAATATCTCATGTTGTTGGCAACGGGAATTTGGCTTTAACATTTGGTGCTAGAAGGAGGGCCACCAGAATGGGAAAACCGATTAAAAATTAAAATCCATCCTAATAGTCATTCTCCATCTATATCCCCTCCAAATTTCGATCTCCGTCTCAAATAATTATTTTTTAAGATCAAGTTGAACAATCTCTCTCCAAATTTCCCTAATAGATCTCAGAAATTTTTCTTCATACCATAAATCTGAGACCACCGTAAGTTCAAACTTTGATTGAAAAGTTATAGCCATCTCCATTCTTACCTAAAAATCCTACAATACCACAAAACTATGAAGAAAGTATTTCATCCAGCAGAAAACTTCAAAAGAATCTTGACTCATTCTCAAAGCAGGAAAATTGGAGTTCCTCCTTTGAATTTCCCATTCTTCTTCCTCGAAAGAATACTACATAAGAGATCTAAATTCTACAAAACATCTATTAGTGATATTTTGTCCAATCTTCATCTCTAAATCTATTCACTTCCCCCACACATTTCAACCTGGGCTCACTCACACTACGTGCTAGTTCCTCTAGTTCAGTAGTCAACTCCTATTTCTTCTTCCACTCTCACATCCCATCTTCATCCACCCAAACTACTACAATCATGGCAAAGCCACCAACCTCTACTTGCACAACCATTGAATAATCCAAATGATGTAGCAATGCATAGCCTCCTCTTCACCCACTTCTAAGTATCCTAAACATGGTTACCTTAAATTCAACTCTGCATGATGAATACTGCAGAAGAACATATCCACAATTATATACAGCTATCAATTTAAAAAGAGTAAAAAAGAATCAAGAAGACTCGTGTACGTATTATTTGTATACTCTTATGTTCCTCGTAGGATCCTGGTATTTTTCATCACTACCGTCAGTTTATAACTAGTTGGGATATGTTTAAAGAACACAAGTTTGGAGATGATGTGAACTGATCGCATCGCTCATCAATGACTTATCAAATCAAGGCTAAAATAGGAGAGAAAATCAAAGACTTCAATTCTAGATTCAATAAATTACTCACTAAACTGTACATATCGCTCCCGTGTTGAAGTTCAAATTGAGTGGCATATTCTCTTCCATTATAGACATTTTTGTTGATAGAACGAAGTTGGCTACATTAGTACAAAAGAAGAAGTCATCCGTATAGAAACGTATTATCAGTCGAAAAGAAAAGCTTCCAAGAAGACAAAAATCTAAGAAAGCCTTTTCCAAAGATGATTCAAAAGAAAAAAGCCATCAAAAGACTTTTTGATGTAGAAGGCCTCCGTAAAGAATTAAAACCAAGACAAATGAAATGGTAGACATCAAAAACAAGTTGTTAAAATTCCAATGCGAAGAAAACTTTCGTATCTTTTCACAGAAATCGTTCTTCTAGTTCTTAGCCACCCAACACCATATCTAACAAGTTGAATCACCAAGAAATGATAAAGAATAAATCGAGGAAGAGGAATTTACAGAATTAATGGTATGTGGGACTTTATTTCAACCGAAGAACAACAAGAAGCTTTTTCCTATTACCAATAGAAGCAAAGGACTGTTAGCAAGTCATCCAAATTAAAAGCATAAAACAACATCAAATTTCAAAGATAAATCACTAATAAGAAATCTACTTTTAAGGTTTCACAATCTAATTCATCTTCAACAAATTCCCCAACTAAGCATCAAAATCCTTTGTAGTATCTCGACACCATGAATATAATATTGTTGAAGATATGAAGAAAGTAAAGGCAAGCATCTCACTTCATAACTTACCAAATTGAAACAACAGCAGTATTAAGATATTGCTCGTATAATCAACAGATCCTTTTACAAATACTCTACTTTGTTATATCTCAAGCTTTAAACAACCTGTGAAAACCTCCTACTTCAAATAAGGTTGAGCTCTTCAAATTCAATTCTCATAGGTGATAGGTCCAATTCACATACAATCTCCTTTTCTTCTAACATATGAAATTTACAATGAATTTTCACAATTTTTTGATTGACTCGAAGCTTCTTCAATATAATTCCAATAACAGCTTGTGCTAAGTTGAATATCACCTCAAAATCTGTTTTTCATATTACAACTTGACATAACCAAAGTTGAAGTCCTAGGGGAAATAAATTTAGGCCGTATCCGACTCTTCAACCCAAAGTCAAAGAAATCATCACCTTTAGTGGTTGGATATTGCTAATTCTATGGATTAATTTTTGAGAGAGATTGGCCTCGAAAAACTTCATGGATATTTTGCTAAAAATTGGTCTCATATGTGGTTACCTTATAATGGAAAACCAAATCAAATTAAATTTGATCGAGAAAACATATGAAGCATACAATAACCCGAATTTGAAGGTGACAATGAGCCAGTAAGTATTTCACTAACAATATGATAAACTACTTCAAATGAATCATTTTTAGGGAATTTCAATGTCTTAAAATCTCTCCCTTCTAGACAATGTTGCTTACTTCTCAAATTGAAACTTCTTCACAAACATATTCTTCCAAATGTACAAATTTTGTAAATAACCTAGTAGTCAAAACTTCATTTTGGGATTTTGCGCTTTGATGGACCCAAATATAATTATAGCAGTGAGTTGGTTGTAATTTTGTCAACTAGTATGAGAAAGATCATGTTATCTTGACATACAATTCGAGTACAACACACTATAATACGAAGCATTGATACAAGGATTGTAGCAACTAGGTCTTGTGTGAAATATTTTATAAATATTTGGAGACCCAAAAATTATTATTAGAAAGGTAAGAAACACTATCCACCGCTCTTTCTAGACATCTTAAACACTATCAAACATTAGTTCAAGATCTCAATGATCATTTTTTAGCATCAACGCCTATTCCCATATTGCAAAATGCTAGTGCTGATCTATTAGATAATGTTGTATAAAAACTCATATCATCTCAAGATTTTAGTCCTCGACAAATTCTCCATTGAATTTATTTTTAGACCATCTATCCTCGATAATGTCACTAATTGCAGTCTTTTAATGATGATTATGATATTGTTGATTTTACATCATAAGGCTCATGTGACGATCAAATCTTAGATGAAATGAACATGGCCTTCAATTAAGAAAAACAAAGGAAGAAATTCCAACACCTAAATCTATGGTTAAGTCGAAGATCTTTATGATCTTAAAGATAGATTTAAGAAGATGACTAATACAAAATTTCCAAGTTCAATTAACTTCGAACTAGTAATATTTGTACTAATAACAAACCATAGAGCATTAACTTAGGTCTTGGTTTATCTTCTCATGAAAGATCATCATTCATTCGCCTGTTGAAGAAATACAAAGAAATATTTACCTGGGATTATACCGATCTCAAGACTTATGACATCGTTGCTATAGAACACACCATACCTATGATCTCAATGAAAAACCAAACGAAAATCAAGGAAAATTCATCTAACTGGAGCCTGACAAAAGTCCTAATTAAACAAACTTCTCAAGGCCAAGATCATTTTTCATGATATATCTAAATGGGTTTCCAATCTAGCACCGTTAGAAAGAACAATGATGATATTCACATATGCATAGATTTTAGATATCTAAACAAAGTTTGTCCTAAAAAGATAATTTCCATTGCCAACCATGGAACAAGTACTACAATTAGTATCGTTCAACTTATGTCTTTTCTTGATGGATTTTCAGATATAACCAAATCCTAGTACATCCAAATGATAGATTGAAGACCACGCTTAGAAACTAAATGGGGAACTTAGTGCTTATCGTGTAAATTGCTTTGGTTTGATTAACGCAAAAGCCACATTTCAAAGAGCTATGATACAGCTCTCAGCGAGCTACAAAAAATTTGTTGTATCATTTATATGATATCATTGTTATTCCAAGAAAAAGAAGCGCCATTTGAATGACCCAAACATATCTTTGAAAGATGATGAAGTATGATTTCATTAAATCCAAAGAAGTCTTATTTTTTCTTTAATTGGTTGCAATATTTAGGATTTGTTGTACTGCAGTATGGTATTTATATTGATCCTAAAGGATTAGAGAAATTGGAGAAAACTCTTCCCCACAATAAGAAATCAATGCATTTTTTCTAAGCGTCAAATAAATTTTGTCAAAAGGCTTGTTCTGATTTTTCACAAACAAGCTTTTTCCTTTACAATCCATGATCAAGAAAAAATCAATTTAAATGGGTCTCAATGAGAGAATCATTCAAATTGATCACAAGCCATCATCAACAGCCCTTCTTTGCTGTTCTCACTACTTGAAACATTTTTGTTTATATACATATTCCTCGCACATCATGTGCGCTTGTTTTGACAATTAATGAAGAATAGATTGAAGCACCCACGTTTTCTTGAGTCGTAATTACAAGAGTGCTAAATTGAATTATTCTCGCTATTGAAAAACATGCATTTGTTGTTCCCTAAAGCAAGAAAATTTTAGGTCATTTCTCTCAAACTCACACTAAAATCATAGTCCCATTTTCGGTGGAGTAAAGACAATTATTGGATGCAAAGGGGAAGTCGGAGAAAGAGAGCCAACCTGGTAACTGCTTTACAAGAGTATGATGTAGAAATTAGACCAGCCTAAAATTGTTAGAGGTCATATTCTGCGTATCGCCCACTAGAGTATCCTATCTAAGCCAATAGAAGAAGATCCGTAATGATATACAAATTTAGGTAAGCTCAACGACAGCTGCATCCAACACGTTGATTCTACATTTTACTGCAAATGGATATGTTCTTCTCGCAACTCAATTACAAAAAAATAAAAGAGCCTTGAGATTAAAAGCAAAACAATATCAAATCATCAATTATGTCATATTCAGAAAGCTACAGACTTATTCTATTAAGATGTCTAGAAAAAATCAGTCAGAAAAAGGTTTCCGCAGACATGACGCAATAGTAGACACCGGAGGAGACAATAGTCGTATAAAAATTTGCTACATGTTGGTTATTATCACTCAACCTTAAACATGCACATCAATATGTAAGAAAATGTATAACATGTCAAAATGTCATTGCAACATAAAGGAATCACATTTTGACCATTACAACCATTCAATATTGAACAAACTATTTAAACAATGGGGACTGGACATAATAGGTGAGATTCTTTCCATATTAAACTATTAGCTATTAAAAAGTCGATGGCTAACCAAAATTTTCAAACCAGACCTAATAATTGCCTTATATTACAATAAACAAGAAAAGTCGCCTATCGTTAGGAAACCGGTTATTAGACATAGAAGAAAAGGTTCTGAGTATATAAATTGATAAAAATGAAAACGCAAATGATCAAGCCCGTATGAGTCACCTGTGAGACAAACCGAGAGTGTTTATCGTTGCTTCAAGAATCATGAGAGTTGGTTGCGTTTTTTCGATGATGCGTGCCCATATCATAGGGTCTTCATCTATCGCTCGAAGTTCGAATTTCAATAACCGAACCACCACGTTCGAATCGCTCAGCCAACAAGCGAAACCGGAATCTCACTACTGCTGTGGCCTCACGCCTGTGCGCCTGCCGCAGGGAAGGAGGAGATGGTACACCGATGTTTTCTCCACAAGCGCACCCTGCTCGGATGCCCCCGCCGCGTAGTCTTCATGAAATTCAAAGGTGATTTTGTCATCATGGTGGAGTGACAAGAGAGCATAGTGAATGCGAGTCGAGCGATGGGACCCAATGAGGAAAGGGGGGAAATCCCAGATGTGGGGGGAGCCCCGCTAAATGTGGCTCCGCCTGCACCATGGCTCCTGACCACTCTTGGTGGCCGGATAGCGGCCGCAGGCCCGAGGATTGGGAGGTCGAGCGAGGTGGAAGAAGAAGGTTGCTCGGCAACCTCGCTCACGATCGGGTACCTCTCCCGCACCCTCATCTGCCGATTCGATTCTAGGCATGGCAACTGGCCGGCAAGGAACAAGTAGAGTCGCTGTGCATGGCCGGGGAGCACAATCCACGTAGGAATAATAGGGAGCACCAATAGGTGGTGCCGAGACACAACCGCCGGCGACCTGACCCAGAAAGCCATGTAAAGGGTCATGAGTGAAATGACCCCATCATCACCACGCATGCAAGAGCACACCGTTCAATACCAATCCGAGAGCCGAGGCTCGTCACAGTTTATGAACAGCTCACAAAGAAGTGATAGCATAACAACTTGTTTGGGGGCGCCATGTTAGAAATGCAGTGGTTGATCGTGAGGAAGAGCTGCTAAGGCGCATTTAAAGTTCCTCGGCAGATGATAAATGAAAGGCTCACATGGAGTCGGGTGTGCGTGGTATGTTCACATGCTAACCCACTCATGTCCGTCCACGCGCCATCGTACGTAATATTCAAACACCCGCATCCGTGGTTAAAATTTCATGTTATTTACATTTCTTCAACTATTTTTATTTTTGAAAAGATGGAGATTTTTTAAAATTATCATAAAATAATTCAGTTCTACCGTTGAATCGCTAATTACAGTTATAAAACAAACCCCCATTTATTTTAATATCGTATTAAAGTTATGAATGACAATGGGGACCTCTTTAAAAACAAATATATTCAGGAACATATTTTCATGCAGGAAAATCTATAAACACATGTTAAAAATCAAATACACATATAACTTTAACCGATATAAACGTTAAGACCTTTTTTGAGTTATGTGCAATTCCATGTTAATAAGCCAAAAAACCTTTATAACTATAAATCGTATCGCGCTCTCCTTAAAAAGACAAACTTATATAATTCGAAAATAAATTGTAATAGCCGACTCGATAAAACAATAAATCTAACAATGAAACATATCCGCAAATCCGATAAAAGTTCAATGCTTAGAGTTTTAGCATGTTATCGTATCCCCGCAAGATCAACCCTCGAAATAAAGTTACGCTCGCTGATAAAGCAGCGCATTTGCGAGATCACATCTCGCATGCACTCACCAGCCGAAATACACCTTGATGTTTGTAAAAGTTGTGATTTAAAGTATAAATAATGGTTTACTAAAGCGCTGAAGTAATCCTTACCTCAATTGGTCCGTTAATAAGATATAATGATTTAATATTTTACTGACATAGGCAAATACGTAAATGATTTGATAATCATTTAAAGGGTTATTAATGACAATCAATGGTTGCAAGGCTAAAAAATATCGATATCTTTCTAAATAGTGTTTCAAATAAAAGTGTTTGATTTTTGTTTATGGTGATTTAACTCTATTTCTTTTTGTTCCTTTTCACTCTTAGCCTCAACTTTGAAATTTATTTTCTGCTTGAATTCAGGAAACTATTTAAGAAAGTATATCAACATAAATGATAAGGAAAGAAAAATCTATTTACCCAACCATCCACTTTTGAAGCTGCTGTGACATGCCTCCACTATTTTTGACACTATGTGCACATGACAACAGTATTTCTTCATGGGTTTGCTGTATAATCTATTTGAAGAATAAAATCCAATGGATCTAAAGAAAGTATACAACGACGTGATGTTCAGGGGCCTATCAATCCTTCATCAGTTGCATGTTCATTATTACATATGATAGTCATGGTACAAAGATCTTACCATACACCAATATGGTAAAATGGGTCATCGACAACCTCAATATTGCGTATGACGCCTGGTGATTCCAAACAGAAAATATGTTCATTCACACCAAGAGATTTTATGCGTATAATGTATCATTTTTCAATGCCACTAGAAAGATTTTCATGATACAACCTTTTCCGAGAAATGTAATAAGAGAAGAATCAAGACCCAATGAAGGTGGTAAAATAATGAAAAGCAGATTGTTGAAATTAAAGCGACAAACTCGTTATAAAAATTACAAGCAATTGTCAACACCTTACTATTTTGCAGCAAGAATGCTATGTAGATTTTTTTCTAGACCGACACCACGCTAAATTTTCCATTGAGTGAGTTCCTTTAATTGACATAATGGCTAAATTTACCATCATGAATTGGCAAACATTTCATCCAATACCTATTAAAACCATTGGTGTGATTACAAAGATAAATAAATCTCGACTAGAAAAACCTTTCCTTTTTACATGAGCGCATATATCATGGATGTTATATGTTTTCGTTACAAAAAGGAGGATTTTCCTATTTTAAAAGACCCTCAACTACAGGTTGAAATGGACTAGCCAAGACCCCACCTTGTCTATATTTACCATAAATATGAGTCTCACTTCATTCCCATTTCTATAATAATATTTGTCATGGAATCATGTTTCCATTCATCAAACCATTTTTAACAGAGAAAGTCTTAGAATTTATAAAGAGAAGCTAAAGATATTTTTCCCCATGGCCGGATGGTTCGGGAGAAAATTTTTTTTTTACTTATACCGGAAAGCTTTATATTTTCTCCCCTTCATGTTTTTCTCTACTATATTCCGTATAAACTTGGCTATAGAAATTGCATATCAAACACTTGTAAATGGTATAACTAATTAGCTTCAGATTATAAGAAAGCCATTTTGGCCCACATTTACATTATGGTACTTAATCTATATGATGTAGATCAGCATACAATGAAATTCCAAACATTTCTTTTGAATCTAACTCTTAACGCTCGTGAGACAAGAGTGATCCTAATAAATGGGTCCAAAATTTTACCATTGCTCTTAAAGTTAGACCTTCATGCATGAAAAGGATGCTTTAAGATTTGTTTGAAGGAACAACAACTTATTGCATGTGTTAAAAATACATCTAACAAGCTCAATGTACGTACCTTAAATCTTTTCACGAATACGTAAATGAAGAGGTCGGGAAACAAAAGATTATTGGACTTGTTACTAATTGAAGAAATCTCGAGAACTAACCCCTAGAACAAATTAGATGATAAAGCAAAATATATACAGGATGAGTCACGGGAAAAATTAACTAATATTTAGGTATTCACAACATAAGTTTCAAACTTTAGATCATTCGATAATGAATCAAAGTAAAATGAGAGCCCGATAAGAAAATTGAAAATGTAATCAAAGGAATCAATATACATACCGAAGAAAGAACTGTGAAGCTTAATTATCTTCAAAATAACTTCAGCAAGTTCAAATTACACCGAGCGTACAGAAATCTCAAGTAGCACATTTTGAAAGAATGGAAAGTTTCTCAAGCACCTGGCATCACCAAATCTTAATCCGTAAATATCAACAAAACAAACCCCGATAAACCTTAATCTAGTAGAAAACAAAGAAGTGGCACCGTAAAATCCTGCAGTCCAAGAACATGATATCATCAGCCGCCTACCCAATAGAAATCATTTCAAATATTGAGGAAATACCTCCATTGACGTTTTTGGTTACCCAAGCCACAAAGTTGTAGTAAAGAGAGGAAAAGAAGAAGATGATGAAAATGACCGTCTTCAATAATGAATTAGTAGATGATGTTTGGAAAGACACTTTTAAGTCAACCAAACAGTAACATCTTACCAAACTCACAATTTGGTGAGTATACAAATGTACACGATGAATAAAGACAGACATGCAACTTTCTACTCTAGCAACAGAGAAGATAGAGCCCTAAGAGTCAGAAATCCACCCATCAAGAAAATCATAATGCCAACATACAAGTTGAGATGAAATGGCACACCCGAGAAATAATTCAAAAGATTAAAGTTGGCAACACCGAAGTACAAATTCAGAAGGATAAACAACAGAGTGCGTAATGGATAAGCTTAAATACAACCTCTCAAAATGTAATATTTCTATAAAATAGGTACTTGAATGTAGAACACTGCTAAAATAGCAGCAGTGAGACTTTTGTCAGCAACTTGCCCACCAATTCATACTGTGAAACAAGTAAAATCTTGACTCAACAAGTAAAATATAAGATTAAATGTGAAAAAATTGATAAGAAAATTTTAATTCATTTTATGGCAAGAATCCTGCAAGAAAAGAGGTTGATCTCCGAAAATTGAAAATTTCAAAGATATTTTATTTAAAGTCCTGGGAGATGCAATGGAGACAAGTAAGATAAAGTGCTCTTCAAAGGCAAAATAAACTTAGTAAATGATATCATTGAGTCCGTCAATGGACAAACTTAACGACAAACGTATTAAAGAATATACATGAAGTAATCCCGTAGGTCAAATTATTAAAGACACCTGCGTGTGCCAGCCTCGAAATTTCATTGCAAATGATAGAAAACCACCCGTCCGGACCTTAGAGCATGTTATCACCCCAAATTCTAAAAGGTTGAAGACAAGAACTGCGAGGGGCAACATCAAACCGTTTGAATCTAAAAGTACCTAGCCTTCCAGACCGGAGTAGGCTCTGTTAGATATAGCTTTGTTTATAGGGGAATTTTGGTTAACTATTAGTGTACAGAGGTTTGTTTGAAATTTATGGTGGAGGCAAAGAAGAGGGCCACATGCAGATTCAAACACAGGTAAACAAATTCAAAGGGATAACTGATATCAAGTGCAAATCAGAAGAGCCATAGCTGAAGTCAATGGATCTTTACAGATTATGACATGGAAAGGAGGAGGAGATTATAGTTCAACGTAAATGCAAAGCAAGACCAAATTCGGGGTTTCAAAGGAAAACAAAAAGTATTGTTTCGATACCGAGCACGGTACCCCATGGTAAATCCTACACAAAAATTTCTATCCTACAGAAAGAAATAAAAACAAGAGTGAAAACTAGAGATGATGATTGCAAGAAAAGGAGCACTTCACCACGATCATGAACACAAGAATATGGAAAACAAATATAATATTTCATATTCATCCAAAGAGAGTGCTTACAAATACATGAGACCTTACAATATTTTTTCCTTCTGCCTCCCTTTTGACAACGTTTAAATGTATGCGTATTTGCATAAAAACTTAATTCGGTTTCCTCTCGTCTGTTTAATGATAGCTACCATCATATCTGCTTAAAAATTTTCCAAATGGAATCATGTATGGGGTGATAAGAAATGTTTTGGCTACAATATCATTTTTTAAAGTGCTTATTGATTATAGAGTGAGGAAGAAATTATTTTTTGGATCACGAAGAGTATTATGATAAAATAAAACCCGACAAAACGGTGGTTGCAGCGCTTATTATTAGTTTTGGTGAGTATTTAAAGATTGGCTAGTGTGTCGAAAGTAGCGTTAAAACCACATCGACATGTGGCTCTCGCTTCGGTCAAACGATATTGAGGACCTGATTTCATTTGTCGTGCTAACCACTTCAATCGTGTCCTCGGAATCTACCTTTAGCTCGACTCCGCCTTCTTCGCTCAAGGCAGGGTCCTTGCTTGAGTTTTTCCACCGAGTTCGTTTTTCATAAAACAAAGGTCAAACCTTACACACCCGTACTTGAAATCCTTAGATTTTAGTTTAAACTACACGTATCCACGCCAACATCGTACGCACTTCGATATTTTAAACTTATCTTTTAACACTTATCTCCGGAGTCGCAGAAATTTTCGATTTGTGATCGAGCCCTTATCGACATCGCACACGTACCTCGCGATGTATCCTTCACATCATCCTCTAAGATTTTTCGATTTGCGATCGGGTTCCACGTACGCCGCACATCACACTTTGGCGATTATAATATGATCCTCTCGTACTCATCCTCTAAAACTTAGACTTGCGATTTGCGATTCTGGTCCCACCGACATCACACACTGCACTTCTTCGGCAATTATATGATCCTCCGTACTCATCCTCTAAAACTTGCGATTCTCTTCAATTTATGTATGTGCGTTATGGACCCCATTATAGGCTTTTCAAAGAGGACAAGTGAAAATTTAGTTAAGAAAGGTAATATGATAAAGGTTGTCAAACTATAATATAAAGGATTTCAAATCATTTCCTGAGGTATACAAGGGAAATATGGTCTCACCAATTGTTGAGATTCAATAAGATGATGAGTTTAGTGAAAAAAATAAGCACCTCACTAAGTGGGGCCCAGTTATTTTTTTTTAGGTGCATGTCTGTTTTTAGACATGGTGAGTATATTCTATAAGTTGCAAGACAATCATTTATAGATGGTTACTAAATGTGAAAAATAGATGAAATTATATTTTTAGAATATTATTAACATATTATAGATCATCGTATCTAAAAATAGATGCATGTCAATTATTATTAGCTCTAATAACACTTCCGACAATAAACATCAACTTATTCTCTTGGATCACTTTATTTCCAAGAAAATTTGAAAATCAAAGGATCAAGGAATTACACACAATTACAAGGGTTTATTGGTGGCTCATACGAAGGACTCAATAGAACCTAAGTGGCAAAGCAGACAGTAGTTAAAGAGAAGCTTACGGAGTTGTTATTTAGTTTGACTCAAGCTAAGTGAGTTAAACCTGAAGCTAGAGTTGAAGTGTATCTAATCTAACCTAAAGATACACTAGTGAGAGTTAAGTGGTACACCAGTTAATTAATTATTACTATCAACCACTAACAATCAACAAAAACAAATAGTTTAACTACAATGCATGTCGGGCTCAAAGGAGACCCAGGGAGAGATAGGTGAAAGGTGAGATGACTATCCATGACAATAGTGATGCATTCAATGACATGACACACATTGGAGTTTCAATGAGGATTTTTCAGTCAAGGAAAACTAACTTAATTCATTAAGAGGTCTTTCAAATAGGATCACAGCGAGCAAGTAAGTTGAACAACAGCAAGAAATTGGCACATGACATGCAAATTTCTGCATGACAAGGTAATGATTGTTGATTGGTAATTGGTAAAGTTTGGATGTACTAAGATTTGCAGAGATTAATACGATTCCATTGATACACAATATACGATAGTTGAGGTTTTTATCTTTAAGCTTTCCTATTAAACAACCCATATGTGCGATCAATTTATTCACATGTGTTTGCAATTGAGTTTTAAATTTCCGCAAGATCAATGGTGGAAGCGATTTCAGATGAAGAAGATAAATATTGTATCGAGGATCCGTAATACATCAATATTAATAAATTTCTACATGGTATCGCATCCGTATTGATTATCGGAGATTGCAATTGTGAATAATTGGCTTAGTTTATGCTACAGGACAATTCGAATTTGGCTGCAGAAATTTTTGGTGCTATTAGCTGATATTCATTGAATGTATTTCACAATGTGATTGGAGGCGTTCTTAATGGTAGCTCAAATTACACAGTCCGGAAGGATAGGTACGGAGGCGGTGCTTGAAGACAATAGGTCAAGGAGTTCATCGATACGATGTTCCCAAGTCTGGTTTAGCGATGATTCGACGCATGGCAAAAGAAAGTAGCAAAGACAAGAAGAATTCCCATTGGAAGGTGTGAAAGACCATATTGTGTCACATTCACAGGAAGCCACTCCATTTTAATGTAGTTTTCTGGCTGCATCAAAGTAGCAGTCACTGCAGGAAGTTGGCGCTCAAAGATGTTTCTCCTCTGCAACAAAAGGAGAAGCGCTAAAAATATTCCAAAATATCTCATGAAGTTTGTCCATTGTAAGAGGAACTGGAAGTGTGGGATTATTGTTGATGATGACGTACTGGTGATCTTGGTTTTGCTTCCGAAGAGTTTGCATATCTACGAAGACTCTATCAATAACCTGGGAGAAATTGTCGTTGGGATACTGGTTTGATTCAAAGGTGAGGAGATATGGGAAGTACGATATTTGGCTCATCGAAGAATGATGATGAAGAGAATTGTGCTTAATACAACAAGGAAAGGAAAGGGGAAGAATCCCATCCAAATCCGAAAGGAAGGCAAGAAGTCGATTTGTCCAAAGTGAAGTGTTTTCATCGCTAATAACATATATATCTTCGCCACACTTTCGTAAAAGAAGAACAAGAAGCTCATCGAGTTGCTGATGGAGAGGCTCTAGCTCGCAATTTGAACCTTATTTTTCTTTAATCTCATGCTTGTTTCCAAGTTTCAATGGGACTGTGTGGTATCTTGATAGTGGTGCTCTTTTCTCCACATGGCGGAGACAAGGAGTTGTTTAGTGACTTGGAGGAGAAGGATTCCAAACGCACATAGAGATGGTGATGACAAGAGACACAAAAGCACGTAATTGGAACCATTACTCGAGAGGGATCAGTAAAACCTATTTATGTTGAAAGATGTTATGCATGTTCCGGTGTCCCAAGAAGAACTTGGTTCTGGCCGCAATGTTGAAGACAAAGAAAGCAGACGCGAGCGAAGCGAGAAAGTTTGTTATTAAGTTAAAAACAAGTTGGTTCAAACCAAGAGGATAGATTTTGAGTTGGTGAATCCTTGCCAAGATGGAGGTAGATGTCATGTCATAATGATGGGCAAAGCAGAAGAAGTGGTACGGATGAGGGCAATCATGGCACAAAGAGATTGGGCCGCTTCACCATGGCGCTTTTTGAAGACGAAAAGAGATTTCATCGATTTCCAGGTACTTCTTGTGCATGCTCATCAGTGATACCATGGGTACTCTTGTGATGACCACTTTTCATGAGTAGAAGGAGAACTAGCTCGGCGATCTCATATAATTCACGTACGTGTGGACCTTTTCGTTGTTTTCCGGGCTTAAAAACACGTATTATGTTATATTTTTATGACTATTCGTAGATGTTGGATCTTCTTTCATGTGTAATAGTTGTTTTAAACATTCTACAGATTGCAGAGTTTAACATTGGTGGAGAAGGAGTCAGGCAGTGAAGAGCCTCAAGTGAGCGATATAATGGTGAATATATCTCTTAACGAATTCAAAGACTTCTATAGCAAAGAAGGAATTCGAAGAGAGAACTGCAGCGCCTACAACTCACAAAAGAAGAATGACAGAGGAAGAACAAGAACGATCGTGGTGTTGTGACAAGTTATGTTGCATGACCATGGCCCACCGATGCACTTGTGGCTGGAGCATGCAACACTCATGTTTATGTGCAAAACTGTTGTCCTCATAGAGTACTTGGAAAAGAGCACACTCGAAGAAGATTTTACCGGGTAAGAAGCCCTATTGAATATTTATCGTTTAACATTTTTGACTATATACACATTCATGTGACAAAGGATGCCAAGAAGAAGTTGGATCCAACTGCAGGAGTTGGGATATTTGTACATACACATAAACACCCCAATGGTCGGTAAGAGTTTGCAAACAACAATGACTATGCGAATGGGACATAAAATTCAATGAGTGTGAAAGTCACAAAGGCGGTTGAGAGGGAGTGCCACATCAAGGCAGAGGGAGGAGCTACTTGTTCCCAAAGATGTTTCTAGATGTGGATCAACCACAGGAGGAGATTCATGGAGTGGGATATGCCCACTCATGCGTAACCAAACATAAGAACAAAGTAGCGTACCATGTGGCCGAGAGATCAAGCTTGATGCAAAGACAATGTAGAAAGTCCCTACATCACAAATGTTGTACAGATAGTCACATGACCGATTTACTAGATACATGGCTCTTATGAGCAAGTGTATCGTGGATAGAGCCATCTTCTTTGAAGAAGAACACAGGAGACCACATGGGTAGATGCTACATGAGGAGTATGACCATTGTCGTAAACCATGTTTGGAAATTGTTCCAAGGCCGGTGGAAAATCAATGGTAGATCTTAAATGGACTACAAGGCAAAGCAAGTTGTCGATGGGAGCGTCGAGAATTATAAGAATATTTGTTGCCGCAGGCTCCTCATGCCAGACGAGGATTTATTATGAAGAAACCTTCAGACTCGTCGCACGTATTCTTCCAAGTACCATCTCATTTCTCATCGTGTATGGGTTGGCACATTCATCAAATGGATGTGAAGACCGCATTTTTTTAATGATCATTGAGGAAGCAGTGTACATTGAGCAAGGCTCAAGGATTTGAATTAAAAGTGAGTCGCATGTGCAGACTAAAAGAGGGGACAGAAGTACCAAGAGCAGGCGTGAAGCAAACCGTATCAAATGGTGGAGGTGTTTAATCATTGTTCTTTATGTTGACAATTTAATATTAATAAAATGAGAAGCTGAGTGCACTCATGCAAGGTATATCTGTAAAAGGAGTAGAAAATTACATATTATGAAGCAATGCACACATAAAATATGCTAGAAAATACAAGCAATAAACACATAAAACCAGAGACAGCGTATATACGTGGTTCTAACGGCTTGGGGCTACGTCCACCCTAATGAAATGCAAATTTTCCTATATTATCTAGCAAAATGAAAGATTAAAATCCCACAAAGAAATCTGTCGTGTAATATCCCCTATTCTCTCCCTGCGCATCCCTATCTATTTCCGCCGAGAATACACATGTAATAATACAAACCACAATACAATACCCTCATACAAAGAGAGGAGTTGCTCTCTAGGGAAAAACCCCAAACCAAACATAATCCCCACCGTCGCATCATTCGCCCACGAACGTTCCCGTACTGGGACTAGAAATACTACACTTTTGCAATGCAATTTTACATCCGTTTTTAGTTCGAGTGGCGATGTTTCAAAACCCCTCGCTAAAAGGCTCCATAAAGTTTGCCGCCCCCCCCCGGGACCCCCCAGCAGCGTTACTCACGTGCGCGCGGCGCCCATTGCCGCGTCAGGTCCAACGGATACAAAATAACAACACTTAGGTTCCACACCTCAACAACTTCCACTTGGAGACCGATTGTAAAGTAACCACACCGTTGCTTCATTTTTCTAGAAAGAACTCCTCTTTGGACTTGGTTGTTTCTCATCTCTTTATCGTCATCCTTGAAGACCAATTGAAACCCATATTGTTCTCGCTCTCGGTTACAAATTTCACATATCTTGGGATCACGGTGTATCTTTTCTTCAGCTTCAAATCTCTATCTTCCAATACCGACCGTATGAAGTGGTAACGAGATGTATGTGTTTGGGCCTAGAACGAATGTTGAGTTCTTTGCAAGATGAATAGCACTTGGCTATCATCGATAAAGTGCCCATATCATGTTTACCCAATTCATCTATAAACCTTTGTAACCAAATCATTTTCACTAGTTTGCGGTAAAACGTACTGCTTTCTATTGTTGAAAGTGCAAACAAAATTCTTGATTTTGAAATCAACCATATTATATTCCACCTACAATAAACACACATCCTATGCCCCTCATGTTATCTCTCGTCACCCGCCATGTCTCCGCATCAACATATCTCCGTAGAGCAATGTTTTTGAACCACCAAACATAATGTTTGATTTGTGGTACCTTCCTCAAATATCCGAGAACTCATTTCACCGCCATCCAATGTTCTTTTCCGTATTATTCATACCTACTTACAACTCCCATCGTATGTGCACACGCGCCCTTGTGTAGACCATTGCATACATATTTTTTTGTTTTGAACTAATATATGGAACTATATAATCCATGCCTCTTGGTGTTTGGCACATCTCCACCAAGTTTGAAATGGCTGAAGCAGCAAGTGTGCATTAACTGTTTGCATTGCATATTAAATTTTTCTCTTCAACATCTTTTGTATGTACCTCATTTCCGCACGTTGTTAATTTCTCGATTTTTCCCTATCTCTCGTTGTCTTCTATACTAAGTGATCCGTTTTGTACCCAAATCATTGCAAAGAATTTTCCACTGTTTGATATTACTTATTTCGTACAAGTTAGACCCCCGCAACAAGTATGTCATCTACATACAATAACAATATAGCAGTAGCTACTATCATTTTACTTTTTCGTATAAACAAAATACCGTAGTGACATTTAGTATAACCTTGTTCGGTATATAAACTTGTCAAATTTAGATACTATTGGTTGTTTGTTTTGCCTACATGCTTCTTTAACTCGCACACCAATTTTTTTCCTTAACTTCAAATCATGTGAGAAATGTCACTTTTATATCTAACTATCTAATATGTAAATATTTTCACATACAAGGATCAAATAGTTCCATTAATTCATTCTAATAACAGAGAAAATATTTCATCAAAACCAATACTTTGCCCCATGCAAACCCCTTTCACCACAAGTCTAGCTTTGTAATTCTATTTTTCTCCATCTTCTTTCCTTCATCTGTGTCCAATTATTCTCAGAATGTAGTTTACTCCGTTAGTAAACCTGCACTAAGTCCCAAATTGTTGTATGAATATGAGTCCAATTTTCTGCATGGCTAGTCTCTAATTCTTCCCGTTTCAACCCGCATTGTTTTTCATAACATTCAAGTTCACCGTAATTAGTCAACAATAAAGAACATACTAATATATATATCATTCAAAGTACCCATTTGGTCTGTGAATAATTGGTTTCTGTGTGTCGAGGTCTCTGTTGTTCTATGGTTGTTGTTGTGGCTATTGATTATTATTATTTTCGTGCATCTTTACCTTTATAGATCTCATCATATATGTATTCTTTGTTTTCTTTTTCCGTTTCTTTCCGCAATCGATTCTTTATACAAGACCTTTCATTAAACATTATTCTTTTCCCAATGATTTTTTTATTTTCACAATCACATAAGCGATAATCAAAAATCATTAACACCATATCCAATTAAGGTACATTTCTTTGATTTTGCCTCAAGCTTTGTTCGTTTTCTATTATTTAGTGTTATCCTCACGCCCAAAAGGTTTAAAAAAGAGTATTTTACATTTTTACCTCGTCCATGCTCTTCCGGAATACCACCATCCAAGTGAACTTCAAGGTTCTCTCGTTTATTAGATAAACCGCATCTGCGCACTTACCCAAAATTGTAAAAGCAATCCGCATGCAACTTTGTACCTTTTGCACGCTCCATGATTGTTTTGCTTATCCTTTCGACACACCATTTTCTCGTGGTGTTCTTGGAATCGCTTTCTCTACGAATTCCATGCTCCGAATAATACCTATCAAAACTCTTTGCTGCAATATTATTTTAATTTCCATTTTTCCGATCTCGAGACACTTCAATTTCTTTCCTATCTCAATCTCAACCAAGCTTTCCATTTTTTTGGAAAGTATCAACACATCGTATTTATCTCCGAATACAATAAATTCAAGTTTTTCTAGTTGCATCATCAATAAAAGTAACATAATAATGAGAGCCACCAAGAGATGATACCGAGCAGGTCCCCATACATCCGTATGCACAAGCTCTAATTTTTCACTCTTTCTTTTCTTTTTCCCAACTCGAGAAATATGACTTTCTTCTATTTTCCATAAATGCAATTCTCACAGTAAATCCAAATCAACATTCTTCAAACTCATACTAAATTTCTTGAGTGAAGAATCTTCATCCCCTTTCTCATCTATGCTTGAACCTATGATGCCATAATGTTGCATCCGTCTCTTTGAAGTTAAAGCATTAACAAAGTTAGAAATACTAATGCATAAATACAATGTACCAACCTTTTCACCTTTTGCTATTACCAAGGCTCCTTTCTGTGACCTTCCAAGTTTTTATCTCATAAAGTTGTCACACAACCTTTCACCCTGAATCAGCTCTGCCAGAATTGGATTTTTCTTCGCATTCGAAACATGCTCTTACCTCCTTTAGTACTACTGCCTATTCTCACATGGCAAGAACCTTACCTATTCCAGCAATTTTAAGGTATTTATCATCACCCAAAACGTAATCCATCTAAAAACCTCCTTTAAAGCATAGTCAAAGTAGAAAATCTTTCTTATTAGGTGTGCATGGAATGAGCCTGAATTCATTGCCTGGGAATCAATAACATTTTTCGTAAAGAAAGAATCAAAGCATCTTGTAACACCGACCTATCACATTTGCTTCATGATTTTTTTCTTGTTGCGTGCCTCCTTCTTTTTTCCTTCCGAGATCTGTCAGTGCCTTTTTCTTTAGGTGTCCTTTATTTTGCCCAAAGACACACTGTCCCCGATCTAGACTTGGATCTGTCTTTTCTTGATTTACTACGATATCCCGAGTTTTTTCCTTTTTCCATTCTTCCTTCCCCAGACTCTCGTGACCAAAGTATTAACGATGTCTCACCTCTGGGAGCGCCCGTCGTATTTCCTCGCTATTAGACAGTAATCGACAATATCATCAAACTTTAAAGTACCAGATCCGCAGACAAAGTTACTAATGGCTACCACGAAACCATTCTCCAACTTCGGTAATGACCACAAGAATAATGCGTAGCCTAACTTCATCATCAAATTTTACCCCTATAGAACTTAACCGACTGGCAATCGTATTAAAATCATTTAAATGGCCTGGCAATGATCCACATCTTCTAACATCTTCATACAACAATCGTTTACAAGAAATACCTTGCTTGGAGGCCCAGAGTTTTTCATAGCTTCGCTAAATGTCTGCATCAAACCTTCTCGTTGTTGTTTTCGAAATATTGAAGGTAACTAACACCGCAAGGCACAACCCAGATCGCTTCCGGAAAGTGCTTTTCTATAGAGAATGTTCCATCAAGATATTTTATAGCCACGGCTTCTTTGTTTTTCCGCCTACCGGTGCACAGATCTTCGACATAACATAATATTTCATCTTTCATCTTCCAAAGCAGGAAGTTTCGCCGCTAAATTTCTTTTTGACTTAAACTTACCATCTTCGCCATTGTTCTACTCCAACTGTGAACCCTTCTTTCAGTGTTTATCAACCAAATATACCTTCGGGTCTAATACCAATTGTTAGAAAATTATATATTATGGAGCAATGCAAACATAAAATATGCGGAAAATACAAGCACACAAAACACATAAACCAGGAGACACGATATACTGGTTCACCTAGTTTGGGCTACGCTCCACCTAATAGCCCTTTCCTTTATATTATCCAAGAAATGAAGAGACAAAACCTACAAGAGACCGTCATTGTAATATCATTTTTTCTCACAGTCTCCTATCTATCGTAGAATACACATGTAATACACAACCGTAATACAATACCCTCATACAAAGAGGAGTCAGAAAAAACTTAAAACTAAACATAACTTTCATCATAGGATCATCCAATAATGAACGCCTGTATTGACTAGAAATTATTATACTTTTACAAGGAATTTTACATATGTTTTCTTTAGTTTAGGTACTACCTCGAAACCTTCGCTAGGGGGCTTCATGTGTCGTAGCCACCCCCCCGAACCCTGCTGCGACGCGCGGCATTGCCGCCTTCTATTACACAAGGGTCCAACGCTGTGATACAAAATAAACAAGATAATCTTCGAAAGCCACACCCAACAAGGGAGTTTGGAGATGGTTGATTTGGGCTTCTTCTATTATTTTCCCTCGATTGAAAATATGGAAATGAGAAGGTGAATTGTTTAGGAATTTCAAGGCAAGTATGCCTCGTTAGTATTTGGTAAGTTTCCCCACATGGAGGACCGCAAGCCCATGGATACTCCTCCAGAAAATTGGGAGGAAAAGAGGATGCTACATCAGCAAGTAGTGGATGCCACTACTTGCCCAGACACAGGCTCTGCCATGTATTTAGTTAATACAAGACCGACATATATGTGTGTCCAATCATGCGATGGTTAAGCTCAACAAGTTTTTTGGGAAGGTAGGCAAGCATGTCCCCGAGATATCTGGTGGGCATCTGAGTATGCTTATGGTGGCCAGCGCATTTGATACAAACTGTGATGGCTCATTTAATGCATTGGGCAGGCAGCCCAACAACAGAAAGAGCACATCAAGAGGTTTTCGTATCGCACCACAAGAAGCCAGCACAAGAAGAAACAAAGATCCATGTATAAATCAGTTCAGTGGAAGCTAATACATGGCAAAGAAGTCAAGTCACATGTGAGGTTGTCCGGATGAGGAAGATCTCACATGAAATTAGCTCACATTAGATCCCACAAGAACAGACAATTACAGTCGATTAAACTCTCGACACCTTGCATTTACGATAGATTCTAAACATATTGATAACTGCATCACTGTATCGAGATTGTGTGTATAAAGACTGCAGCGTTTTAAAGACATTCCTATGAAAGATCAAAGATGACATTCTGAACAAGGCGCTGCACAGAGCAATTTGAATACCATAGAAAGGTGGATTTGGGTGGCTGATACAATCCTTATAATATGCTGAGAGAGTGTTGAGATTCAACAAGATGATGAGCCGAGGAAAAGTAAGCACCTTCACTAAGTGGGGCCTGCACATTGTCTTAGGTGTATGTCTATTTTTAGACATGGTGAGCATATTCTTTAAGTTGCTATGATACATTGTAAAATGGTTGGTCAAATGTAGGGCCAGATGAAATTTATTTTTAGAATATCATGTAAAAATTATTTATGCACTGTCGTATCTAAAAATAGATGTATGTAGATTATTATTAGCCTAATAATAATCCCACAATAAAACATCAACTTATTATCTTACAATTATTTCAGTGAAGAGATTTGAAAATTCTAAATAAATGAATTACGCAACTTTAGGTTTTATTGGTGGTTTCTATGCATGAAGGACCCGCTAGAAATGAAGTGGCAAAGTTATGACAAGAGTTTTCCAAAGAGTAGTTTACAGCTGTTATTTAGTTTGGACTCGCTAAGTGATTTAAACTCACTGAGCTTATTTGTATCTAGTCTAACTCAGAAAGATACACACTAGTGAGAGTTAAGTGAATTAATTGCTAATTAATTCACAACTAAAAATCACCAAAAATCAAACAAATAGCAGTTAACCAAGGCAGCATGTCGGGCCTGCATGGAGACCCATGAGAGATACAGGGTGAAAGGGTGAGATGGACTATCCATGACTATAGTGATGCATCTACCATCTGCCACTAATATTGAGTTAAGCAATGAGGATTATAATCAAGGCAAGGCCAATTCAAATTCATTCAGTCTTCAGCAGGACGCAGCGGGGAGGAAGCCTGAAGGATGCAAGAAATTGGTGCATAGATATGTAAATTTCTTCATGACAAATATAATGATTGTTGATTGTACCTAGAGCTTGATGTACTAAGATTTGTATGATATTATTACATGATTCCATTGGATATACATAATATATGATAGTTTGTTTTTATCTTGTTTCTTCCCCTGTTAAACAAATGTGTTATGTGCGAGCTGAATTTATTCAAGGTGTTTGGTACTGAGTTTTAAATTTCCGCAAGATCAATATGTGAAGGATTTTCAGAGCCTTGCAAAAAGACAACACCGTGAGATCAGAAGGATCCGGGTAACAACATCGCATTAATAAATTTCTACATGGTACCAGGTGCTCGTATTGATTACTTGAGATTGGTGAATTGTAATAATTGTTGAGTTTTAAAGCAGGGACAATTCGACTCTGTCACAGTAATGGACAGGTGGACACTGATATATTCATTGAAATGTATTTCAATGGGTCGTGATTGTAGCATGCCCTTGATGGTAGCTCAAATTACATAGCCTAGAAGGATAGGATGGAGGCGAAAGCTTGAAGACATCGAAGGAGGGAGTTCATCGATAGCGATGTTCCCAAGCTTGCTTTGTAAAGCAACAAGACTGATGTATTATTGTGCATATATGGAAGACAAGCAGAAGCACCTGTTGAAGTGTGAAGGACCTATATTTTGTCAAGCTTTCACCTGGAAATCCACCTACTTTCAATGTGGAAGGCTTTGATATGGTCTTTTCTAAAGTAAAGAAGAACTGCAGGAAGTTGGCACCAAAGATAAGCTCAAAAAATAAAATGGAGAAGGGCGGTTAAATATTCAAAATATTCTACAAAGTTTGTCCATCGTAGGGATGAATCGGGGAAGTGGGGATTACTTGATGATGATGATCTGAGAGTTTAGTTTCTTAGAAGCTTCTCAAGAGTTGGAAAGAAGCATGCAGAATCACAATGATGATAAACTGTCAAGTTGGGAGCGATTGCCTTGATCTTTAGCAGAGGAGACAGGAAGTACTGTGGATGTACTTTCATCGAAGAATGATGATGAAGAGAATTGCGTTTGGTTGCCAAAGCAAGGAAAGGAAAGGGGAATAAATTCCATCTAAAATCCGAGGCTACAAAGAAGTCAGATCATTTGTGCTAGTGTTTTTCATCACGATATTAATGTTAGTATCTTCGCTACCAATCATTTAGAAAAGAAGAACAAGAAGGTTGTTGTTTTCTAATGGAGAGGCCTTTTAGTCAGAATTTGAACTTGATTTCTTCTTTAATCGCATGTTTTGTTTTCAAGATCAATGGGATTGTGTATTCATTAGTGGTGCGTCTTTTCCATATGACGGGAGACAAGTAGTTATTAGTGGGACTGGAGGAGAAGGATTTCAAATGCATATACAGAGAAGCACACAGCAGATACAACAACTGCATAGGAACCATTACCTTTGAGAGGGATTCAGGTAAACCATGTATGTTGAAAGATGTTGGTATACACCTGTGTCCTAAGAAGAAACTTGGTCTAGGTCTTGCCGCAATGTTGGAAGACAAAGGTTATGACGTTGTTTTCAAACAGGAAAGCTTTTGCTACATAAAACAATGGGTAAAACCAAGAGGATAGGGACTGTTACTTAATCTCTACAAGCTATAGATGGTTGTGTTGGTATTGATGGAAAAGGTAAGAAGTGTTGAGCTTAGACAGAGGGGAATTATGGCAGGAGATTGGGTATTATCTTTTCACCATGGTTTCATGTATTTTATGCAAACAGATTTTCACCGGACTTCCCAAGGGTACCTCTTGTGCGCTAGACGTTAAAAAGGATGTACCTATGGGTAAGTTTGTGAAGACCACCTTTTCATGAGAAGGAGAACTGCATTGTGATCCTTGAGAGAATTCACAAATGTAAAATCTTTTCTCGATTGCTTCACAATGCTGAAACACAGTATTATGTTACATTTGCTGATGACTATTTCGTAGATGTTGATCTTCTATGCGTAAGAAGAGCTAAACATTCTCAAAGTTCGGTGAGTTTAAAGCATTGGTGAGTATTAAACAGGAAGCAAGTGAAGGTTCTCCGGGTTGCATTTATGGTGAATATATTCGAATGTGTAATTCAAAGACTCTTTTGTAGCAAAAAGAAGGAATTCGAAGAGAACCATAACCCACAAAGAATGGTCGCGAGGAGAAGAATGTGACCATTTTGGGTAAGTATGAGTTATGTTGAAGGACCGTTGCCTAGCGATGCACTTGTATGGAAGCATGCAACATCGCGTTTATGTAAAATCGTTGTCCTCGTAGAGTACTTAGAATGAGTACACCGAAGAAGCTTTTACCGATACAGCTCGATATTTATTTGAATATTTTTGCTCATCCGTTTACATTCATATGACAAAGGACAGAAGAAGCCGAGCCAACCCAGGTTGGGTTTGTAAGAAGCTATCAAAACAATTCTAATAATTATCGGTATTTTCCAAAAATGTATCGTGACTATGGTGTGACGGGGATACAAAATTCAATGAGGTGAATCCACGAAGTTGTCGCTGGAGAGGGAGCGCTACACTTGCATGTAGAGTGAGGAGTTACTTTGTTCTCAAAGATGAGCCTCAGATGTGGATCACCCATGTGAGGAGATTCGCGCGGGGCGGGAGTTCACCTGCGAACCACATCGGCACGTAAAGAAAGCGTACTCGCGAAGTCGAGAGACCGAAGCTTGATGCGATGAAGGCATCGTGCAGGCGCTCACACCGACAACGCGTACGTACGTCATCTCGACCAATTTATCGGGATACATGCTCTATGAGCAAGTGCATCATGGTAGCTTGCTATTTCTTTTGAAGAAGCACAAGCAGAAGCCCACATGGTGCAGATGCTATGGTGGGAGGAGTATGACCTATTGTCGTGGAAACAATGCTTGGAAAATTGTTCCAAGGCTTGCAGCAAATCAAAGGGTAGATTTCGAAAGGATCTACACAAAGTGTTGTTGATGGGAGCACGAGAAGTAGAAGGCAAGATTTTTTTCCATAGGCTTTCACAAATTTGTGGGATTTACTATAACAGCATGGTAATCACGATGGTATTCTTCCATAAGGACCATCTCAGTTTCTCAACAGAGTGGTTGGGTACATTCATCGATGATGTGAAGACTGTTCTTTTAATGGATCATTGAGGAAGAGGTGTACATTGAGTAACCCGAAGGATTTGAGATCTTTCAAAAGTGATTTCGTATGTGTGCAGCATCAAAAGAGCATTGTATGGGTCAAGCAAGCACCATGTGCTGGTACACACGGATCGATACTATTTTCATCGGACTTAGCTTCACCAAGAGTGAGGCGATGCAAAACCAGCTCAAATTGTGGTGAGGGTAAGATTTAACTATTGTCTTTTACAAGACAATTTAATACCAACGGGTGATGAGTAGTTGATACACTCAAGGGCAGACCTTGCAAAAGAGCTGAGATGAAATATTTGGGCCTCCTTCTATTATTTCCTTGGATTGGAACATGGCAACAGGAAGGTGAACTATTTGTGTTCCCAAGGAAAGTATTTCGGGAGATACTGGGAAAGCCTCCCACATGGAGGACTGGTAAGCTATGTGATTACCTCTTCCAGGAAATTGAGGAAAGAGGATGCTACCTACAGGTAGTGGATGCTACTCAAGTATCGATAGTTGTGTCGCCTCATGTATTTAGTTAATACAAGACCACATATTCTATGCGGTGAACCAACTTTCACAATGGTTAAGCCTACCAAGCTCTTTTTGGAAGGCAAAAAGTATTTCTCGAGATATCTCATGTACATCCGAGTATGGCTTATGGTACAAATGATTGGATGAAGTGAAGTTTCATGGTTTACCTGACAGCAGACACAGCAGCCCAACGGACGTAAAGAGCAATAACGAGGGGTTTTTTAGTATCATATTCACAACATTTTTTTGGTATAGCAGAAACAAAGATCCGTGGCACTCAGCTTCCGGTTATATGTTAATACATGGCAGCAAGTCGTCGCTTGTGAGGCTATATGATGGGAGGAAGATCCCGGGTTTATTGTTCTGGCTCACATTTAGATCCTACGTTGATACATTGTGATAACCGCAGTTGCATTAAACTCTTTCATTAATCTTGTGTTTCATGATAGATTCAAACATATTGATATCCGGTATCATCATACTGTATTGTGTGCGCTGAAGATCATGTTGCTTTCCGTATATCCCTACGAAGACTGTGATGCGTACATTTCGACGAAGGCGCTCGGCAAAAGCAAATTATGGCCACCACAGAGGTGATCGGGGTGAAGTTGACAATCCTATCTTGTTGGAGAGGGGATGTTAGATTCAACAAGATGATGAGCTTAGTGAAAAGTAAGCACCCTCACTATGGGGCCCTAAGTCATTTTTAGGTGTATGTCTATTTTTAGAAATGGTGAGTATATTCTATAAGTTGCAGCATGTTATTTGTAAAATGGTTATCAATGAAAAATATATGAAATTAGGCTTTAGAATATTGGGTGAAGTCTATTTATAGATCGTCGATCTAAAAATAGATGCATGTCGATTATTATTACTCTTAAGCTAATAATAATCCAACAATAAAACATCAACTTATTCTTGAAGCACTTATTTCTCAAAGAATAGATTTTGGAAAATTTAATGGGTTGAAGGAATTATTGTTCCTAGGTTTATTGATGGCACATGCATGAAAGACCCGCTAGGAACCGAAGTGGAAAAGCAGGACAGAAAATGGAAGATTAGTTATGGAGTTGTTATTTAGTTTGACTCCAAGCAGTGAGTTAAATCATGGAGCTGCTGTATCTAGTCTAACTGTAGTATACACTAGAGAGTTAAGTAAATTAATTAGTTAATTAATTCGCAAAATAACAACTCACTAACAACCTAATGTAAACGCAATTAACTGTCATGTTGGGTACGCTGCCCAAAGGAGACCTGGAGAGATAGGGTAGTGTGAGATGGACTATCCGTTGTGACTATAGTGATGCATTTCAATGCATCCGACACACATTAGAGTTGCCACGGAGGATTAGCAAAATAAGGCAAGGCCAATTTGAATTCATTTGTGGGTCTTTCTTCACAGTGATCACAAGAAAGGAGGCAAAAATATCAGAGGCAAGAAATTGGTGCATAGATATGCAAATTCTTCTTTAAAAAAGGACAAAGGTGTGTTTGATTGTTGATTTAACCAGAGCTTGATGTACTAATATTTGTATGAGATTATTACATGATTCCACCGATATACATATATGGAGTAAAGGGGGGTTTTTATTCTTTAAGCTTTTCCGTTAAATAAACTCAGAAAAGAGTAAAGTATTGAATTTATTCACATGTGTTTGCACTGAGTTTTAAATTTCTAAGATCAATAGTGGTGAAGGATTTCGGTATTTCAAAGAAAATAAATATCATGAGATCAAGAGATCCGGTAATACATCAAGATATTAAATTTTCTACACCAACTCGCAAATCGCATTTATGTACGATGGTTTTGTGAGACTGCAATTGTGATATGTATGAAGTTTTTTTCCGTTAAACACCGATTGCGATGAAAGGTAAAGGGTTTCCATATGTTTGAGTGTGGAAGCATTTACGATATCATATGTAATATGTGATATGTATCAAAGGAAGGCTATGGGGTGGAGCTGTAATGACATATGGTTAGTTTGATGATATATGATACGGCTTTAGTGGTGGACAGAATGCTTCTTTTTTAACCATAAACTTGAATTTTAAGAGTTAAAAAAAAAGGTTTTGAAAGAAATGAAGGTTGACCTTAGAGTTCGGAAAATGAAAAGGTAGAAAGAGTGGCAGATGAAATGAATGAGGAAGGATGAAGTTTGCTCACCATCGCCTTAAACAACAATACTTTTCTCTCTTTCAAACCCTCCAACTAAAAGGCGCATTGATTCCTTTGATGTTCGTATTACCAGATTTCCTTCTTTTTCCTCAAACAAATGACTTGGCCATGTAAATATTATTAACATGAAATACCCGAGGATTAATCAGCTCACCTTTTTGATATTGTGAACATGTGAGTCTAATATGGTTTCAGCTGAGATATCAGCCTTCAAGAGTAAGTCAAGAACATCGTAGACTAGTGGCTCGATCCATTGGCTCAATCCCAAATCGCAACTTAGTCTTCTACAAAACCTTCGTGGTCACAATTCAAGCTGAAATCAACACTCTCTCGCAAAAACCGAAGTCTCTGAACACAATTTTTAAATTGGAAAACAAAACAACACTGGAACTAAAGTTGAAAATTTCTCTATACTAAGTTTATTTTCTTCCTACCTACCTATCCTAATCCAACTTTGGAGATGATATATACACTATGAACTTTTTTCCAATGTAACCAATCAAGTAAATGACTACATGATTGATTCTTGTTCACTTTTTCATATAATGAGAACAAAAGGCCACTCCCATATTACTTTCTCCAATAACAGAAGTGTTCAAATTTTTCCTAAACCTCACAAAGAACCATTCATAGCATAGCATACCCTTCCTTAGATGACCTCAAAAGGCCACAAAAGGATCTTGAACAATACTTAGCCGAGGATTCAAATAATGAACTTCATCTAGGACTACTCTTGTTCCAATGTGTTATGATCAGACTCTTCTTAAAAGAGAATATCTACACATTCTTCATGGTCATCCGATATGGCATCCTATCGTATACCAATATTTTTTCTTCACAGACCGATACAGTCTTCACCGAGACTTCAAATTTTGCTTGAGGGTCATCATTTTGATGGACGAAGCAATCTTTCCGGCAATACTTGAGAAATTGCACGAATCAAGATCAATATGTTCTACATTTTTTTCTTCATGAGGAAATACTTCAAAAGTGACATAAATCAGTTAACATAACAAATAGAAATAATTCCTTATTACGTAAAAAATTGAGAGGCTACTTATTTCAGAATCGATTAATTTCTTCGGGGCTAAAGGAGGAGTGCGCCTTTGTTTTCTTTGGACAAACAATTTTTTTCTTTCTCTTGTGAATATTGGGATCATGATATTGAATTTTCTCTTTAGTTTCATACAAAAGAGAAAATGAATTTTCATTTGTCTCCATAGAGAGATCATGTGGATCTTCTTTCATTTCCGATTACTTTCATTTTCAACTAACTTCTTGGTTATCACGTACGCTTATCTTGAGAATGAAATTCATAAATCGCCTTCTAAGAGACCTCAGATGCAGTTAATTTCTATATCTTCATCAATATTTACAAGGTAATAAAGTGAGATCCCCCCGCACCGATCACAACACCTCAACTAATGATAAAGATGGAGAGCATTATAATGCTCATAAAACACATTGTGGAGATATTTGAAGAAAACAGACTACCAGGGTTCAAACCTTCATACCATTCCCTCGCTTCCTTTAAATGTTTCCATGAACATATTCATGAGGCAATCCTCATTCCATTAGACTTTCAAACTACTCATTAAAGTATACAAATTTAATGAGATGTAACAAAGCATCATCAACATTCTCATCTTGAAAAATAGGAAGATTTATTTCACAATTTACCTCGAGGCATTTTTAGAATCTTGTGAATGTGATCTTTGTTCACAACATACTTGCGTTGTAATATTGGATTCATCTTGTCAATCAATCAGAGAATGGAGTCACCGTATGTTCACAACAAATCTAGATTCTTTTCTACCAGGAGCCTTTGGGGTCAACCAGAAACTGTGAGTCGCCGTTAACATTTTTTTCGGGAATTTGCTGCCACACATCGGAGCCTTTAAAGTCAACTAGAAAATATGCAACATGCTGATCTTTTTCCGGAATCACATCGAGCTGTGTGAATGAACAACTGGTGTTTGACCTCTATTCGCTATCAAATAAAATTGAACTTGATAAGTACATAAGAAAGATGAACCCTGATTCCGGTGATGGTCACTTCAGATAGCTCCGTAAATTTTCAAGGTCAAGACAAAACCATGGAGGGCAAAGATTGCAACCACTTTGAATCTAGACCCAGAAGCTTCCTAGACTCAAATAGGATTCTCTATTAGATATAGCTTTTTTTATAGGGAATTTAGGGTTAGCTATTAGTGCATAGAGGTTTGTCGGAAATTACATGGAGGCAAAGAAGAGGGCTAATGAGCTACGTGAGTCAAACAAAGGTAAACAAATTCAAATGGATGAATAAATGACATATCATTGCAACTGTGCAAGCTAGCCATGTCAATGGATCTTTGCATTTATTAAATGGAAAGGGAGGAGAGGATTAAGCTAAACGTAAAGTATAAACTCATTTCGACCGTATTCGTGTCTCGTAGGAAACATAAAGTATTATTTTGAGACCGGAAAGGTAGTACCCATGGTAACTTACACAAAAATTTCTATCTGCAGAAATAAAAGTGTATGTAAAAACTAATAGAGATGACACATTACAAGAAAAGGAGCACTTCACTACGTATTATAACACAAGAATCAAAATATATATAATCTTTCATTCATATCTAAAAGAGAGTGCTTACAAATAGATGAGACTCATACTGATTTTTTCCTTTCCGGTTCCCCTTGACATCGCTAATGCATGCGTATTTATATAAAAACCAAGTCGACTTTTGTTTTTTCAATGTGTTGAGGAGGTAAATCCTCTCATACCGCAGGGCGATCCCTACTAGCTCACAGGTCTAGCAACAAACAAACAATGTCATGACGCAGTTCCCACTAATAAATGAAAAGGTCGGGAGATAAGAGCTCACCGGGATCCCAATGCTTAGATCCGAAGAAGAAGTGTCCCCTGCTTCCTGCTTGGCAGTATCACAATTCCTCCACGATCCCCCGGATGAACACTCGCACACAAAAGAAAACGAAATGCATACAAGCATAGAAACAAGATACGTAACTGAACGTCACTTAAAGCGACATTACCGCGCAACACAGATGGAAAACGGAGTGGAAAAATCCATAATCATAATCATCTATACACAACAACCAGCCGAAGAAAGATTACAACCAAGTTCTCGACGTCATGTCTTCTTCGATCAAAGCTCAGCTGTCCAACGTTCGCAAAAAGCTTTTCCAAGGAAAGGAAAACCCTCTGCAGTCTCGTGGACAATGGTCTCCTTGCTTGAGTCGCCCAAGGGAAAGAGAGGGTGCTTTACATCACAAAAAGGCTCTTGGGAATATGGAGATCCAGAAGCCAAGTACTTCAAGACTAGCTTGCCATTGATCCTAGCAAGATTTTACAGATGGAAGAGACAGATCCCTATTATTATGATCAGTTCTATCAACAAGGAAGGTCTCCATGGGGAGGTGGCAAACCACTTTCCCTCCATAGAACTCCAGCCCCAACCTCCCAACTCAAGATAGGTGATGGTTGTAATTTGTTAGAACTCAACCCCGCCATCCATATTTAAAAACAACCCCAAAATTGGGTGCGACTACTATTTATATTTATTGTGCGACCCTCTTTTGTATTAATTTCCATTGGCGCGTAGTATCGAATCGAAGTCATTCGCGCTAACGTTGTAAAAGGGCTTTTTATGACTTTTGCAAGGAGATGTTTCAAGGGCAAATAAAGTTTGGTGTTCGTAGGGATGCATTGATGATGATTTCTAAGGCATGACAATGTTCACAGTTTGTGGTCGGGTCCTCCATTATATGGGATGGGAATGGCAAGGGTGACTGTGACAGCCCGATCGGTGGTAACAAGATGCTCCCCTAAAGCATGAGGCCCGGTGAGGGAGAGGGGGTAAACGTTTTACGAGAACATGTTCAACCGATGTTCGCCGCTGAAAACTCCTACAGAAGATACAACCCATATCTCAAGTACATGATGTATATAAGGACGCAAATGCATCCGAACGTGCAGGCTGCCAGGTAATCCCATCTGTGGTATGTTGTGCCTATCCAACTAAGATCAAATAAATAGACCTGTGTATGGTCACCATCCAATTAGTGAGTCATGTACATAATGATAATAATCCACAATAATACCGGATTACAACAGACACAATCTGTGGTCTTGCGCTCCATCTCGACTCAACAGGGCACAAGTTCGTGCATGTGAATATGAGTCAAGTCGAACATGTAAGAACATTTGGCCGATTACCAGCCCAATGATGAAAGCCGTTAATCGACGCGAGAGAAACCACCATTAATGACAATGGTCCCCATGTACCATACACACCTACGACATGCGAATAATTGAACTATCGTCGAACACTCGTTAATCACTCGATCGGGAGTGTCAATGATGTAAACCCTTCGTCGAATGCTACGAATCGCTATTGAGGCATGCGGTGTTCCAAGGTACCAGTATGAGTTCTCTAGACCAACTTCTGGATAATGAGTTGATGCCGACAGAAGTGACCTTGGATTTACAGGGCTATAATGATTCCCACATCATCGACACGAGACAAACATGATGTTTTGTTGTGAATCAAAGATCGTGGCAGGCGAGGTTGATATTTAAGAGGAAGCAATCTCTTCGAACATATGAACGACGACAGCGGGACTTGCGTATTTCTGACATCGCATCGCAGGTCGAGATGAGGCACAACAACTTGATGAGAGTGTCAAAAGAGATTACCCAAACCCATGAGCAAAGTGGTTAACCAGAGCGAGATGTCCTCAACCCGACACGAATGCATACAAGTGCCATGTTCGAAGAGCGACATATCGCCGACAACGACGATGGTTCCATTTTTCCCCCACCATTTCTCAAGCAGTACCCCAATTATTTTTTGGATAACAAGCTTGAAGGGATAGCATACAAGCCAGGATATAAGCTCGTTTTCCTGCGAATCCATCTTAGTGTTGTATTAACGAGTCCTAGAAGGAGAAACTTTAAGAACGTCATTTCGACTAAATCCGATGTCATCAAAAGCTAAATGAGTCCGACAAAGGAAGAGATCCCGGCGTCTTTTCATGTCTAGAGAGTTTGAAAAGATGCCTGAAAAGAAAATTCACAGTCTTTCGTAAATAGTCTTCGCATCCGAAAAGGTAGAAGGCCGTCCCGGAAACCTTCCCAGGCCGCGATAGGGCTAGGGGTATTCTTTTTTCAGAATCAATCCATCTCAAATTTCAAAAAGGTTAAACTTATACCGTGATGTCGATTTCGTGTCCATTTTAACGAGATCAAACGACAAGGGTTCTCACATCTTTTCATATTTAGAGAGTCGTGAAAAGAGCTGTTGAAAGATGACCTTGCAGTGACTTTTTCATTTACTCTAGTCCCAAAAGTATAAAAATACAACTCGGTCCATCTTCTTAAACAAAACCCTGGCCGCACATACCAAGCAAGCGTAAATCCATTTTTCAACATAACATATGCAAATATTTGACAAAAAATAACTTTAAAGCTCATTTAACGTCGAAAAAGTTATAAATATGTCTAATTGGTAAAAAATGAAATTACTTTTTACTATTTACCTAGGAAAGCAACAAGGTCCTTTGAAACGTAATCTTCGACCATGATTGGCGACCAATCTGTGCAATCATTCAGCCTTCGTCACAGTAATAGGCGCTCTCAGTTTCTTCTATTTCCATATTTTTTAATGTAGTTTCCCTTAGAAATCAACTTTGTGTGCTACCTTTAAAATTTTTAGGCCGGCCTGGCGCGTAGTATCGGGTACCTGACCACAACACCGAGTTTTAATAGCGTTCGCGCCACATGGCGCGATCATATAAAACAGCCACATGCAGCTACCAACCTAATTTTTGCCTAAAATTCGTATTTACAATTCTTTACCCCTGAAATTTGAAGCTCACCAAAGATCTAACTGGGGGTTTTTGACCAAGTGTGAATGGCAAAGAACTACTCAAAATGGCAATCGAATGAAGGAACGAGAGCACGGAGATGAGGATGAAGAGGCTGCTGCAAGGCCAAGCTTGGCATGAACGCTCTAAGAGACTCAGGATTGAAAAGTTCCTCCTCACGCCATGTTTACGAGTTTGGCCCTTTGTGCTCCTCCAATATCTAATCAAGATCTCGGGGATGAAAATGCAACAAGGTTCAGCTACGAGACCAAAGTAAGAACCGGGAGGTCACCCATTTATTTCATTACCGGATTGTCTCAAGCAGAGGTCCAATCCTCACATCACCGGGGATACCATCCGGGAAAAGATGGAATGTAATGGCGCGGGTGTGCCGAGGGGCACAAACAGAGCCGGGAAGCAAGAAGGTATACATCTCCACCATCCCTCGATCTAGCACCGAGAGTAGTTCTCCACACCATTACGTTGGCCGGGTCGCAGCTCCGCACTAGGCCACGAAGACCGAACTCGCGTCCCGTAATGTATGGGTCACCGTTCAACCGGGGCGTGCGTAACTATCAACATGAAAAGGCAGCTCACAAAGTGCAACAAATCACATTGGTATGGTTCCATCTGGTATCGTTCATTCGGGAACGCATACCAATCTTCTGTACAAGGGGTCACAGTGAAGCAGTCCGATACCACGAGAGCCGCGACTACCTGCTGGGTGCACCGATGCCCGGGACCGGAGGGTGGCTACCGATGTCCCGGAGGCCGAGTTCTTAGGTGCTGGCCGCCGCCAACCGGACGTCATGGAAGATTGGCCCTATTCAAACCGATTTACTTGGGACCCGCACCTGTCACTGTATGGGGAGACGACCGGGACGAGGAGTCACAAGACCGATATTTTTGATTTTATGTTTATATGTTTTTTTTGTTAATAATAATATCTGCCTTGACAATTATATATGCATGTAGATGTAGGACTCGAGAGACCACCGGGATGTTCCCCATTCTGGAGATTATTAACCGCCCCTCGAGATCTGGTGGGGAAGGCAATTTAGGAGAGCACCGTATCCGTAACTCGAGGGATTGCCCATGGATCCCGGGGATTATGCCCGACCATCGCATGTGGGCCGATGGCATACCGGGGCCGCACACGGCGGGGAGTTCCCGAACCCAGATCCACCGAACTCGAGGCTTTATGGCAGGCAAAGGACGTGCTATCATGAGCACCAAGGAGGATTAGTCTCAGGATTTAGCCACACCTTATTTTTTGAGAGACACAAAGACCAGGATGTAATAAGTGACAATCATGTATATTTTTTAAGTTTAGATGCACACCGTGCAAACATTTCGACACACATATATATATATACATATGACTATTTTATATCTTTTACATGATGATGCTTTCTATATGCTATGCAGGAATGTCTAATAAAATGCAATCCTAATTGCATCAGCTTACATAACAAACGACCCAATGCGAAAATGTATTCACACAATGTATCTAATCACACATTTCATTTTTACGCAAGCTAAAAGCACCCATGAACACACACATATGCAAACTATGCTTGAAATGAGAAGACGGTAATGCTTCCAAGATGATGTCTCAATTCGAGGTGCATGTCTCTTAAGCTTCAAATTACTGAAAATGGAGTGAAGTGTCTAAACAAAAGTCGAATTGAACAAGCGGCAGTTTCCATTATTTAACGAGGTTGGACAGCACTTAAAAGAACCATCCTCAAACAACTCGTTTACTGTTTTAGGAGCTCACACAAGTGAAGGAACTATACCCCAGCACTTTGTTTCATTTTTAAGGAGCTTGGACACAAGACAACGAATCAGAAGCCCGCCAACTCGGTTTCATTTTTTTAAAGAGCTTGACATGCTGTAAACTGTACCTAACCGGTTTACATCAAAATGAACAAGAAGGCGGCGCTTCCAAGAGTTCCACCATGAAGAAAACACTGAAGTTGACTAATGCTCTCAAGACTCGATGCACGTACGGTATCATCAATGGGCATGTGTATCGGGTAGGTAGATTATTATAGTTGACCATGCAGTAAAAGTAGTATTAAATGGGTGTGGATAAAAACGAAGAGGGGGTGATGGCGATCAAATAAGCTACATTAGGACCAAAGAGAATGATGTACTTGATCAATGGTCATATCCTTCCTCTAAGGAACAGCCACACTTGGGGAAGAGGGGAGGGGAGAGACGAGCGCTCCATGGTATAGGTGTAATCGCGCCCAAAGCAGTATTGAACCACAGTTCCTGAACAACCATCACGTCCATATGGACGTTGCTCTCAAAGCATTGTAACCTTTGGAAGTGATCTCATCCAAGTTGACCGTTCTTCTCACAGTGAGCAGACGAGCAGAACAAAGAAGGCGGCGAACCTAAAGCTGCTGCAGGGTTGAACATTTAATACCAACAAAGTAACTTCCGTTCATACGGGTGTTGGGTACAACTACCAAGAGCCCGTACCGTGATCTCTCGAAAGGCAATACAAGACCAAGGCGAACCGCAAATCGTATTCCGCTAAAGGAAGTGACCAAACTACTTTAGAGGCTACCACCGACAAGCGAAGGTCTTCGATGTTACGGTAGAATAAGTTCTCCTCCATGACCTCCATCTCGAAGGCGGGAGGGACACCGGGAGCCTCTCATCATGGGAGGCGGAGGAGGGAGCCTTCGTTATTGTGACGTGGAGAATCTTTTCTCTGAAGTCCGAAGAATCGAAGAGATGAGAAGGACAGGGTGCGAGGTCCACCGGGCGTAAAAGACCCGGTGCACCGTGGACGGGCCGGGGCTCAACCGATCCCAAGGGACCAATGGTTGGTCAGGGGACGCGATTTCGTGAATGATTGGGAGTACCGACCAAGGATGACTTTCGACCAATCATGGGATCACCGAAGTGATAATCGGAAGAAAGCGATTACAACTGGGGCAGCGTGTGTAAAACCGGTCGGGTTGTCCAAACTGTTGCTTCATCCAAGGGCAAGGGCAGAATGGCATGGTGCTCCTTCTACACAATCTCATGTGATTTGGCATCTTACCCTGAGTTCTCCATCAATGTGCCACCGAAGACGTGCTCTCAACCTCGGCTCCCCAAGTCAAAGGTACCCGCTGGGTCACTGCCTGGGACCACAAGCTTCGGCACCTTGGGAATGCCGGGAAGGGCCTTGAAGCAATGGTCTCCGCACAACATGCATGCTGGAACTTGACTTTCTGCTGAGGTCGAGGGCTCATCGAGATGAGATTTCTGCGAGCGTAGCCGAGACATTTACTCACATCGACTTCTTCTTCTTTGCTTTCTTTCTTAGCCACCGGTTACTGAATCCGTACTTTCACTGTGCGAAGTAGAAGAGGAGGACGAAACAAAGTGGTTAGGTTGGGAGAGGTCTCACCTTGGAATCAACATGAGGTTGTTCAGTGGAGGAACTGATTGAACAAAGAGGGAGACATTCAGACAAATAAAGGTAGGTTGAGAACAACCAAACAGCAACCCAACAACTAACCTGTGAAGGGACAACGTCGCCATGTAAGGAGCACCAACATTTCCAAAAGGGAGAATGACTTTGATTCCCTTCGAGGGGATTTCACAGGAATCCCCAAAAGTTGCCATCAAACTCAAAACCAGCGGTGACGTGGCTGAAAACGAGCACATTAACAACGATCAAATGGTCACAATGTCTAAACGGGTGTGTAATCGTGGGCGATTAATTTTGCCACATTGGAAAATGTTCTACCGTTTCATGTTTCAAGAGTCGAGAAACGATAAAAATATGACCTCTATTCGTAGTTGACATGGCCATGAAAGGACAAGCGCTTGACGGTCTTTTCAAGTTTATGGAGTCAAAGACCAAATGATTCCGCTGCCAGAAAACTAGGCAATAAAGGGTACCAAAGAACGTGAACTGCAATATACACCTCGTTTCAAAATGAAATGTAAAACGACCAAGGACCTTCCGTACGTGGTGTAGTCTCCCCATCGTCGTGTTCGGTGTATCGCCTGCATAGTGGGCGCGTACCTTTATTTTCTCCCGTGGATAAAGGATTGAAAACCTATGGGGTTCCCTTATATACGCGATCAAGATGATATGTCTGTACTAGCTACTGCCTGAAGCCAACAAAGTAATCCATACCGTTAGTTTTAACGACGCCGAACACGGCTCTCAGCCTAGACCTTCTAAATATGTTTCGGTTAAGTTCCAATGTCGCCTTTAGGTTAATTGAATAAATTTTACAATGGATCTTCAATTAAGTTTCACTTCTTGTGCCCCATCGTATGTGTAGTGTCTCCTAAATGCAAAGCTATGCCATAAATGCAAACATTTCGTTCGGCGAAAACTAATTAGAGAAGAGTTGGAGAGCTTTTACACAAATCTAAAATGAACAAACCAAAATAATGAGTTTTATAATGCAACTAATGCAATTGACAACTTTTCATTCAAAACACCAATCACTAGCGATATGAAAGATTACAATTTGCACTAATTGACAAAGCAAAGTGATTTTTTTTTTGATTTTCACTTGTTTAATGTTTAATATGCACTAATCAAACTTGAAATGAATGGGAGCAATGGAGTAATGATATCCAAGAGAGCGAAACAAACAAACCTCACTCACCAACACAAGCAATCGTATTCCCAAATCGACCGAAGTCTTCAAAGTAAAGGAAAGACTCAAAGGCTTCAATGGACCGTGTGATTCAGGCCTAAAGTAAGACCAAACGACTTCGAATGAAGAAACGAACAATCACCCAAAAATCGCAATGAAACAATGAACAACTACCAGAGAATGTGGAGGATCAACTGTGATAGTTACGTGACAATCCAACACCAAAACTCCCAAGGAGTGGCTCGATGCACTGGGTTAACAGATGACCCAGGGGCTAAAGAAATCGGTAGACAAAGCAAACAACCCAAGGACTAGAGGTGAATTTTCACCAAAAAACAAAAACTCAACACACTCAGCAATGGAAAATCAAGAAGAAAAACACCGGTCAACTTCAGAGAGTTTTAAATGAGTAGACCTCAAAACCTTGTTGTGGTGGCGCGACTGTAAGAGCGAAATCAGGCCAGGCGCAGTGGCGCGGGCTGTAATAGCAACAAGCGGCTATGGTGCGTACTGCAGTGAAACCGCGCCAACAGCTACAAAAAATTAAAAATAAGCCACCTAAATGTATCAATGCAAGTTAAGTAATCCAAGAAGCAAAAAACACAAAAACCGACCCAAGGTTCACTGCTAAGAAAACAAGACACAAACTAAGGCAAGACAAAGACTTCAAGTTGCTTCAACAGAACCAAACCGGAGATCGATCAAGTAAGGCATCTATCACGAATACAGGTGCATGTCAAGGCTATCTCGTCGTACTTCAGACTCGTCTATAGTTTGGCAATCAAACAACAATCAACAACAAGTCGGATCCTGCATGAATGCTTAATTGTTGAGGAGGTGAATCCTCTTCATGGACAGAGATGTATCCTTACTAGCTCAAAATAGGTCTAGCAACAAACAAACAATGTCATGACGGTGTTGGTGTCTTAATTACGAATGCAGGCCGGAGATAAGAGCCCACTGGATTCCAACGCCAGGACCAAGAAGAAGCGCCCCTGCCCTCAAGCTATGTGATTGCCAACTTCTCCACGATCTCCGCGGATGAACACCGCACACGTACAACTAATGATACAAGCATAGAAACCAGCATAATGTGAATCAACGTCAATGTAGGGGCGACATTACCGTTAACATGATGGAAAACGTAGTGGAACCATAATCATAATCATCTATTAAATAAATCAAATAATAGCATTACAACCAAGTTCCGATTGCCGCGAAGTCTCCTTCTTTTGACGTGGTTTCCATTGCCCACGTTCGCAGTGCCAAGGAAAGGGGAAACCCCTCCAGACCGTGACAATGGTCTCCTTGCTTGAGCTGGCCTTATGAGAAAGAGAGGTGTTTTACAACACAAAGGCTCTTGGGAATATGGAGATCTGTGAGTTAGGCATTTCAAGACTAGCCACAGCTGATCCGAGCAAGTTTTTATAGATGGGGAAGGAGGGGAAGGATCCCTATTATTATGATTGGCCTTATCATGTGAAGGTTCCATGGGAGGTGTCCTACTTCTCCATAGAATTCTACAATTTTTTTAAACCCCCAACTCAAGATAGGTGATGGCTTGTGAATTCTGTTATTAGAACTCAACTCCCGCCATCCATATTTAAAAACAACCTCCCAAATTGGGTGGCGCACCATGGTTTCATGGCTGCAGCGCTGTGTGGCGCCACTGTACTAATTTCCATTACGTAGCATCGAATCGCCACTAACGTTTGGCACGTTATGACTTTTGCAAGGAGATGTCTCAAGGGCAAATATTAAAGCTATGTTCGCAGGGATGCATTGATGATGATTTTGGCAGCATGACAATGTTCACAGTCATGCATTTAGTCTCATATGGGATGGGGGAATGGTAAGTGATTTCCGTGATAAATTATCAGAACACAATGATAGTTACTAATTACATTCGCTTAAACCTTTGCTAAGTGGAACCATGCAAAGGGTGATAAGACAAGTTCGCTGTTGGGTCAGGTTTTTATTAGTATGTTATTGATTACAGAGAGGAATAAATTTCTTGATCACGAAGTAGCTACAGATAAATAAACCCTAGGAAAACAGTACACAACAGCTCATTATTGACTTCGTAGCGTTAAAGATTAATATGATGTCAAAAAAAGGCGCTGTTAAAGCATACCGATACAAAGTCTTCCTTCGCCAAAATAAAGGTTTTATATCGTGATTCTGTTTAAGGCAACTGCCCACTGTGTCCTACGAATTCATTACTTTAGCTCCCACTTCTCTCTTCGCTCGTGTTGTCGTGGTCCCTTTCCCAAGATTTTCCACCCGAGTTTGATTTTTCTTCATAAAACAAGCACACAAACCCTCATACGTACGTACTTGAAATCCCTTAGATTAGCTTGGAATCACATCGCATCCACGCCAACATCGCACCGTGACTTCGTTTTTTTGTAACTTCTTTTAACACTTATCCTCCCGGGACTCGCGATTTGCGATTGAGCTCATCGATATCACACATCTCACTTCGACGATTATCCCTTTCGCACTTATCCTCTAAGATTTGTGATTTCAGATTTGGTCCCACCGACGACACATCACACTTCGTAGATTATAACATTATTCGCACTCATCCTCAAAACTTGCAACTTATGATCAATATACAGAAAGGTGATGGACCCTATTACAAGCTTTTCAAAGCGGACAAGTGAAAATTTAGTTAAGAAGTGGTATTGTTGACAGCGCCGCTCAAACCATAATATAAAGTATTTTAAAGCATTTGAGGCATATACAAGAAGATGTGAATTCGCTAATCCGCAAATCTCATTTCGGATGGTTTTGTAGGAGACGAAATTGTGATACATATGAAGTTTGGTCCGTGAAATGCCGATTGTACTGAAGGTAAAGGGTTTGTATATGTTTGAGTGCTGGAAGGAAGACATATGACATCATATGTGTCATATATGATATGTATCAGCACAATGGGGAGCGGAGTCATGAAATGACATATGGAAAGTCTTAAGGGATATATGATACGTCTTTAGTGGGTGAGCAGAAATGCTTAACTATAAAACTTGAATTTCTAATAGTTAAAAAAAGTGGTTTTGAAAGAAATTAAGTGTTGACTTTAGAGTTTGAACATACAGAAAGAGGGTCATGAAACAATGAGGGTAGAATGGAAGTTTTCTCACCATCACACTTAATCGCCATTTCCTCTTTTCAATCGAATCGAAAGGAAGATTGATTTTTTCGATGTTCTATACAAGCACATTTCCTTCTTTTCCTAAAAATAAATGACAACTATGGAATATTATTTTCATTAAGAAAGACCCGAGAATAATCACCACACTTATGATACCGTGAATTAAGGGTGGGAGTCTAACAAAGGAATTTCTTTCTCGTTTGGTGTAGTGGTTCAGACCATGTGGTGCGTGAATCAGCTTTCCCGCAAGGATGATGAGGGTATGTTTTGTTTATAACATCCAACCTGAAAAAATGATTAACTATCATATGCGCAGTGACTAAATATATATATTTCACTATATACCTGTGAGTATTCATTCTTCAATGTGTCCAAAAATATATCTTTCAACAATTAGTAATGAAGATTATTCAAAAGTTGAAAGAGATGAAAATTATGTAAAAATAATTTTTTGACAAAATAGTTTAATCAAAACAATTGTGAAATATATATCGTATCTATAAGTTTTATCATATAAGTGAGATAAGTGACAATAAACAAATATCAAGACAAAAGTGTATTTAATATTTACTATGATAACAAATTTTCATATATAATACGTATAAAAGATACAATAATTCAAGAAGTGAAACTTACTATAATGTGTAAACATCATAAATAATGCAGGTTCTACTCATTCAAACCGCTCTAATCGTAGTATTTGCTCTCTTCACGTTAAAGAAATTCAATGAGTACAATATTGCAACTTTAGTTAAACAACTTCAATATCAAAAGAAACAAACTATGTTCCATTAATTCATCAAGACATTCACAAACATACAAAAGGCATTCCTTTGGCAAATCTTTTAGTGACTCCTAGACCTCTTCTTGTACCTACGAGAAGGTCAAATACGTTGTTACGTCTAAAATAGATTATTAAGACAAATTCTTGAGGATATTTTAACAATTTTCCCTCGTAATGAGTAAACTTAAACTACAATCTAGGAATAAAATAACAACATGCTTAGGTGGGTTGATCTTCTTTTCCCACTTGATCCTCTCGGTATGGAAAATATCTACAACGCTTTAGTTGAGTCGGTTGTAATCTTGAATCTGATTTGCCTTTGAACACCTTTACATTTGAAAGTGTTACAATTATTTCTTAGTGGAATCATTTAATGATTGTAGAATCGCTAATTTATGATGTGGCTTGACTGCACCTAAAGACTTTTCCTTATCTAACTTAGTTATCTTTTTAATAGCTATGCCTGTGTTTCGTGACTTCTTCTTCCAACGTTTAATAGTTTAAACTTCTTAGATCACTTGTACTTATAGATTCTTTGATACCAGCATTTGTAGTTGTTCATTAACAAGACCATGATTTCATCCTCACGACGAGCGTTTTGATTTGCCTTCTCTGGCCAAATTTTAATCGTATTTCCAATCTTTAACACAATATATTTGTGAAACTTATCAATTTGGGGAGATCACTTTATTTCATGTATCATACTTTGTTGTGGATGAACTCGAAATTTCTTTGAACCTTTTTCACATTCTACTTCGTTTTCTCCACTTGATGAATCAAAATCTTTGCTTGTTCCGTTTAACATGAACCCCAGAATCGATATTTGGCGACAAAGTTTTTGTTAGTCCCCATATTACTAGTATAGTCCCTTATTACGTTAGTGGAACTTCTTTGTTGTTATTATTGAAAATTTCAGAATTCCCCATATTGTTATTGTTATTGTTTCAGTTATTATTATAGTTTACGTATTGCATTTGTGTCTTCACTAGGATGCATTCTCAGGTCTTCATCTACTCCACAGAAAGGAGGTTTTGTGGACTCTTAGCTCATCCAAGAATTGTTCATTCATGAATTATTGGGATGTTTCCGTGCTTTTTTGCTTATTTTCATAAAAAGGACATTTTTCTTCTGCTTGGTTGTTTGTTAAATATTTGGTGCATTTATATTTTGGATTCTAGGTTTTTACCCAAACAAAGTCATCGTGAATTTTTTACATAAATTTTTCTACAAAGTTTTAAGCTGAAATTTTTAGTGCTGTAATCAGGAACATCACGTAAAATTTCAGATTTTGGTTGCAATATTTTTGTAGACATAACTGTAATCTGAAATGTTTTGGCAAAGCCTCAATTTAATCCTGTGTCAGCTCATTGTAATCTTTTGCTATAACTTTGTTTACGAAGGTTCAAGCTAAAATTTAGAGTGGCGAACCCGAGAACACCTGGTCGAAAATTTCAGATCTTGGTTCACAATATTTTCTGGAGATATGATTTGTGGAAGTTAGGCTTTTTCTGTGCTTCTAAATTATCCGCAGTCACTGTGGAAAATCTTTCATAGTTTTCCTAGAATGGATTGAATGTTGTGTAAAACTATGGGCTGTCAGGTCGAGCATGGACCGTAGTTTTTGTCTATCAATTCTCAGAGCTGTATGAGGTGTTACTGACATGGCAAGTCACATGTCTGCTTTATTGAACTAACCACATACCAGCTGGTCAGGGAGACCATATAACTTTGCCTGGAATAATCAAACCGTACCTGTGACCAGAATTTTCAGTAAGCTTCTGTATGGCCATTACGGTAGGCTCCTTAATTTTGGCTATTTTGTCCGTAATTATAGATAATCTTAACTCACACGATTCTCATGCGTAAAATAAGTGTATTTTTTTTTTTCCGAATTCACATGTCTTGTTTGAAGAATCAAGTTAATTGATTCCAATGTATGTCAGAATAGACATTTAATAATTAAAAATGGCCCCGGTGAATTAACACCCATTAGTTTTGAAGGTTTCACTATTACTCATGGAAGTGATTAAAGGAATGGCAATGACATATCAAAATGACAAGGATACAATAAATTCCGTCTTCATAGTATAACAAAATGAAATGGAAGTTTTGAAGAAAGGTGTGGAGACCAAGATGGATGGTTTGAATACAAGCATGGAAACCACAAGATAAATGGTTTTCAAAGTTAAGATGGATGACATATGGGAAGGAAGCTAAATGGATGACATGGAAGCTAATATCGATGAAAAAATGAAAGACAACATGGAAAACATGAAGAATGATCTAAAAGTATACATAGAAGCCCATGTGTTGACAAAATTTTTTCCTAATGGTGAAAAGATAGTAGGAGAAAACCACATAGAAACAAAATAAATGTTAAATTCAGATTTACAAACTCTAATGTTGAGGAAGAAACCACATATTCCAAAATGGATATGAGGAAGTTTGATGGAAAGGATCCCTACATGGATACCATAGATGGACAGAGCTTTGATCTCACAGACAGTAAACACACAAAAAGTACGCATTGCAACTTACATTTAGAACAAAGACATTTGTAAGGTATCGGCTATTTTCTTTTCTCAGAAAAAAATTGTCACTGTCAAATTTTTACGAGGAAATGATAGCACATTATGAGGATACAAAGAGCAACACCTTATTTAGCCAACTGATAAATCTCAAAACAAAGGGTTCGTTGGGGAAGCACATTGAGGACTTCCAAAAACAACAGGCAAATAACCCTATATTTCCTCAGAGGAACACAGATTGATCTCTTCAGGAAAATTTTAAAGGACAAGGTCCAACATGAAGTTCAGGCTGGAACTTGATTCATTGGAGAAAGTATTCCTGTTGGCTTAAAAATTGAATGTAAATTACAACAAGGAAGCCTACCACTACTTATATAAAGAGTGGGAAGTGTTGCTACTTCCTAGATTTTCACAACCTACAAAGGTTGACACCACAACAATTGGAAGAAAAGACAAAGGTATTTTTTTAGCCAGGATAGAAAATACACTAAAGGTCATAAGTGTGCTGAAGAAGACATTGCTATAGATTGTGAAAAGGAAGAAGAAAATGGAATGGCAATTAAAAGAAGAGGTATGCTATGAACTAACCTTGAAGAGGAAGAAAATGAGTCTGTCCACAATGTAATGCATTGGCAGTATTCATCACTCCTCAAAATGTCAAGATAGAAGGATATCAGCAATAAAAAGTAATAGTCTTGATTAATCGTGTAGTACCTATAATTTTATTCATTGTAAGGTAGCCAAGGAATTGAATTACCATACCCAAGACCGCACGTCAAGTGATGGTTGCAATGATAATTGTACTTTTCAGGTGTAATGTGTTCAAAATAGCCAACTCACATGCTATAATATCAAGCGCCAACCATAACATAACAATTATAATATCAAGCGAACCACAAGGTTGTTAAAATAACATTCCAATGCTTTCATTCCCATGGGAGAAAATATGTTAAATTAAGATAACAATGGTTACACCTGATCATAGTCAATTTTCAATAACTTTTTCTTCAGTTCTTTTCATGAAAGGAAGCTTCAATTGTTGTGTAATAGATTAGCAGTAAAGCCAAGAAAGATACCAGCTCTAATGTCAATAAAGTTTAAAATAATAACTATAAGTGCTAATTGCACAATTATGCTCAACGAAGTTCCAACGTCAAAATCATTTATTTCTTCAAATTTCAAAAAGTCTTGGACAATCATTCACAGTGTCGAAACCCCAAAGGCGATTCCACCATTCGGGATCGCGATCATGTTATTCGCTTGATTCCAGTATGTTCCTCCAACATCAGGCCTTATAGATATCCTTATGTCCACACAAGAGCGTAATTGAAACGTATATCGTTAAATACAGATGTCATATAATTCAACCCAGTCATACTTATTTTCACCTTATTATTGCGTCAACAAGAATGATGGACTGTGACATGTGTCCGGATTATAGGAGCCCAATAAGCCCACCATTAAAGATAAATTTCATCTTCGTGATCGAGTGATTATTGGATTAATTACATGGAGCAATTTATTTTACCGTGTTTACCTTTCGTTCAGATACTATCAAATTAGAAATGAAGACTAAAGATATTCCAAAAACAAGATTTTCGAATCATGCAGTGGCTAATAGAATTTTTGGTCATGCCTTTTATTTTTACCAATGCACCTTCTACATTTCAAGGTTGATGAATTTCATTTTCAAACCTTCCCAGAAAATTTGAAGCATATTTTTTGATGATACAACAATCTACAAAGAAGTTCTGAAGGATCATGCTCGTTACTAAAAGGACAGAAAGCCCAAACTATTGCGGAGAAACAATTATATGCAAAAACATCCAAATTAGCTTTGGAGCACAAGAGGTGAAGCATTCGTCTACATTGTATCTCATGAGGGCAAGCAGGTAGACCCTGAAAAAATTAAAGCTGGGCGAATGGAAAGTCCCCACAACCATAAAGCAAAGCTTGCGTAGGATTTCGTTAATGGTGGTATTATCACAAGTTTGTTAAGAATTATGTGAGAACAGCGAAGACTTAACAAACATTATTGAAGAAAGATGTATCGCGACCAGCAACTAAGTATTTTTGAACATCTTAGAGAAGCAATGTGCTCAGTAATCGTGGTTCGTATTAATGCCTAAAATTTCACAAAACCTTTATTGTGGAATGTGGATGCCTTTGAAATGGAATTGGTGTTACTAATGCAAGAAGCGAACACCATTGCTTTTTTGAAAGTCACTCCAACTCAAAGGAAAGTATTTACGTTAAAATCTATTTACTTATGAAGTGAAATGCGAAAATATTGTATGCACTAAAGAATGGTTAACTTAACTAATGAAGACATCAAGGTGCAAAACTGATCATGATAGTTCAAAGACTTTCGAACAAATACTATTCTTTAAGAGCGTTAAAAATGGTCACAAAGATGTTAAGTTATGACTTTGAAATAATCTACAAAAGGAAGCTAACAAGCTGGAGCTACAGATGCGACCAAGAAAGAATGAAGAGATGGAAGCATTGTTTTGTGTTACATTCATTATCCAACCGCATTGGATAACCAAAGCAAGGATGAATGGAAGAAGGATGAAGAAGTGGACACTCATTCAAAAGTTGCGGCACATCCTAGTACATCTGATACTGTAGCTGGAAAATGATTCCTTATGGTACAAAGATCACTTACATATTTTATTAATTCCTAACCAAAACAAAAGCTTCTTTGGAATTGCACACTTCTCCTTAGGAGGACACTCCAGAGATTTTAAAATCTCACTGTCAGTAAGGGAAGAAAGAATTTTTTGGGATGGCTCTTGGGTTACAGATATTCTAAAAGTTTGTGGTGAATGTTTGGTTTGCCACAAAATAAAGTTGAGACAATTAATACCCTGCAGTCTTCACATCCCCGATCCATTCCAAGTCAATGTTGGGAGGAGATTTTCAATGGATTTATCACAAAGTTTTACCCAAGTCCGATGCTGAAAGAGTGTCATCATGGTGGTAGTTGATAGACTTACTAAGTATGCACACTTTTGTATCATTCATCCAGCATTTAAAGCAAGCATGCTATATACTAGTACATTTATGGACACAATTCGGTGTTACATGGAAACTCATAATATTGTGAGCGATGGGAAGATCCCATTTTACCGGAAATTTTTGGACGGAGTTATTTTCTTTGTTTGGGCACTAATTAGCTCAGTAGCTCATTCATCATCCTCAATCCAATGGTCAAACCGAGATAGTAAATAAATGTTTGGAAGGATATCTTCGTTGTTTTGTATCCGATAAACAAACACAATGGGTCAAGTGTGGCTAATTACCGAATGGTATAACACTTCCTTCCATACTACAAAAATGACCCCATTTATGCAGACTTTATGGATATCATCCATTTTCTCCATCACATAATCTTTAAGAGAAAATTCAAGGTTCAAAGATCACATCGAGCACCAACAAGAAGTTCTTCCAACTTAAAGGATAAATCCTAACCCAGCAACTAATGAAACAACAAAGTATCAACATCGCAACGAGAGAATTTTTGATGTAGGAGATCTGGTATTTTTTACACAACGCACAACCATACAAACAAATTTCCAAGCAAGCTAAGAAGGATAATAAAATTATCGCTAAAGTACCATGGTCTCCACAAGGTGTTGCAAATATTGGTACTATGGCACAAATTGAGCTTCGCTCACGAGTGTATCCGCCTATGTTTCAGCTTGAAGAAGGTTATAGTAGCAATGTCATTCGAGTTCAAACAATATTTAGAACTTATGATATGAAAAATCATATGAACCTGAAGCAAATAATGAAACAAAGAACTCGACAAATCATGTAAAATCAATCAATTTCGTAGCATTCACCGAAGTGGAAGAACTTACCCATCGAAGATTCTATGGAAGGATGATACTTATACATATAACTCGTATCTACTCAAGAGTTTAGGACAACACTTTTTTGAAGGAGAGGGGCAATAGCCTTTGTTATTACTAGCATAGTCCCTTATTGTTGTTAGTGTAAACTTCTTATTATGCTATTGAACCTCAGATTCTCTATATTGTTATTATTGTGCCCTTAAATTATTATTGTTAGGTCGCTCAGGGGATTAAATTAGGAAGTCTCACTCAGGGGATTACCTCAGGCCCCATGGAACTTACATAGAAAGGAGGTTTTGTACTTGTATCATCCAATAATTGTTCATTCATGTAATGTACTTGAGGTTGCCCTTCAAGTGGCTTTCTATTTCTGCTGCTGATATCTTTTTTTTTCTATTTTTTGGAGTTGGTTTCACGTCGTTTTTCCTAATGTCGCTTCAATTTTGCATTCCATTCCAAAGGTCTATTTATAAATTTATATGTCCCAGGTTGACTTTTTTTGCCTATTCACTTAATGCTTCTATCGTGTTTTTGGTTTCTTCCAAATCTACACAGTCAGTAATCCTAATCTTTCAAAGTAATTTTTGAATTGTAACATTTTCATCCTTTAACTGCTATTGTTAACAGAGCTTTTCCCTGCTTAGTAGTCTTCTAATTTCTCAACTTGTTCACCTTTTGTTTGAGAAGAAGTTTCACTTGTTTTGCTTTATCAATTGTATGAGTTGTATATGCAATCAAAGAACCTGTGATAGTTTAGTGAGATGTCTGTGAGATTGGCAAAAGAGTCCTTCCATAAAACATCCATTGATTCATTGTCAAGAGAAATTCATTGATTCATCAATTCTTCTTTCTTTCTACCACAAATTTTCTTATGGATTTGGGCTATAGAAAAACATTTAATGGAGGTATTTCCCTCACTCTTCGTGATGATTGTGGTCTGTTAGGTCGAGATAATCTCTTGATCCTGATCACCTTTGAACACCTTCATTTGGGTCCTAATTATTACTTTAAAAGTTCTCAAGAAGAAAGCTTTATCATAAATCTTTTGTGGCGAAGCGTAGATGACAAGGTCGTTCGTTAAATTCAGCAGAATGAACTCATGTTCTCAGCCTTGAATTTTGAATGTTCTCTCCGCAATGTTGAGGTTATCAATGACCCATCTTACCATATCGTTGCATGGTAAGATATTCGCCTATCGATATCCTATGGAGAAACCATATGCAACTTCAAAGTAAGAAGGTTCTAATGAAACTACCCATCATTTACAGCATCGCTTTTGCTCTCTTGGTTGTTCTCCTTCAAACATGTTGTACATGGCTTCCCATGAAGAAATATCGTTGTCTTTGCTGGGCACGATGTCCGACAATAATGGAGGCACAAGTCCGTAGTCTCATAATGATGGCAACTTTTTGCCTTTCTTTGTCATTATAGTTGATATTGTTTCTGTGAGCTTCCTTAATTCTGGAAGAAACAAGTAAATTCAAATCTCGAGATGAGGAGAGACAAGGACAAAGAATAGAGTTAAATCAACATAAATCAAAATTTGGCGCTTAAATTTAAAACATGTCATGGCATATCAATCTTTCGAACCTTGTACCCATCGAATGTTATTAATAACCCTTAACTTTTTTATCAATCTCTTACCTACCACACAATATTTCCAACCCAACGATCTAAGTCATTAGATTCTATAATGATCATTGAATAAGGATTGGGCGGAAGCACTTGAATAATAAATGTTATAGCGCAAATCACAACTTTTAGTGATACCAACAGAAGGTTACCATCTCAGAATCCCAGGAATGCGATCATGCAAGTCGCACATCGCAATTCAATACGGTGGATATATCTTTCCATTTGGTTAATCCGTGGAACGCGATATGTGCTAAAGGCTTAAAGTTATCTTTCGTCATGATTTTATGGATATATTTCGTTATTCGTTTATCGTTTCATCTTGTTCGACTTTATCGCAACTTCCTTGAAATGCTATAAGTTTGTTCTTTAAAGTAGGCGCGATGTGATTTATAGTTACGGGATTTATAAACTTTTCAACGATTTTATATAATTCTAATAAAGGTTGAAGCGCCTTTATCGAATTGCAATCCATATGTGTTTTAATTTTGTTTAGCTTGTAAGGTTTGCGATTTGCACTAAGCGTAATGAAATTAAAGGTGAAACAAAGTTTTTATTTCTAAAGTTTAAGACTTAACGCTAAAACGAAAATGCTTCTAAGATTCTATTTTATTTTTTAAAGGGTTCCTATTTATTATTAAAATTAATGGTGTTGTATAATACAACAATTGGCGATTCACTTGGGAGAACCAATTATCTCTCGATTAGTTTCTTGAAATTTATAAAAACTTTTCAAAATAAAAATAGTTGTATGAATGAATTTCAACACAAATGATATTTCACAAGTAATAAAATATCACTTGATCATAATCCATAAAATTTCTCAAAAAATTAAAATATGAGTATCTATACTACTTTACTAAGGTCAAAAACATGAAGCGTATATTCATTCATATTAGTCTTATAAATATATACTTTATCAAGGTAGAGCTCTAATCCAAAGAGAGGAATTTATAACCCTATGTATTATTTTATTCAGCTAATGGATTCATTGCTCAATCAGCTTTTTTATTGCAATCTTCCAAAATAAGTTCACTTTTTTACATACTTTATCTCTTTTATTTACTTGCTTTTTATTTTTTGTAACATTTTCTATGTATTTTTTTAACACTTAAAAGTCGTTATCTTGTTTTTTAACCAAATATTGGCAATGCCATTCACCGATTATAAACTAAATTGATCAAGATGGCTCTTGATGAGACCCCTTGCCTTTTGACATAATCTCAAGTCATTACCATATTTTGCAGGCGTATTCGTAATGTCACTAATTATTTTCCCCATGAACACAGCAAAAAGTCTATGATGGCATGTATTATTCTTTAACATTTAGCATATTTTTAATTACTTTCTCGAAAATTGAAAGTTTTCAGATGTGGTGAATCATTGACCTTTTTGAGGTTTCTGGATGATAATTTTAGAGTTTAATATTGATTCTTTGTAAAAGAGTCTTTACTATGTTAAGATTATTTTCTACTGACACTAGAGTAGCCATACTTTATAAAAGTGAGAGTTTATCAAAGAATAAATAACTTTAGTGAAATAAAAAAATTTAGTGTAAAATAAAATCTATTTGAGATTCGCACTTTCAATTGTTTCTTAACAATTCTTATTTTTAAAGCGATAAAACCAAAATATTCTTCGATTTTTATTGAAAACCAAAAATCAATACCATTCCCACTTTATTTTCCCAAGAAAAGAAAAAGACAATAATATACAGAATAGAAAATACCCTATGAAAATATTTTTAAAGTTTTCCCATTAACAAAGTAAAGAATTCATTTTTCCTTTATAGATCTTGCAATAAAAGCGTTGATGGGCCTATTTCTTTTATATAATTTGAAAATGTTCCAAGCTACGCCTTTGGAATTATGTTGTTTACCTTTTTCCTCGTGTTCCTTATCCCATTTTTTAGGACCAGATCACCAATTTGAAATGTTTTTGGAGGACAAAAGTTGTATCAAATGAAGCTTTAACTAATTGTTGATTATGTGTATGGGGATAACTTTACTTTTTCTTCTTCTTCGGCTTGCTGGATTTGGAATTGCCCATTTGGTAATGAAGAAGAAGGTGATCCATCAATAAACTGGATCAGCAAGAGAAGGAATAATTGTTACTAGTAGGTTAAAAAATTATTTTCCATAAACAATATTAAATGGAGAGTGCCAATGATACCTTCTGGTTATTCGATCTACCCAAAGAGAAAATGTTAATGATTTGTACCAATTTCTTTGATTTTGGTCAACAAATTGCTTATTTGTTCTAATAAGTGTTTTTATTTGTTTATTCTTTATAACATTTCCTTAAGCGATAATAGTTAAAAACATTAGAGTTAAAACCCTTTAATAGCAAATTCTAAATATAGCGCTCGAGAAATAAGATGCATTGTCAAACATCAAAGCAAGAAACCAAATCTAGTTATGATAAATTGATCAATGAACCTCAATAACACTTTCAGAATTGGCTACTTTAGTGCAATTTCTTCCACCCATTTAAAAATAACTGTGGTTGTGAGTGATGTATTTATGTTGTTTGAAGAGTTAGGAACGATCTTCACCAATTATATCTAATCCCCACGTTCAAATGGTTGTTCGGCGTCAATCGGTTGTAATGAAAGTTGGCTCTATTTGTCTTTCAGATGCAGCACTTTGGTAGGCTTTGCATTTCCTCGCATAATCATGACATCTTGGAGTGTCACAATAGTAACTTGCATGCAAGATTTTATGTGTTGTTGTATTCCCTCCAAAATTTCCCTCCACTGTCCACATTTAGCCCCGCAAAACTTTCTGCGGCTTCAGCTTTTCTCAAGCATATTAACAACACATCATCAAAGTTTTCTTCTAAACAATACATCATTGATCATTTCGTATTGCTTAGATTTTAATAAAGCGCTTTGTTTTATAACTAAGCTATGTAAATACATCTATTTTTCAAATAAATCTAAGATCAAATATATATTGAGACCGAACATCATTGAGGTTTACCTCTAACACTTGAATATCATTACCTAGATCTATTTCTCGATGATAATGGGATGTTTTGTTAGTATTATGCAAAAACCTTTGACCCATAACAATTTTAGAAGGTCTAATTTCACATCATATTCTTGTAAATCGCCACTCAATTAGTTCTTTTCTCTCCTACTTCTCTTTGGAATAATTGTCTTACCGCAAAGAATGTAACTATTATCTTGGTGTGAGTTTTGGAGGAGAAACACCTAAAAATGTTTTATACATTTAAAGACAACAAATGTTTATTTTCAACAAATGAACAGTTTAGTTCTACACCCCTGCAAGTTGGAACTGAAAAATGACACTGTTATTCAATTTGTCGTCCTGAGTCGTGTCGCAACAACAACATATGATGTATCTAATGAGACTGTGTATGAAAGGATTAAGAAAATTGGTATAGTCAAGAATGGACATTCATACTATAGATTGTTTGATTAAATCAAATTTTTCTCTAATATGTCTCCCACCAAGACTGAATTTTTCTTAACGTTGTTTGTGTTGCAAACTATCTCGTGAAAAGTCAAAGGACAAATTTCTTTACAAATTTATCTATCCATGAAATGACTGCATGGTTTTCTTATTACTTAGGGCCTAACCTTTAATTTCTTTTGATTCTTTCAGGATCGATATAAATACCCTTTTTGACACAATGAATCCTAAATTTTTTCCTTCATTTAAAGAAAAATATGATCTTCAAGTTATGATATTCCATACTTTTTTACATCACCAAAGACTTGTTTTAGGTCATTTGCATGGTTGACCTTATTCACAAAAGATTGTGTCATATAGATAAACAACCACTCATTTGTTAATGAGTCCTCAAAAAGTTGTGGGTGTCCATGGCTCTTGGAAAGTGGCACTTGCATCGATTAATCAATGGCATCTTTTGATAGGCATAAGTTCCCCACTTAGTCCTCGATCAGAAGTCTTAATTTGATTGCATACCAGGATTTGGTTATATCCTCGAAACCCATCCTAGGTGTCATGTTCAAACCAACCATGTCAAAGATTTCTCTGTTCCATAGTTGGTAATGGAAAATTGTCCTTCCGACATGCTTTATTTAAATTTCTAAAATCAATACAAATCCTAATTAAACCATTTTCTTCCGATAGAACCAATTTCTGATACCGATTTTGGAATTTTTAATCGGAAAGATGATTTTAGCTTTGAGGAGTTTATTTGACCTGCTTTAATTTGACTTTCAAGATTAGGATGAATTTTCCCCAACTTTTGTTGTATTGGTTTCTCATCCGAAATCATAAGAATAGTATGTTGAATAATGTCAAGTGTCATATAAGCTGACCTTATAATCTCCAAACAAAAACACTTTGTAGGTCCTTAATAACTTTAAAAATGATAACCTTTCTTCAAAAGATGACCAAGACCCGAGTTGACATTTTGTTCATCGGTTCCAAGATTTACTAACTCAAATCTTAAAGTTGAAGTTTGGAGTTTTAGAATTAGTAACTCTTTTTGAACCTATATTTAAATCATAAAGGTCTTCTAGTTTGACAAACGACTTTGGTATTGGATTTTTCATCTTGTTCCTTCCTTTATTTGAATGCCATGTTCATGTTCATCTAGAATTTGATTATCATAAGATCCTCTAGATGTAAGGAAATCTATGATATCAAAATCATGATTAAAGACCACAATTAGTAATATTATCGTGGAACAAATGGTCTAAAATCAACTCAATATAAAACCTATCATGACTATATTCTTGAGATGAAATTAATTTCCATGCTACATTGGCTAACAACATGCACTATCATTTTGGTATTCGGTACAGAGAAATATTTAAAGCAAGAAATGAGAACTCAATTGGACTAATGACCGATAATGTTTAAGATGGCTTAACTACATGGATAGTATTTTTACTTGTTTGAAAAATGATTTAATTCCTAGCATCAAAAATATTTAATGTCAAGGTCAATTGCTTTATACAAACCTTCAATTAGTGCTTCATATGATGCTATATTGTTTCCAGTAATCGAATTCAAGTCTACAGACCAGGGCACATAGTAATATTTTTCTCCTTCAGACTTATCAAAACACAGCCACCGCACCATCTTTTGATTTAGAACCATCAAAATAAAATAACCAAAATAAAGAATTAACTATTCATTTATTTACGTAAATTTACACTTAGAAGTGTCCGTTAAAAATTTCACTTTATATAATCGCATTATCAAACAAGGGTGATGGTTGGACATTAAAGTTTCCAATAAAATGATTATGTCGAATATTTTCCAATAATATTATTATTGAATGATATTAGTTGATTGGTTCCTTCAAGATCAAGAATGGTATGTTTCTATGAATATCTCACGTCTACTCGGAATTTGGTTTGGTTTTCTCATTGTGGGGCAGCCATGACATGTGACCATTCTCATATGTAAAATATCCATGAAGCTTCTCATACTAGTCTATGTTCATCACTAAACCATAAAATTCGTGAATATCAACTACCAAAAGGCATCAATTATTTTTGGCAACCCTTGGGTTTGATGATAATCTAACGGAACCTAATTTATTTATCCTACAAACTTACTTTTGTTCTATCAAGTTGTAATCGTATGAACATGAATTTTGAGGCGTTATGTCTAATTTAGTACATATCGATTTCTGCATGATATTAGAGAATCCCCAAATCAATTAAGAAATTATGGAAATGCTTATTATAGATCTCATAGGCCAAGAGGGAATGGAGTATTATGAGAGATGGATCAATCACCTATCATAATAAGATCTATGGAATCTATTTCAGTTGAAGGAGAAGGAGGTTTACCTCGACATGATTATAGGCTTGGAACTACTAATCGAGCAGTGTAAGGTCGAAGGTGAACCGCATTCAAATTCTGGCAAAATCTTCTCAACATATTGTTTTTAGTTTAGTAAGTTCATGGATTGAATGTTAGCCCTATGTCAGAGACTACCATTGTCTTTAATGTGGATAGAAACTTGGCGATGGTGCTTAGTCTCCAGGTAGCCTTGGGATGTAGACTTTACTTCTTGTACTACTGTGTAAGCTCATGTTGTTCATCATTTTGGGAGATGAAATCCCATTAAAGTAATTTATTTCAACTTATTCTTCAACTTAAGTTTCTTCTTCCGTTTGCCTGTCTATGTCTTTGACTGTGACCAACATTAGATTATAATGTTGTTAAATTTCTATAGCTAGAATATCCAGTTTTTTCTGAAGGGTCTTCAAAGTCTTCTTTGTACCGAAACTTTCAACATCTTTGTTGGATATCTTCGCCATTTCATTTTTCATGGTTTTTAACACTTTATGAAGACCTTCACATCAAAAATTTGTCTTTTATGGCTTCTTCTTTGAATCATTCTAAGGATACTTTCTTTGGATTTCTTTGTCTTTGAGAATTTTTATTTTCAAGAGCTATGCACACATTTCTGCCAGTAAAAGCTTCCTTCATATTTTCTTCTTCAGTGTAGTAACTTCTGTTTCATCAGACAAAAATGTATATGTTAGGATGGGAGAGAAGAAACATACCACTCAACTTGAACTCAAACATCAGAACCGAAGGTAGCAGTGATTTTATTGACAATTTATTAAATATAGAATTGCCTTTATTTTTCTCTGCTTTAGCCTTTAGATTTGATAGTCATTGATGAGCCATGTGGTTCTGGCCTGTCTCCAACCATTAAAATACCGTGATCCTGGGCAGTATCCCCGTAAGAGTATATGCTAACATGACTAATAATATTCTGTGTTACTCTCTTTTCAAATTGATAGCTAACATATAATTATGTGATGTGTTATTCAGCTACTTACCATCATAAGGATTGAATTTAGGTAAACTATCTTTCATATATTTCTGAAGAGGTGAAGAGGCGTAGGAATTCCCACATGACCGGATTGTTCCATGGTTGTACATTTTGTGGAGGTTTTACCACCATTGGACACATTGGGTGGAGATGATATGCACTTGAGTTGAATAAGAGGCAAACTGAATGAACTAGTTGAAGAACTAGTAGTTTTGAATGAACTAGCTAAACCTATTAACGATTGTTGAACAGAAGTTGTTGGAAATGATGGGAGGTAATGGAGGTGAATGGGGTGACGTCGAACAAGACCCGATGGTGTTGACCTTTGATCTGGGCTTATTTTCCGCCCAGAAGTAATTCAAAATGAGGGGATCCCTAGGTCCCCAGTTAGTAATTCCTACCGTTAGTATTCGTCTTAGTTAGCAAAGAAGATGAAACACTAATTTCATATGTTTGAGAAGATCCAGTAGTTTTTCAATAGTAAATAGATACTTTCTAAATTTTTCGATCAAAGATTGAACTTCCGGAAAGTTTTGTGAAAATATGGAGACAAGATTAAGCTGAGTTTCACTAGAAACTTAGGAGAATGTTCAACTTCGCATTCATGATTTAGATCTAGACAATGGTCTTGAAGTTGAAGGACTTAGAGGGAGAGAGACTCAGATTGGCTTTTATATTAATCATAATTCTTCTTTCCATTCACATCATTCTCCTTCAGCGCCAAAATGTTGAAGCCCTTGAAATTTTCACAGTAGAACATGGAGGAAAACCAATTTCACCTCTTACCTTGTGAGCAGTCCTTTTCCGTTTGGTGGAGCGGTTCAACGAGGGCAAAGGGACTAAGCCCCAACAAGGATGATGAGGTGGTTTTTGTTATAACACACAATGGAAAAAAACATTTAATCCATCATATGCAAGGACTAAATATCTATTCTAATACATAACCAGAGTATCTATTCTTCAACAGGATTCAGAAAGACAGTATTTCAACAATTGGTAACAATATTATTCAAAAGTTATAAAAGAAATGTAATTATGTAAAATAATTTTTGAAAAAATGATTAACCAAACACCAGAAATATCTATCGTATCTATAAGTTTTATCATATATATATGACCATAAAAATATATGTATGTATGTATTTAACATTTACTTATGAGAACAACCCTTTCGTTAAGGCTACGCATAAAAGATGGTTGTCAATTCAAGAAGAAATCCCAACATTATTTTTTGGGACAATTTTTGCTCGCGCCCGCTCGATGGCCACTACCATCGCGATGAGCGTCGCTCAATGCCTCCGTGCCGGCAGCCTTCTGCTCACGGTGTTTTGGAGTTTTCGATTCATCACCCAAGACCAAGCGACCTTATCCTCCAGCAATTCGATCCCGCCTTCCGGCTCTCTGCAGCGGCGCTTTCCGATCTGGTGGGGTTCGATTTCTTTTGCCGGATCTACCGCTTCTGCATTCAGCTACGCCTTGGTTCTCGACTGCCTACCTCGAAATGCCTTTTCGTTCAAGGGTGTTTAGCCTCATCCGGACCACGGGAGACCTCCAAGGTCGTCGCCCTTCCGCTTCTCTCTGGATAATCTGCCGCATTCTCTTCCTTGATTTCATCGTTACCAAGAAGAAGAAGCTCGACGCATCAAAGTTCGGGCACAAGCCGATGATGTACCAGAGGTAAACCTATTCTCCAGGGACCAATCCAAAGCTGTCTTGTCTCTAAAGTGATCAGGTCTGTGGTCAATTTCACGGTCTCTGCCCTCTCCCAACTGAATCGAAACCTGGTCAGGAACTGGATTCGCCGATCAAGAATAAAGTCACTGTGACGCTTGGAAGAGGCTACTCTCGTTTGAATTCAACACCAAGGAGGACAAAGACCGATTCTTCGTAGTCCACCCTATTTCATGGGACATCGTGTCTCTACCGAACAATGGACCCCGTACTTTGATCCGGCGATTACTGCCTACTGTCCCCGTTTGGGTTAGCTCCCAACCTTCCCAAGACCGTTGGAACTTCCGGGACTCCCTCAAACATATTGGCAACTCATTGGGCAAATTCATAAGAGCAAGAGGCCAACAACAACGATCAATATGATCAGACCTCGTGATTCGTGCCCATTCGAGGTGGGTCGCAGGCCATCAAACTAAAGGTTGAAGTCGGGATGCATGTTCAAGTCCCGGACTACCACGCCCTTTCAAATGTCGCAATGTCATATATGACGGCCACTTTACAGAGGATTAACAAAGTTGTATCCTGCAAAAGGAAAGGAGGAAGGATGAACCAAGTCAAAAGGCCAAAGACAACCACAAGAAACTGTGGGACAAGGATCTCAACCTGCCGCCGCCCCAAAATGTATCTCGTCAAGAAGTCAAGAAAATAGGTACGAGATCTCTAAGCCCGCGGGAAGAAGCCCCTGTGGAAGAGGAGAGGCCCGTCAAACCAAACAGAAAACTTGGACCTCACAGGAACAAGACCCCGAAGAGACATCATGGCAAGGGACAAAGAAAAGCAACAGAAGCTCGAGAGGAACATGACCAAGAGTCCGAGGAAGAAGAATTGAGACACGCGACGGTCGAAGATCTGCGTCGTGAACTGCAAGAGAAAAGAGAGATCAGAACCCACAAAGACAAACTCAGAAGCAATCGACGTTAAAAAAAACTCCAAGAAGAATACCAAAACGGTTAAAAATTGTTCGTGCTCCAGGGGAGCTTCCCATCAAAGAAATAATGATGAAGACCATCTCTCGAACCAGAGAATGAGCAAAGTAAAAAGAAGTTGAAGCAATAAGAATCCCACAAGCAGAGAAATTTATATTCTTCTCGATCCGTGAGACCAAAATGGAGGACAAGGAGTCTAAATCAGCAAAAGTTTTGGGAAGAAGCAGCGGGATTAGCAAAGATTATCAAGGGGGAGCTTCCTGGAGGTCGGCTCTTCTGAACCCCCCAAGTTCGTGACTGGCTTCGCAGGTGTACAACAACCACCGGTTATTCGTCACATTCGCAGAAAATAAGGAGCATCACTAATGTCTATGTACTTAATAATATAGGGGAGAAAAGGGAGTATTGGACTCATTAGACAATCAAGTGAGATCGAGAATCTCGGGAAACCTCATTATTGCAGTGTGACCCAAACATAACCTCACGCTTTGGAAAAGCTGAGAGGCCACAACCGTAAGGGACCCAAAGAAGGGAGTGGGTGGAAGACCCTGCGTGTGACCTGGACTCGCTCGATATCCCTCCGTATAACGGTAAGTACACTCGGACCAATAAAAGAATAAAGTTCGGTCATATTGTCACGAGATTCTCTGATAGATGTTTGGTGCAGAGTTCTTTTCTTTGCTTGGATTAGAACTCAGTTATGCCATCTCCTCACAGTTGTCTCGCACTACAAACCCATTATGTTAGATGTCAGACCAACTGGGTCCCATCCTTTCAGTTCAACGCCTTGGGTTAAGGAGCCCGAGTTTATTAACTGTCCAAGATAGTTGGAAATGCCGTGATGTAGCTCTTCATCTCGGGAAGAAAGCTTAGAAGGTTAAAATGTTCTCGGCAAACATGGGCTAAAGTTTTCCCAATTCCCTGGCCAAGAGAGAAAGCGTGCCCAAGACAATCTTATTCAAAGATTTGCTTCAAAGTAGAAGGGGAATTATCACCAAGTTTAGACAAGGAGGAGGTGTTTAACAAATCTACCACAAAGCCCTTCTCGTAGGAAGAGCATTGGAGACAAAAATCAGAGTTTATGGCTCAAAGGGTGACAGAAATTACTTTCTCTCCATAAATGTTGCTATGAAAAGTTTTAATTCCATAAAGGTAAATTAAAGATGGTAATTTCTGACCACAAAGACAATGAGTATGTTATGCTACCAACTACTCCAAAATTCCCACAAAGAAGAGGGAGAGTTCCATCCAAATTTCAAATTCTGGAGGCGATACCTCTGGTTGATCTCCTTTATTAATCGCCAGCTTCCTACAAAGATCTCCATCCAAGAAATAAAAGAGGTTCGGACAAGACAGCCCTTTATTAAAGCTCCGTGTCTTGATGACGCACGCGACCTTCAAACTTGTCATGGTGATTGTGGAGAAAGATCTCGATGATTCCAACGTAAATTGCTAAAATTGGGGCAGTATCAACTGGCTTTTCCTTGCCCTTATTCCCAAGAAAAAGGTGCAAAGAATTAGATCGTTTTCGCTTCAATCTCACTCAAGAACATTGGACAAAACTAATCACAGCGTAATAGCTAACAAAGAAGGCATATCCTTCAATGACTGGCGTTCTAGAATCAAGGAGGATTTGTTCAGGAGACAGATGTCGAACTACATCCTGGTGCAAGAGGCGACCATCAGAGTCAACTTCTAAAGAAAAGGGTATGGTAATTAACGAATTCGCAATGCCTTCGATCGGTTTATGAAGCCTTTGGGAAGTTTCTTTTGAAAAGTTTGGCTGCATCTAGTTTTGCAAATTGGATTTGAAAGCAGCATACACCCATGGATTGCTCCTTGGTGTAAATGGGAGAGCAACGTTTTTCTGGGCATCAAGAGGGCCTGTGCAAGCTGCCCTCTCACCGCTACTTTTCGTTTTTCAAGTTCTGCCCAGATCAGAAATTGGAAGATCAGAGATTTGGGGCTTAATATAATGTAGGTGTGAAAATGTAAACTATACTCGCAGATGAGCTCGCTGGGGGCTGCCACTGATTCCGCTATGTTTAAGGAAGTTTCGCCGATGATTTCGATGCTGTAGCGGGTACCAAACATTAAAGGCAAATGTAAGTTTCATCGAACATTGGCCACACTCTCTCTCGCTATCCGCACTGACTTTGGTCGCCACCCTCAAATAATCCTCCTTTATATATTTGCCTTTCATCTTTCGCAACTGTTTATAGCAAAGAGATTGGCCCTCTTTGGACAAATTCAAGACAAAATTTCGCTCAGTTTTTGTTAAACTTTATGGTAAACTTGTTCTAATCAAATCAGACACAACATATTCCAATTTTTTCGTGTTTTAGCACCGCATCATAAAGAAAATGAAGCCCACATCCTAAAAGTTCGTAGGCAAACTAAATGATGAAAATTCTGGCGTATTTTCCACCGGGAGAAAAATCAGGACAAGCCAAGTGGAAGGAGGACTGAACATCAAAGACTGCCTAAAATATTGCTAAAGGTTGATTTGCTAATCATCGCCTATTACCTAAAGTCAAGCAGTGAGTCGAAAAAATGTCAACATTCATGGAAATGTAAAGATCTTAGATAACCCTCTACCACAACAGAACGCACTTGCTGTTGCCATTGCTAAAGTGCTTCATCAAAGACAAATCGCTCGATCGGAAATGGTAAAAACGTCAAGATCTCGGATGATAGTATAATGATGTATCCACCTTAGCATCGATCTTCATTGCAAGCGCCGAGACAAAGGATGATCGGTGACCGGTTTAATACATTGCGACATCTCAATTTTTCGATGATTTCGGCAACACGCGCCTACCTGCTTCCGTAGTCACAGCGTACATCATCTATTATCACCGAAGATGGTAACTCTCCTTCGTTCGGGGCAAAACTCGATGCACTGTGGTCAGATCCCGTGTCCAGTATTTACACAAGAGTTGTGTGGCATAAGTGTTATAAGAGCGGCTCCATGCTTTCCCCCAACTAACCCAGAAGGTCAGGCAAGACAAATCTTCACAAAGAAGCCCATTTCTTTGTCAATGGCTAGCTATAAAGCGATTCCAATGGTACACAAGCTTAAGAAAAGGCTTTCAAGGCCCATCCGCATGCCACTTATGTCACGAAATGGAAGAGAGTGCCTGCAAGACATCATTCGGGAATGTAAATTTTCAGGAGCACCAAGTATCCTTTTGAATTATTGGAAAACAGTTTAATCTTCCGCTCTTCATTCCGACTTATTTACAATTAAGACAAATGCTATCCTGTGACCAAAATGAAAGATTTAAAGCAAGATATTTTCTCAAAATTCATATGTCGGCAAATTTGGCTAGAGAGCAGGCAGAGTTTTTAGAGATGAAAAAAACTAAACTTAAATTTCTACTATCATCAAAGTAAAAACCTCTGAAAGAAAACTTATGAATGAAGTTAATCTAAGCCAAATTTAAATCAAAAGGATCTGGGACAGGTGCCCCAACGGGTTCTCATTTCTCTTCCGATGAAAACAAGGCAGAAAAAGAACATAAAAAGAGGAAATTGGGAGTAGTTGCTAAGAACTTTCGTACTTGCTCACCAAGCCAAGACGATAACGTTATTCTTCAATGGGGTCATGAAGCAATCCTGCCTCAACAAGGTGATAAATTATAAAGAACAAGGAGGCGTAGTCAGGCTGGGATCACATGCTTGGGGCTCCCGGGCACGCAATCAAAGATCCGGGGCCGAATCCTCGTCACAGGGGCTCGGGCGTTGCACACCTGTACTCGTATTTAAAGTCATAGGGGAGATTCTCGCCCATCATCAAAGTACCAGTGGAGAACCCTCCTTGCTGCATCTTCGATTGGCTAGAGCATCTAAGAGACTCCGAAACATGTTGAAAGCCAACCGCAAGCTTCATGTTTTGAGAGAAAAAACAAGGAAGAGTGCGTATCTTCGGAAGCCAACAAGGCGGTGTTTTTTGTGAAGGCTCCTTGATAGACGAAATCGAGGAGGACTCCATCCCATAGCCGCAATGTTTTTTCGTCTTATTTTACAACAAGCCAGGTGTTTATATAAGCTAGAAATAACAAATATAGAATTTCTAGCCATGTAAAACTATGGATTCCCAAATCTTGGGACCTATTCTATTGTGCGTAAACTAAGGGCTAGCCCGACATATTGTAATATTGGCTTAAAAGACGTGGCCACGCTCTAATATAAATTCATAACCGTTCTTGTAAAAAAAATTCAAGAAGTAAACCTTAATATAATGTGTAAATACCGTATATACAAGGTTCTACTCATTCAAACCAATGCGTAGGTCTTCCCTCTTCACGTTAAAGAAATTCAATGAGTATAATAATGCAACTTTAGTTAAACAACTTCAATATCAAAAGAAAATGGGTATTTGTTGTTCCATTAATTCATCAAGGCATTCACAAACATACGTAAGTGCATTCCTTTCCAAATGTTTTTAGTGGTTTCTATGGACCCTTCTAAACACATGAGAAGTTGGGTTTTAATACTAACCAATATGTTCAAAATAGATTATTACATAAAAATTTGAGTGAGGAGCCAAACAATCATCGTAATGAGTAAACTTAAAACCACAATATAGGAATAAAAATAACAAACATGCTTAGGTGGTTGATCTTCCCCCATTTGATATCTAAGGTAGCAAGTATCTACCATCAAATTTTGCTGAGTCAATGTATAATCCTAACCGAATTGCCTTTAAACAATGCATTTGAAAGTTCGTAATGATTTTTTACCGGAATCAGTTAATGATTGTAGAGTTAGGCAATCGATGACGGGTTTGGATCAAAAAATTACGTACCTTTTCTCATCTAACTTAGTTATCTTTTTAATATCTTATACTGTCTTTGCACTTTCCTTCCACCTAAGCCACAGTTTACTCCGAGCACTTCGTTGTAGATTCTTTGATAAGTTCAGCATTGTAGTTGTTCATTAACGGACTCGATGATTTCATTTGTTAAATTTGTCATTTTTATGTTTCTTATTCCATTTGCCTTAACTTATTTCAATCTTTTAAATACAATATCTTTGTGAAACTTATCAATTTTGGGGAGATCGTTGTTTCTTCCTCGACGTACTTTGCCATAGGATGAAATTTAAATTTTCTTTTGAACCTTTTTCACATTTCAGCCTTCATGTTTTCCACTTGATGAATCAAAATTCGTTTATGTCACAATATGAACTTCGGTAACTGAGATGGTGACAAAATTTTCCCCATCGTCGTCTAATTTTGCATTCCATTTCCATGTTGCCTCTTTATAAATTGCTCTGCCGAGGTTGACTTTTTCAAATACATCCATCATTTCTTCTATCTCAGGTTCTCTCATGAATTTCTTACTTGGTGTCGTTAACTTTAATCTTTTCAAAGTCCTTTTGGAATTGTGACATTTTCATCTCAATCTACTTGTCATGGTCGTTTCTTCTCTGTTTCCTAGTAGTTCCTCCAATTATTGAACTTTGTCTTCCTTATTTCTGAGAAGAAGCTTCACTTTCTACTTTATCAATTGTAGCAATTGCTGTATATGCAATCAAAGAAACTATGATAGTTTAGTGAGATTTTCTAGGAATGCAAAAGACTTTTCCATACAACATCCATTGATTCATTGTCAAGAGTACCATCGATTCATCAATTCTTCTTCTTCTTTTCTTTCTCCCGATTCGCGCTTTGTGGATTTGGGTTGTAGAAACATCCAATGGAGGTATTTTCAATTTCCTTTTCAAAATGATTTCCCCCTGTGGTTGGGTATGTTCGGACACCCTTGATCTTGATCTTTCCAGTGACTTTGATCACCTTCATTAAGTCCGAATTTTTTCTTGAAAATTTCTCCAAGAAATTATCATAAATCTTGTGTGGCGAAGGTAGACATACATTGCTCGTAAATCTTCGGCAAGAAATGAACCATGTTCTTGTACCTTGGAATTTTTTAGTGTTCAACAAGAATGTTGAGGTTATCAATGACCCATCTTACCAGCACGTGGTATGCTAAGATCTATGTATCATGTTGCTATCCCATGGAGAAACGAGCATGCAACTTCAGCAAGAAGGTCTGGCGGAAACTCTCATTTGTTACATCGTTTTCTTTAGTTCTCTGCTTTTTCTCCTTCAAATGTGTTGTACATGGATTCCCATGAAGAACTCTCGTTGTCTTTGTTGCGCGTAGTGTTTGAGAATAATGAGGCATGTTTCATAGTCTTAGAAATGGATGCTTGGGTAGCTACTTTGCCTTTTCTTGTCATTCCATTGATATTGCTTCCTAGGTGGTTTCGAATTCCAGCAAAACGAATAAATTCAAATATGAGATGAGGAGATAGGAGACAGAATAGAGTTAAATCAACATAAATCAAAATCCGACGTTTAAATTTAAAAACACGTTTCAACAAGATATCAATATTTTGAACTCAGACGTTTTGAATACACACCCTTAACTCATTTATCAAATCTTCACATGTCTCACGCAATATGTCCAATCCAACGATCTAAGCCATTAGATATTATAACCAGATCAATTGAATAAGGATCAGTTCAAGCGCTTGAATAATAAATTATAGCTAAAATCGCAACTTTTAAAGTGATACCAATAGTATATGTTTTCGCCACAGGAATCCTATGAATATGATCTGTTAAATCGCATATTGCAATTCATTACTGCGTGATATATATTTCCATTTGGTTAATCATCATGAGAACACTATACAGCGCTAAAGGTTTAGCAACGCCGCTTAATTTTATGGATATATTTCTTATTCGTTGATCGTTTCATTAGGTGCGACTTTACCTAACTCCTTTTGAAATGTTATAAGTTTGTCCTTTAAAGGAGGGCGATACATTTTATACTTTTAAGGGATTTTCTAAAGTGATTTGATATAATTCAATAAAGGTTGAAGCAGCTTTATTGTAATTCACAAATATTATATGTGTTTTAACTTTGTTTAGCTTGTAAGTTTTGTGATTTATGCTAAGCGCATTGAAATTAAAGTGAAAAGAAAAGGTCTTTTAATTTCTAAAGTTTAAGACTTAACGCTAAAATCTTAAAATGCTTCAAAATTTATTTTATTTTTAAAGGGTCCCAATTAATTATTAAATAAATGGGGGTGTTGTATAGCAACATAGTGTAAGTATGCCATCATACATTACTGCATAATCTATTAAGTGCGATAACAAAGTTAGATCAAGAAAATTACTTTTAGAACTTTCAGACTAAACCATATCACCAAGCAGCATGACTAAATCATTAACCCATTCCACTAGAATATCATTTCCATCTCGTTTAAAGGCCGTGTCAAATTGCCATTATACCTAACTCGGGCCGAAGCCAATGATGGATATCTACCACCTTTAGGATCATGATGAAAGAAGATCAATTAACGCATGAAATCTTTGTTATATTTATTTTTAGATTGTAGCTTTGCTTTATTTATTATGAGAAGTTGTCGTTTGAAACCTCCCAAATTTTTATGTAATAATCTATTTTTAACATATTTAGTTTGGTATTTCAACCCTTCGCGCACTTATATGGTTCGAATTTATGTACATCAATTGTGAAAGCTTGCACTTATGTACTTACGAATAATTTTTGATGAAACATAAGGAACGTGATTTACTTTTTGAAAATTGAATATGCTTTGATCAACTTGCACTTCTATACCTTCTTAAAGTATATTTGAATCGGCTGAAAGTGACTCATTAATAGCATTTTATGAGCAATAACTTTTTATATTGTAATATGTATTTAGTCTCGACCATGCTTTATCATTCATGCACTTTCAACATAATGTTTCGCTTGTAATTCCTTATTATACACGTGAAAGCATCATGATAGATGTGATATCTTTCACACAATTATTTTTACTTAACTATTTAGTCAAGATAATCATTTTGCATAATTTTCATCTCTTTTGGAAATTGAATGATCTTTATTACCTTTTGTTGTAAGACATCTTTTCTAGATCAGATCAATGGTAATTTTGTTCAAGTTATAGATTAAGTAGATGCATATATTTTGTTATTTAAAGGCATTACTTTCATTAGTTTAAATTCATTTATCATTTTGGCTATTGTACCAAAAAATCTATCATTACCATATCATCTTTGTTTAAACGGACCCATTATCCCCAATCATAGCCACTACACCAAACGAAAAGGAGATGCTTTAAGGTCCGAACCGGGTGGTTATCCCCCATGTTGTTAAACGGGACTCGGGCTTCAACACATTTTTAGGTCTCGCCCCCATCGTTATTGTCCCCTCGCTTCACTCCGTCTATGTATATCTCTCTCTCTCTCTCTCTCTCTCTCTCTCTCTCTCTCTCTCTTCCTTCGTATCTAGTGATTGTGTTCTTACAACGTATCAGTCATATGATTTACTCATACCCATTGCATGTTAGTAACTACACACCAATTTATTAATCTAACCATTTACAATTAGATTGATCGTAGTATTAATTACTTCTCCACACTCACTCTTACCATAGTAAAACAGCCACTATAAGAAATAATTTAATAAACCATATTTTATTAAGTTATTTCGGTTCAGACAGAGAACTTATGAGGAATAATAAACAATTCATTATTTATTTGTTTTCCTCTAAGAATTATTTATTTAATCATTGTTTAAACACTATTCTTGGTCATATTTAACCTAATTATGATAAATAATTAGATAAATTATTATTTTTCTTATTTTTCTTTAGAATAATTAATTAAAAGCACATGAAGTTATTATTCCTTATTAAATTTGACTAAATCACCTAGAAATAATTAAACAAATCGTTATTTGTTAAATTATTAATTAACCACCCTTGAAAATGATAACAAATCATTTATTTGTTTATTATTTCTAAATAAAGCATTTAAATCAATTTAAATTCTCTTTCCCTCCAACAAAACATAATAAAATATTCCAAGAAGTTAGATCTAGATCTTGGTTATGCACATTTCTTATTATTCACCATTATCGAGGATAACTCAATATTTGTTATAAATATGAGAGTTTTCCATTCATTATTCACTTTGATCACTTTCATTGTCGCCTCGATTATTATCATTGCCGTTACTATTTCTTGCTTCTTGAGCTCCCATAGAGTTCGATCATCGCCTTAGGTTTCTACACCATTGAGAGAGAGAAAATCCTCTGATCTGCGCTGGAGGACAGCCAAGAACCCATCCCTGAGGGGGAATGGCAACGCTATTCTTTGTTCCCCTTCCGAGGGTGTTAATACAAAATTCTTTATATATCTTGTCTGTCCACTGATATCCTTGAGCTTGTTCTGTTTCTTTACCGTTTAATTGTTTTACCGTATTGATCTAGTTTTTGTTGTATTTGTTTCAACTATCTATTGCAAATCTAAGGAATTTAAGCAACCATATTTTTTATTAGGGTTGTTTATTGCCACACACCCAAGTGATCTCTTTTTCGTACACTTGCATTAAGAATTTGCTAACATATTAATTATGAACAATTTTTTTAAATATTAGTCATTTTTTGTGTTGATTTTGGTATGTTGTTACAACATCAACTTGTTTTTTAAAATTTATTTAGACACTTGAAATTAATGTATTAAGTATGATTCATTTTTTTAATTATTAGTGATTTTCATGCTAATTTTGAAACGAAGTTGGTGCAACACCAATTTTGTTTTTTGGGGACATATTTTTGCTAATTTTTAAATTTTTCCTATGTTTTAAGTATGCATAAGGTTTTTTAAATGTTGGTATTTAAACTCATTTTTTCAAGTTTTCCTTATTCTTCTTCTTTTTCTTTTCTTCAATGTTTTTTGTAAGAGTTTTTTCAAATTGTATTTTTTTTTTTTTTGGCAATATTTCTTCGTAAATCTAAATTTTCAATTTTTTGCAAATTTAAAAAATAATAATACAAAGTAATATTTAGAAATTAGGGACAAATATCCGAGATCTAAAAATACACTTGCTCCGGGAAGAGAACCTGCGCTGCTCAGCTTCCATCACATTCTTTGCGCGTGTTCGTGGTCGGGCTTTTCCGCTCTCTCGACCGTTGTCAGCTTGTGTCCTCCTTGGGACTTTTGGGCTCTCGCCCTTGCCAGCCTCTTCACTCGCTCGTTCAAGATCTCGCCTAGCCTTCGATTCTGCCAACTGCTGGTCTGCGCTCAAGCTGTCATAAGACCATTTGGATTCTCCTTCATCCTTGCATTTTGAGATGCCTGCCCTTTGCTTGGTGCAGATCGGGTTTGTTGCTTGATCTTTCTCGTCAAGGAGGCCGAGCCGCCTTCTACCCTACCGTGTCGTCTTCCCGGAGTCAAGTGCCTTTCTCCTCTCTTCTTGCTTTCACGCTCAAAAAGAAGAATTGAAGAAACACAAAGGTTTTCGACGATAACCTGGAGGTAAAACCTCCTCCCGAGGGTCCGATCAAGGTCGTTTTTGTCTCGGCGTATCGGCCCTATGGGTCAATTAACGTGCCTTGCCCTCAAAGCAAGATCCACCGAAAATCGGGTCGTTAAGAACTGGTTCCGCCGATCAAAAACAAAAGTCACCTCGTATTTTCTCCGGGTAGAGTTTTTCTCGTTTTGTGCTCACCAAGGAGGATAAGGACATGATCAGGAATGTCTATTTATGGGACCAGGGCTCTCTACTCAACAAATGGGACCCTCGATTTCGATCCCAATGTGATGTCTCAGCGAGAATCTTGTCGTTCGTTTTCTCAATTTACCACAGCATCGTTGAATCGTAGTCTCCTCAAGCACCGATCCGGATTATGAACGCAATGGGTAACAAACAGAACTACAACAGAGATGAAATAACATCATTTTCATTAATATCAACAACAAAGATGTGGTTACGTACACATGGAAATAAAATAGCCAGGCATGGGTAGCGAATTTGCAGAAGAGTATGGTGCTGGCGGCACTCGAACCGTGTTGCGCGGGAGTGTTCAGGCCTATTTATTGTTGGAGAAACAATGTAGAATTCTGAATGCCTAAAACCCAACTGTAGGAGATGAGCGCCAAACTGTGGGCGCTCGTTGGGTAAATTGGTGTTCAACTTCCTTGGGTACACCCTTGGCACCTGATTCCCAGTTGATGCGTTTCCACAGCTCGTTAAAGATCTATCCCAGGACTACAAATACCCACATGCTTTTCTATACCAAAAAAACGCTTAGCCTCAAAAACGGTCTTGTGTCGTGGACCAAAACCTGCGAAAAATAGCAAGTTATGCCGAAACCGGGCATCGAAAGAGACAATGGTGGGGTTACAGGAACAGGGTGGGTGGTCAGCCAATATCCACCGGACTATTAAGTTCTCAAAAACGGCTCGAGAGTGGAGGACCCGAAACCTCGCTAAAAATAGTAAGTTGGGGCCGAATGTGAAAATCTGCAAGAATTGATGGTACGGGGTCCAAAGGAACAGGGTGGCCACCGATATCCACCTGGATCGCGACACAGACATCGGGAAAATTACCGTATTTACAAAAACAATGATCGCATGATTGCGCCTTAACCGTGTCGAGGTAGACTTAGAGGTACTTCCGGATGCCATTAAATTAAATAGGCAACAGACCTACATGTGCAGCAAGCAATTATGAGCAATCTCCTTTCAAATGTCGCAAATGTCACATATATGGCCATTTTGCAAGAGGGCCTCGAACAAAGGGGAAGTCGAGAAAGGAAAGGAAGAAGGAAACCAGGTCAAGAGCGCGCATATCTCACAAGAAATATGGGGCTCATGGACCCTAGCTCGCTCATCTTAATGTCTTCGCCAAAAGCCAAGAAAATGTATGAGGTCTAAGCTCGTCGTAAGAGAATTTCGTATGAAGATAGGCAAGATCAACCTTTAGAAAAAATGCTTTAAAAGAAACAAGACCAAGAAAGCATCGCTTTAAATAAACAAGGATAAGCAAATGTGGCTTCCGAGAGGAATATGACTTCCGCAGGAGTCCGAGGAGGATGGAGAAAACAGGTATGACATTTGTTCTAAGATCTCATGTCATGCAAATCGCTAGAGAAAGAGAGATCAGGAAACTTTACAAAGACAAGCTTTCTTAGGTAGTCAGCCCACTGAGAAACTTACAAATCAAGATGGTAAAAACTATGCTGTGGTTCCAAGGGGAGCCCATCATCATAAAAATAAATGATGAAGATTGTCTTTGAAATCAGAGAGGAATGGGGAGCAAATTGAAAGGGTTGAAGCAACGAGAAGCCTTATAAGAAGAGTAGTTCATTATCTTCTTCTGATTCGTGAGACCAAAATGGGAGGATGAAGGAGTTTTCCAAATCAGTAAAAAAAAATTTGGAAAGGTAGCAGCGGGACATGCGAAGCCAAAGACGGGGAGCATTCAAATCGGGCTCCTTTGGAACCTCTCAAGTTCAGATTGGTCACTGTGCCGTACAACACCCATCGGCTATTTTTGAAGCTCCACTTTGGACTCGAGGGTGGCGCTACTTTTTTCAATGTCTATACCCAAATGCTAGGGGAGAAAAAGGGAGGCCGGGGATCGACGACATCTCGTCTTAGTCGAAAATTTGGAACATTAAGGTGTGATCTTAACCTCACTTTGCGCATGGAGGAAAGCGAGGAGGCAGCACACTGTAAGGGACCCTGCAAGGGAATGTGGGTAAGACCCTCATGCAAGATTGGGACTGGCTTACACGCCCAGCAAAACAAAGTATACTTTCATTCAACAAAATAATAGGAATTCCAGTCACATTGCTGCTAGACTTGATAGATGCTTGGTTCAGAGTTCCTTTCTTTGTCGTGGGCTTTTCATCTTAACAGCATATCCTCCCATGTAGTGTTTCCGACTATGCTCATCTTGCTTGAGATGTCGCCACAAAGATCTTGGCCCCATCCCCTTCAGATTCAACCTCTTTTGGGTCAAAGAACCTCGAGTTCCTAAACTTGGTTCATGACCGCCGGAAATGCTAGTGAAAGGTTCCTCTTTTCATTTGGGAAGAAAATCAGAAGACTGAAAACGTGCTAAATTCAAATAAAGCTCTCATCGTAAAAGAGAGAAAGTAGGCTCAAGATAATCTCGCCCAAAGACCATGCCCAATGTGAAGATGCAGAATCACTAAAGAAGTTCTAGATACAAGCTGAAGCCTAGCAAATCTTCTCCACAAAGATTGCCTTTTCGCAGGGTGTTATACTGGAGATCAAGTTCAGGACTCAGTGGCTTAAAGGCATATTTAAATTCGACCTTCTTCAATAAGCAAGCCTGCCGTAAAGAGCTTCAATTTCATTGCGTAAATCAAAGATAGCAATTTGACACACAAAGACCTCTGTGATACATAAAGAGAAAACAACACTTTCAAAACCTGTATAGAGTAAGGAGGGCGTGACGGACCTTAAACTACAAATTCTTGGAGGCGGTTCCTCTAGATCTCACCTCAATGAATCAAGAACTTGAAGCAAAGATATCTATTCAGAAATAAAGGATGCCTTCGCACATGGAGCTCCCACAGCCCTCTGTGCCTGGATGGTTTTACAAAGAAGATTTCTTCAAACCCTGGGCCGCGCATTGTGGAGAAAGACCTCATAAAATGATTTTGAAATCACAAGGATCGCCATAAAATTGGGGACAAAGACCAATTCGGCCTTTTCTTGCCCTCACATTCAAGGAAAAGGGTGCTAAAGAATTTAATCGGCCTACCATCTCTTTTTGAAGGATACAAATTAATCACAAAGGTTATTGCCAACAGACCCTAGGGGGCAGGTTTTCTTCCAGCCCATCATCCTCGGGAGAACCAAGGTGGATTTGTTCAGGGAGACAAAGCCCACCGACAACTTCATCCTAAAGGCAAGAGGTGATTCACTTCCGAGTCACCGCAAAGAAAGGTATGGTTATCAAACCAGATCCTGCCACGTTTTCGATCGTCGATTTCCTAGCTGGGAAGTCTTGAAAAATTTGGCTTTGGAATGGCTTAAAATGGATCCGTGCTTGTATTGTTGATCTCGGGATCGCCCCCCCGGGTGAATGGGAGAGCGCTGTTTTAAAGTTTGAGGTGGCCAGCGTGTTTTCCCTCTTCTCCGCTCCCCTCGTCCTTCACAGCCACGTTCCGAGTTTCTACCGGGATCGAAATCGAAGGACCGAAGAGATTCAGGCTCAATACAGCGTAGGCCGGTGTTAACGCACCCTTCTTTGCGATGACACTGTTAGTCGCTCGTATCCGCTCTTAGATTCGGTTAGGAGGTCTTGGGATGACTAAAGTGAAGCTACAAAGCGTATGTTTAAATAATGGTAAGTGCAAAGCTTTTTGTCGTGGAACATCTCGTCTCCACCTCTTTCTCGCTATCTCGTTAATTCGCTATATCACACTCAACCTGTCCTCCTTTTCTTATTTGGGCTCTTCCCATCTTTCGAGAACAAGGCTACAGAGATTGATTCTCACAGACAAGTTCAAGGTCAAAATTCAAGCTTGGGGACTTTCACAACCTTGCTTAAGAAATCGTTTTCATCAACTGCTTAGTGCCTCCCCCATCTTTCAATTTCACCTAGCTCCTCGGTGCATCATAAAAAATGGAAGCCTCAGTCCGCAAGTTCTTCGGAAAGGGGGCAATCACAATGACAAGGAAAACTGCTTAGTCAGCTTGGGAGAAATCTAAGCCCTGAAAGAAGGAGGCTCTGACTTCAAAGATCTTAGCCTCCAAACATAGCTATGTCCAAGATCTTCCGGAGAATCATTGGTCCAACCAAAGTTAAGTAAAGCCCTATGGAGGAAATATTTCATGGGAAAGAGAAGAGATGTTCAGACGCCCTCCTACCCTCCTCAGTTCGCACCCATCAAGTTCACATAAAGTGCCTCTTTAATCAAAGACAGAAAGGACATCCCCTGGAACGACAAAGAAATTAAAATTTGGGATGACAAAGATATGATGCACCTCCTCTATCGTCCTAACGTTCTCTCGCAAGCGTTATGTCATGGTTGGACAATGTCAATGCACCACCAGACATTTCACAATGGGAAGGCAAGGTGACATTACGGCGCGATGGAGGCTCCCTCCCGTACCTCCCCCCCGCTTATCCTGCCCGAGACCTTTCCTTTTTTTTTTTTGGTTGTACCGTGTGCTGGCGCCTCTCGCGCGGTGGGTGCGAACATGCTCGAGGATGGGAGCCGCCTGTGGCTTCGCGCGCCTGCACAGGGACACAAATGCCTTCATGATCGCCCCCACTCTTCCCAACTCGACCGGGAACGGATCCGGAATCGCAAAACCATGCATAAGGTCGACTCTTTCCCCGTTGTCATGCCGCAGGGATTTTGGAATCGAGATAGATTGAAGAAGAAAGTGATTTTCACGTCCTCTCGAGCGAGCTTGCGTCGTGATTAGAGGAGAACAAGCCAAGATATTATTTTTTGGAATTGTGTCCTTTTCAAGAGATATTCGGCACGGCTCGAGTCAATTCTCAATTCACCTTACCCACCCGTGTCTCGATTTTGCAAACTCGGCGGAATTCCTACCCAGATTGCCCAAAAAATGAGAGTTTTGGGCGTACCGCATGGCTCTCTTTGCCGAAATTTGTTTGTCGACAGATTCGAAGCGTGAGCAACAAGAGTTGCAGATGAAAGTTCACGCTCGCTCATCATCACCAAAATAAAATGCCTTTTGGAAACAAAGTCCTGGGGGATCATTTGCCGCACTGTAACCGAGTCGTTAAGACTTAGAATGGGGTGCTCGATGGACCTCCATTTTCTAGTGAAATAAGGTATTACAAGGCCAAAGAAGAGTGGCAATTCGTAGGAAGGAGAATGGGACTTGACCGTCTTCGGCATTCCGTACCCTTATTCTTCGATGGAGCGAAACAAAGAACTCGGTTTGTCACAGGAGGAATTATTAAAAATAAAGAGGGTACATCGGGTGGCAAAGTTCGCTTGGGGTTTAGGGTATTCTACCAAGATGCAAGTCGAAGCCTTGCTCTTTCGCAAGGTCTCAAGCAAGCAAAGGTTTTCATTTTCGGTATCGTATCATAGAGACTTTCAATCCATTATCAAAGTTCTAGTGAGGATTCCTCTTCACAGACATTAGACCGGAAAGAGTAATTTTGGAAGAAACTAAAAATTGGTGAAATCCTTCCTAGACCGTTCTTCCTTCATGTTTTGAGGGGAAAATAATAAAGTCGCCGACTGGAAGCCACATGGTAGTTTCTACTTCAACGGGTCGTTCTTTGGCAAGAGATGGAATTGAATGGGACCCCATTCCACAAAGTTTTGTCATGTTTTTCCTCGAATTTGCCGAAATGTTTGTTTGTCTCTTTAAGATAGGGAAAATAATTCAGACAGACTCGATAGTCTCGAAAATTCTGCGGCTTCAAGTTTAGGGGCCCTGTGACCGGCTAGTGAAAGAAAGGTTAAGTGGCTATGCCCGATCAAATGTATCCTGTGAAAGGTACTTTGGCCAAATTCTAATATAAACCATAACTGTTTTTTCTTAAAATATATATATATATATATATATTTAGAAATTAGATTATATATATATATATATATATATATATATATATATATATATATATATATATATATATATATATATCTGTGTGTCTCTCTCTAAAAATAATAATTTCAAACATTTCACAAAAAAATGCACATTTTGCATATAAATATAATTAAAAATATATATATACATTTTATGACTTTTTGAAAAAAAAAAAATGATCACTCAAACAAAGGATTTTTATGGAACATTTACAATGGTAAATTCCCATGAAATTTTTATGAATTTTATACCAAAAGTAATATTTAACATTTTACTATTTTTAACTCCAAAATGATGGCTCACATAAAACTTCAAGAAAAAATAAAAATAAATTATTAAAAAAGCTTAAAAAAAAACAAAACAAAAACAAAAAAACAAAATAAAAAAAATTTGTTAAAAGTACCTATATTTAAAAAAATGGGGACAAGAGTGTTCTATCTAACTACACAGACTGTTATGTATAGTCATATCCTCGAATGCTTCTCAGGCTCATTTTGGAGAAGAAGCCATTTCTTTGGGCTTGAAAGCCATTTAAAAGAATAAAGGACAAGTTGGTTTTTAGAGACATCACTCGACTATTGACCATTCAGTCACACTTAGAATCATTGCGGAGGAATGCAGTAACAGTAAAGCCGATTTCTTCGTTGCTTTGTGGACTTTTAAAAGCTTTCGACACCTGCTCCTCGAAGATAAACTTGGGAGAGACCAAAGAGATCATGGTCCCCTCCCGAGTCGAGGATTTAGCAGACTGGCTCCCCACGAGACCGTCACTACCAAGCTTAAGACCAACAAGGGGTGGTCTAAAGTATTACTAAATGCAATATTGGAGTTAAGCAAGTCTCCCTATCCCACATACCCTTTTGACACATAACCGATAAGTCAGGAGGAGTGTTTAATCACTGGTGCAAGGGCATCGAGTTTACAGTGTTTCTCTACCACTTTTCCTGCGATGGCGATATCGTTCTTTCCACAATGATGACCTGACAAATGCCTCCGTACTTTTCATGACTAATGCTTCCAAGATGGCATGATGAAGCACACCGACAAGACCAAAGTCATGCTCAATAAATCCAAAAAGATCACCCATGGTAGGTTCGTACAATAATCCAATGTCAGATAGTTGCTTTTCCTTACATAAGTATTTGGGCATTGACTTCCTTCATCATCTCAATCAGAAACATGAATGTAGAAAGTGATTAAAGAATGGGAAATCTTATTATGAGCTTGAAAACAATTACAAGCTTTCAGCTGACCATATTTGGAGTAAAAAGAGGTCTTTCTTTAAGACCTCACAACTTCGTTGTCTTACACGGATGAAGTTTGGGGTTAAAAGATATCCAAAGAGTCATGGAGGAAGAGAGAGATTCAAAAGCACCATAACCTACAACCTTAAGACTGGCGAGACTTCTATCCTATCCTCTTTGATCAAACCCTGCTTGTCCCCCATTGAAAGCACGACTATGTTTAGACATTCCATCGGTGTTGTAACAGCTCACAACACAGAACAAAGGCTCCATAAAACTGCCATTAACCGTAGTTAAACCCCACCCTCGCCTTTAAGCGTTGCAGTATATGGATGCCCAATCCTCGTTCAACCATTGGGGAATTAAGGAGGAGCTCGTATGGAAAGCAAAGATAATATCAAAAAATAATCGTTACCCCCTGCTGAAGATTGTTGTTGATGACTGTGAGCTGAGGTAAAAGGAAGCAAGATACTATAAGGAAGTGATCAACCCTACCCATGACAATCGTAATTATCTTCCGTGTTGTGCGGAACAAGAAAAAATGAACATCGTTAAGATAAGAACTACCTCCCATGAGCTTCGCAGTGAGACCGGCGTGTGATCTACTCAAGACCCTTTTGGAACGATAAAATCATAGATTTGGTGATTCTAAGTGGTGTGAAAGATGAAACGCCTTTTAGACTACTTGACTTCTACTCACATTCGCTCTCAATTCCCTACCATCTGGCCACACTTCCACCTTTCTTGACCTATTAAGCCAACCCATCTATAGCAATTCAAGTACTTATTTCTTCTCTTTTAACCATAGAAACAAAATTTTGAAGAATCAAACTTAGATTCTTTCTCCTTTCTTTGTGGTCCGATAAACCGTATTGGTCTTACAGTTGATTTATAAACCACCATCATCATCATCAGATAATTAACCAAAAATAAAAACTTAACTTTATAAACCGTTAAAATCAAAATTTGTTAAAAATAGAATATATATATATATATATATATATAACTTAAAACCAAAAAAATTAAAAACAATTAAAAAACACACACAAATATTTCAAATATATATATATATATATATATGAATAAATTCAAACATTACTAAAAGTTTAAAATAAATTAAAAATAATAATAATAAAATACTTAATATATGGAAATAAAAACATAATTTATATAAATTTATAAAACAAAAATCAAAAAATAAATAACAATATCATACTATTGTGTCAATAAAATAATAAGAATTATATTAATAACTAAAAATATACTAAGATATAAATTTAAAAATAATAATACAAATAAATACAACATGTTATAAATTAATTTGAAAAAATTAAAACATCAAACTAGTCATTATACCTATAACGGCTACTTTCTAGATCCTCTCACATCTATTTAAATCGAGGGTCTCGATACATGCCTTCATTCTGTTCTTCCAAGACGAACCACAATAGCTGGTTCGAAACGCGTCAACAAAATTGTTCGTATGCAATACACCGAAAGATTTTATTCACGCTCAAAATTATTTTAAAAAAAAATGAAATGATTATTTATTTATTTATTTTAAAACGATAGTTTTTTTATATGTTTTTTTTTTTTTAAATTGATTTTTTTTTTTTAATTTTTAATTTCTAAATTTTAATATTTTTTAACTTGTTTTTTAATTAAGTATTTTTTTATTTATTTATTTTTTTAATTATGTTTTTTAGTGAGATTTTTTTTCTATTTTTTATATTTCTCTTATACATTTTACAAGGTTTTTTTCTTTTTATGAGCTTTTCTTCTTTCTTTCTTTTTTTTTTTTTTTTGTATTCTTTCTCCTTCTTACGAACCGTGTTGATTTTAACGGATTTCCATAACCATCATCATCATCATTATTTTCATTATGGCTTTTTTTAACTTTATCTATGCTTTAATTTTTATTATTTTAAAAATAAAAATAAAAAAGGTAAAATAAAATTTTAATTTTTATTTATTTTAATTTTTGTTTTCTCTTTTTTTTTTTGTTACAAGTTGTGGACTACAAACTCACTCACTATGTGTCAATTCTGTTGCTGATTTTCATGTTTTCATTATAATGCACTTGTCGTCCTCTCATCATGTGCTCTATTTCATCGATTTTTAAGTTTTTCTTTTGCAAGGGTTGAACCACCCCAATCCATATGTCAATCTCATGGTTGATTTTTAAATTTGCTTGCAATGTGTCATTGTCATAGGGGAAAACAGAAAGCTTAAAGAGCTATACTTTTAGTATTCAAAAACACTGTATTATAACCTTGATCTATCTATTCATTTTTTAAGATTTTTTAATGCGATATTTGGCTTTTAATTCAAAACACTAAATTTTCCAAAATTCTTGCTGCTTTTTTAGTCGTGATATTTTACCTATAACACCATAGTTTAAAAACACAATTTTGAGGTTTTTCGAGCTGTACAATATTTATCTTCGCGTCATGGTTGAAAATTGTTAGAATTTTTAAATTTTTTTAGAGTCGATATTTTTATCTTAACATTATCGTCAAAAAGTAATCGAATTTTAAGGTTTTTCGTCATAGTATTTTTTTAATGTCATTGCTAAAAATTATTGGAATTTTAATAACAACAAAAACATTGATGCAAATTAATATTACCTCCGCAGTGTTTTTTCACGTTTATTGCAAAACACTTTAATACCATTGTTAAAAATGTATTTTGACCTTAAAAAACAAGTGTTAATGTAACATCAACACTTTTCATTTTTGAGTGTTTTACCACAAATATTGCATAAAACTTTTGGTTTTTCATGTCACATAAAAAAATGAATTTAACCAAATATATATATATATATATATATATATATATATATATATATATATATATATATGTTGATGCACATCGACATTTTTTCGTCGGTGTTTTTCATGTTATTTTGCTCAAAAATATGTAAGTTTTAGCTAGAGTTCTCGTTTTGAGGTTATAGTTCTCGTTAGCTTTATTATCACCTTTTGTAATAACTTTGTTTTTTTAATTCCACTCTTAGTTCTGTGAACTAATTGTTGCACTTATCACCAACATCGTTTTCCTTTCAACAACTTATGCTGCAGTTCCAATTGAACTTCCTTCAAGAATACCATTTATACTCAAACGATCTTGTGTAAGTATCCTTTCAAACATTGTTTTTACACTTGCATCACTCATCTTGCTAATGAAATCGATTTTTAGCCAATTTTGGGATATGCAGAACATTAGGGAGTGTTCTAATCCTTCCACCCATGACCTTCTAACTTGAAAGCTATTATATGATATTGGCTATTAGGCTTCCAGGAAAATACCAACATCATATCTTTCATATTCACAAAACTACTCCCTATGAGGAGTTATGGAAGGATGCTTGCTAAGCTTCACTCAACCATGTTGAGAATTCACATGTGTGTACTTGAAGAACTAAGTACACATCCCTCCTCATATGAGGAGGTTTATAAGCTTTTTCGTAGAAGGAGCGCTACTCGATCTCCCTTCTCCCTCTTCTATATAATTTGGATCTACACCATGTTTCAGGCCCTTCTTTCCACATCGCCACATATCTTTGTGAATTTTCTTAAGATTTAGTTCTAGATTTAGATTCCACTTGAGGATTTATTTTTATTTTTATTTTTAGACAAGTTGTCATACAAAGAAGACATATTCGTTTTCCAACTTTTCATGTTTTTGTTCCTACTTTTCGATAACAAGGATGAGACTATATCGTTGAAATAAAAGTATTTGCATTAATAATTATGGCAATAAATCAAACTATCCCATGAGTGTGGTAAAGAAGTCATCAAATTGATATATTTATTTCTCTATCTAAAATCTTAACATCAACCCATAATAGCTTACTTACCACAATACTGAAGCCATTTAGATGTTTCATCACGGTCTCCACTTCACTCAGTTATACATTTTTTTTCCATAGAATAATTTGTTCACTAAGGACCATAATCGATATTAAAGTCCCTACCTTGTTCCACAATGCCTTTAGCTCTCTGAAACATTCAATAATATTGAATTTGAGAAAACATTAATTATGCTTTCTAACCAACTTGTCCACTTTTAATTTGACATCATTTTTGGTGTATTGGGATTCATTGATCTTTTCCCACCAAAAATATTTCATTTTGATCTTCCTACACTTAAAAAAATTCCATTAAATTTCTTAATTTATCTTTGGAATCACTTGGAATTTTTTTACATAACAATAATCATCTTAACACATCTCCTGTGGTAACAGATCTACCAAAATATTGGAAAACCTTGATCATGCTCAAAATTATGATAAAAATCAAAGCTTTCGGATTAGAACCCGACGATCACAGATTCTGCTGTCGCAATCCGGAACATTGCTTACGAAACCGACATCAGATGTTTCGCGAAACGTGTTTTGTCCACTAACCAGACAAAATTTTGGAAAAAATTGCAGTAGACGGGCTAATCAACAAATTATACTGCTAATTAGGTATGCGTGTTGGACTGTCAATGGATTTTTTTCGAATGAGGTGATGTCAAGTGGTATGTTGTCATTGGTTCATCGGGGTGGCAAGTTTTGATTTGTGGGATGGTGTCAAACTACGTTACCACGTGCTCAATCAAGGGTTGCCACGGCATCACTGGGAGCCTAATGCAAGGTTCAAGGGCCACCAAAATTCTGGGCAACATTTATAGAGCAAAGGGCCGAACCGCATCCCTCCACACTCCAAGTGCCAAGCCACAATACACTATCGTATTAGTTTCATTATTATATGGTTACATATTTTTATTATCATGTTGATTCCGCCATCAGGAGGGGCCGGGCCAAGCCTCAACTGGCCGGGAGCAAGAACTATGGCGAGGTTAGTCCTGTGTTCTCCACCCCCCCCCCCCCCACTACTTGTAAACCATGGCATTAAATGTCGACGTATGCATGTGACACACGTTGTCGAAAACTGGGATTGTCAATTTCCAGAAACTATTTAAAAACCTATACACCTAGTCAATTTCAATGCCACCACAGCCTAATTTTGCAACTTAACTTTATCGTTAGTGAAAACCGCGTACATTAAATTAATAAAATAAAATTTTATTAAACTATATGCATTATGGTTAATTAATCGTACTTAAGGTGTAATTAGGCATTTAAGCGCCCAAATACCTCGCCCGCTATGTATATCACACCCGCCATACTTAATTGGAGGATTCGTAGGATGGTGTTGGAGTTTTCTTGGGGAAAATATGGAATGAATAGTGGAACAACTAGTGTAAGTCATAAATTCTTCATTTTTTGAAGCAAAGTCGAGGGCAAAAAGAGGTTGCATTCTGAATTGGGAGTTAATGGAATAGGTTTCATAGTTGTTTGCTCATTGTAAACACATGTAATCACACTTTTGAGCATACAGAAGAGGCCAAGCCATTGGAAGTTGTACCATGAGACGGCTCAAGAAAGGTGAAACCCTTCATCATGTTCTCAGAGAATGCTTATGGCGATGTTCAAGTCTATTAGATGTTGCTGTTAAGTGTTTTATTTATGTTAATTTTCTCATGAAATACACATAAAACTTCATGTTAAACTTGCAATTAACCTCACCACCTCGAGCACTTTTCTTTAAATTAGAATTGATATTATCACAAAAATTTATTTTCTCTCATTCAAATCAAGTTGGTACTTAGGCTTTTGGTTTACTTGTGTAAGGAGGATTAATTTGTTTTGAAAGTGTTTAAACAAGCTATATGTTGAATCTCAAGAGAGTGACAGCGCCAGGGTGCAGTTCTTCTATTTGGAGCAAGGAGAAGGGCATAGTTGCCACCATTTCCACCACAAGATTCACCTCCAATTGTAGTAGAAGCTTCAGTAAGCATGTCCTGTGGAGGAGGAATTTATAACATGTCGTAGGAGGAGAAGGATTTAGGGTTGGCTTTCTTGACATGACAGAGATGGTGAAGATCTCATGAACAGAGTGTTACACATTCAGAGGGGAAGAGTTTACACATGCCTCCAAGATGAGAGGTTCTCCAGGAGGAGGAGGTAATGGAAATGGTGATAATCCACCACTCCACCATCATCCTCACCACCATCTTTCACCTTCATATTCACTGTTCTGACTACTACAACCCTCTACACATACTCATCAACCTACCCTTAAAACAGAATTGGTAAACAACCCTTGTTAAAACCATTATTAAATTCGAGCCACCTATGCATAATGGCAAGGGGAATGCAGTGCTTACAAATTGGCTTTCACTGTTGGAGGTCTATTGTATAATTCAAAACCTTTCAAGATGATGATACATGACACAACCATTTCTAGATTGAGGAAAGTATACTTGTATGGTAAGCTGCACAATATGAGATAAATAAAATGGTAAGATCTCACTTTTGGCTTAATTTCTATTGTTTCAATTAAAAGACACTACCCTAGCATATATGCAAGAATTTTTCAAGAATTAAGTGAACTTTAGACAACTTAAAGGTCAAAGTGTGCAAGATTACAACTTAAAAATAAAGAGCGTTTATGTTAGGTGTTGATTTGCATCCAAAGACAAATTTTTGAAGTATATAATACATATGAATACCCAAGGCATGCTATCCTTATATTCAATCCACTAGCCTATACGAGGTTTGTAGTAAGCCACCCACCTTGAAGCAAGAGGGAAAATATTCTAGAAGAGGACAAAAATAAGCTATTTGAGGGTGAGAAAGGAAATGGTTTCAAAGAAAGGGAGAAAATAAGACCATAAAAGGAAGGAGATAAAATGACATGAAAATATTGTTCCAAAGAGGGTCGTGATGTAGACCATTGTTGGAATCGATTCGTAGATGAGGCCTAAGAATTAAATAACAAGGGAAAATAAAACAACCGCAACTACTCAAAAGATTTGGGATCCGACTTGGGTGATAAAACTAAAAATTGCAACCATGGTATGAAGGGAAAGAATCCATTGCTAGCATTACTTCATCAAATTAAATGTTAATTAGTACTCCAAATGAAGAAATGAAAATTGGAATTATTTCTATGAGGATTATATCAAAACATGGCTAAAAATCGACACACTATTTGATAGTGGGTTCAAAGCAAACTTGATATCTCAAGACTACCCAAGAAATCAATATTGAAACCATTCCTCATCACAACCATATCCATTAAGTTGGCTATTCAAGAACACAAATTTCTGTTGCTGAAAGTGTATTTTCTCACTTTGCAATCACAAATAAACTTCATTGACGTGTTGAAATAGATACAAATTGCTGATATTTCAAAAATTGTTTTAAAAGAAGTCCACTTAATGCATAGAAAATCCATCTTCTAATGCCACAAAACAAGCACTATTTCAAAACAGAGTATATTGTGAGAGCTCATTAAAAAAGAAACTAAATTTCTTGGTAGGCAATGAAAAGATCATAATCTTAAGCATTAAGTTTTAGGCTTTTATGATCAAACCAAACATGCGATTATGAAGATTTAAAGGTTTTGATCCAAATTTAAAATCTGATTTTATTGAAGTTAAGAACGCAAGATGTTTGCTCAAAGGGGTTACCTCCCAAGAGGGAATTCGAACATGAGATAATAGCCAAAGAAAGATTAGATTCTTTCCTAATATTGGTATGTATATGATGTCGATGATGGAGAGTGTTGAAATCAAAAATCAAATCCAATATTGTTGTACAAAGGGATCATCCAACCAAGTACTTTATTATCCGGGTCACCTATTGTGTTGGTGCCAAAGAAAGATGAAACATGGCGCATGTGCATAGATTGCATTTCATCAAGATTACAAAGAACCATTATCCACTCTCAGAATAAACGATTTACTTGATCAATTTGAAAGATGAAAAGTATTTTTGCTGTTGACTGCAGGAGTGGTTACCATAAATTATGAATGTTGAAGGTGACATTTGTAAGACAACATTCAAAACAGCAAGGTTTGTTTGAATGGCTTGTTATGCCTTTTGGTTTATGTAATGTTCTATTACCTTTCATGCATGTGAGTAGAATGATGTTTTAAGCCCATTTTTTGATGAGTTTGTCATCGTCTACTTAGATGATATCTTAATTTTTAGTAAATCACTTGATGAACAGCCATGTATGCGCACGATCTCTTAAGGAAAGAACAATTGTTTTTGAAGTTGTTAAATGTGAGTTTGGTGTAAAACTTTTCGTGTACTTGGCATATTGTTGGAGGAGGAGATTTGAGGATGGACTTGTTGGTTGAGGTCATCAGGACTGGCCACACAAGACAATCACTACAAGAATTCTTTGGGAGAAACTCATTGGAGGAAGTTTATTGCTAATTTCTTTACTTCCATCTTTTGCATGCATGTCTTTCAGTGGGAGACAGCAATAAGAAACCATTTGATGCTTTGAAAGAGAAGATCAAGCTTGAGCCCAATACTTACATTACCAAACTTTGAGACAACCTTTGAGATTCAAACTGATGTGTTGCATTACAGTTTTGAAGCAATCTCATGAAACATGGTAATCCCATTTACCATTCGTAACTTTCTAATAAGTGTTGCTTAACTATCCTACTTGGTTATGTTAATTATGTGTTGGTTCAAAGTGTGAAAAAGTGAAACATTATTTGATTGGAAAAGGAAACCATCATATTATTATTAAACACCAAACTATTGTAATACTTACAATCGCAAACTAAGTTGCAGCAAATTAAGGCATCTTCGATGGATGGGTTTTCATAACAATTCCTGCATTTCATTGTGAAGATATTTAAAACAAGGATGTTGATATGCTTAGGCTCATTATTAGTGCACCTACTTTAATAAAGTACAAATATGTTTTACATGAAAGTTATATTGATCAACATGCATGTGATAACGATTTTCAAGATATTTAAGTGCTTAGTCATAACCAAGCAGAGGAATTAGATTACCATGTACATAATAACTGCTGTATCATTTGGGAAATCAGACATTGCTGTGGGGAGAGAGTGAACGCGCAAAGGAAGCACACACTTCTCTTAGTATTTTTGGACATTTAAGTGTAAGAAAACAATGGCACTGCCTTAGAGTGTATTTATTGTCTAGAGTGCTCTAAAATGTGTCATGTTTTCATTAAAGGTTGTTCATTATGTGCAATTAATAAGCCTAGCATAGGAAGTTAGGATTGTAGACACCACTTCTTGTACCTTCACATCCATGAGAGAGTGTTTCCATGTGGATTGTGAGGTCTTCCTTTAACAAAAAAGGTCATGATTATTTGTATGTAGTTGTGGACAGGTTCGTAAAGATGTGTATATTAATGCCATGTAAAAATCAAATCACAACAAAAAAACAGATCACTTATTCTTTTAGCATGTTTGGGTTCAGCTTTGGTTTTCCACATCCATTGTTAATGATTGAGACTTTCTATTTGTTGGGAATTTTTGGTCAAGTTTTGGGACCTACCACACCAAGTTGAAGAAGAGTACAAAATTTTCATCCAAAAACCAATGGTCAAACCAGGTGGTCAATCAAACATTCATACATCTTTCACAGGACATCACGCACCCTAAGTAGTGGGACAAAAACGTGCAGACATTATCTACAGCATGCTTACAAACTGCAAACACTCTCACAAATACCATTTGAAAATTGGATACTTTCCTAGATCACTCATTAAATTTCATTTTTTGGGAGGGACTTTGTTGATGGCCATAGTAACATAGACAAGCCAGTTCAAAGAACAACCAATGTGTATCAAACATACCAAGATCAACTTGAAAATAGCCAAGGCATGACAAGCATCGGTAGATCATAAGTTCCAAGTTGGAGACAAATGCATTTTTACATTAGAAAAAGAGAGGTTTCATAGCGTAAAACTAAAACCAACTGCTTATGGTTCCTTTCAAAATTTTAAAAGATTGGTGAAAATGCTTTCGTTAGATTTTCCTTCTACATGAAATTACTTATTATAATATTAGAACGAAAGGTATGATTTTATTGATTTTAGATAAAGGAGAAGACGTTTTATATTTCTATTAAATACTTTTATCTTTGAATAGATGCGATGAGTCAACAGACGCCATTCTCGACAAGAATACAATATAAAAAGATATGTCAATTCATTTTTCGTAACAACAAATCTTTCCTCCTTTTTTTTCAAGTCCAAATGGATCGATATTTGAAAGGTGATAATCAGAACCTCATATGCTGAACAACCAGCATCTTGGGGTCAAAAAAGCCTAGTGGGGGTGAGGACCGTGTGCTCAAAATTATGTTTGCAAATCAAATTTTCTTGACTAATGTGAATGTAAACGACCCATAGATCTCTGTTATTAGAATCAGCAACTCGGGACGGTTGTACCGACAATTTATGCTCCTGCAAACGTGTTCTCGGCCCACTTTATCAAACGCGTTCTTGAAAACGAATACCAATCAACAATCCGCATTTCACTGGATCGGTATGCATAGTAAGGTGTTGACCGTTTCAATGGATTTTCTTCGTCAATGAGGTATCCCAAGTGGCATGTTGTCATTAGTTCGTTAAAAGTTTCATTATGGAGTGGGTGACAACCACAAGTTGCCAGCATGGCCCATCTAGTGGCCACCATTGCAGCCTTAGGGCCACCAAAATTTTTAGGTGAAGACTTACAGAGCTTAGCTCAGCTTCTAACCCGTGACCTTTTTTAACATCGAAAATCGTGATGTAAGAAGATGACATCACACCAATGTCGAGTCTTGAAGACGACAGTGATGGACACATTATGGAATCAAGAAGTTAAAATCTATAGTGTTTCAAGAAAAATCAAATTTTAACTAGTCATAAATGCTCAAATGCGCGCTTTTTCCTCTAAAAGAGTGCCTTCATACGCACTCCTGGAGCTCTGGCCACGCATGGCCCCAGAAAGTCACTTTCAGGACCACAAGAAAGCAAAGTGATGTTTATCCTCAGGTGAAAGTTGCCCAAGGACAACACCAGAAAGCTTTTGGGCATTGTGAGCACACAAGCATATTTGAGCACACAATGGGAATCATACCCCTCCCTTGGTCACCATCCATCATGTACCAAGGGGAGAGGAAGTATACTGAAGCTCACTCATATAAACCCACCAAGAGATGAACAAAATGGTGATCACAAGGTTATGAAGGAAGCAAGTTTTCCTAGCAACACCAACATCTTGTGTGACCCAAGGAGTCGGGAGAGCAATATTTAACTCATGGTTGGCCACCCAACATCTTAGCTCACTATAGCAAGAGAGAGAGTTAGATCACACAAGGCAAAATTGAAGGACAAACATCTTTATCAGACCTAGAGCCAGCTGTCAGCTCCCTGCAAGATTTTTCATTCCAAGCATTCAATAAGAAGAGGCCACTGCCGATTGCCATTCTCATATTATTTGAACCTCTATGTAGCTTCTTTTGTGTTTTTAGTTTTAGTTTTTTAACAAGAGCATACTTTAGTGTATACTACTTAAGTTTTATGCTTTTCAGCCCCCCTCAGACATCGTTTATTACCTATAGTTGAGAAAACCACACCTAAAAATTCTATGAAGCAGGTTGTCTGTAGTTTATCTCCATCTACAATAGGATTGGCGACTCACTCACATGTTTGGTTATGTGGTTGTGCCTTCTTTTGGCAGTGAGACCCTTAGTTCAGGTTGGAGGATTTATTGTACCGACCCATCTTGCAGTCCCTGACTCATGAGGACAATGTAGTTAGTCATGTTCTATTTTTTTTACTGCAGAATTGTGCCAGCTTTTTCTGCTATTGTTGATTGTTATATGCGCATTCAGCAGACCATGATAGTGTTCAGAGGTTTCTGTTTAAATTGCAGAGAGATTTTTTTTCCTATCTTCCATTTTTTTCTTCATGTGTTGGGCAGCCCCTAATGTATCTCTGCCAACACCGTGTTGATACCCTGGCTAAAATTTTCCAGAACTAATTTTTGCTTTTGTAGGCATTTAGTTAGTTTTCATTTAAGTTGAGCTATGTAAAAAGTGTTCTCATAGTTCACAGGTTAAATCCATTGCTTTCAAAAAAATTTATGTTTTTTTGGTAAATTGGTATACACACTTAGTTTAACTAGTCCAAGTAAGGGTTTCACAGACTCACACATGTATACAAGCTAGTGTAGAAATTGTTTAGTTTAAATTTCAATTTTTGCATTTAGAAATTGGTGACTAGGATTGGAATGTCTAAAATAGAGTAATTAATCTCTATTGTCTTTATGCCATTGGGTGACCCTAGACAAGCATATGAACACTCTATATTTTTTATTCACCATCTTCATCACTTTACAGACTAATTAGAGGTTTTGGAAGCACCAATATCCGCAAATTTGTTTTATTCTGAGCAAGGAACAACGCTGCTATTTTTAACTGAGTGGACTTTGTAAAGGAGATCATTGGTATCCATATGTTTCAAATTAAGATGATCACCATATGCTCACACGCATTCACCCACCAAGAAAAGAAAGCTACCCAAAATAACTTTTAAACCAACTCACTAAATTCCTTCCCTGTGGCCACAAGAGAAATTATATATTAGTTAGGAATCAAGGTAGGTGCATCCAACAAGACGTTCTGATCACGCTTCACATTTGAAACATAGAAGTTTCATTTTTGGGGAGCTTTAAATCCACCTATCACCCACGGAAACAGGTCCCGAGCGACAGAGACCCGATTCGTAGGTTAGCATTAGCGTGTTGCGTGTAAAATGCTTGGGGCTACCGACCTGATTGATACCGCACTATTAGTTGACTACCAAGAAGCTCAATACTCCAACGCTCAATGTAACGGTGGTTCTTAGTACAACCAGGCAATTCTTTACCTCATAGGTGATGTAGGCAGCAAGCGCGACCTCTACCCTTACCTTGCTGATTTCTTCGTCACCGGGGGCGCCGCTAGTTCTTCCCGGGATAACAAGCGCACTCGCAAGAAATCCTCTAAGCCTCAAACATTTTTGAGTGTGTGAGGATGTTATTAGTCTCTAGATTTTTGAGCATCACGCGCAAACAAAACAAAACCATTTTTTTTTAGTATCATTTTCGTTTTGTCTTATGTATGTATTGCTAAAATTGTCATGATCACGTACTCAATCCTCTTCAAAAGTTTTTTCCAAACCCAACTCCGGACGACCCTCAAGAAGTTCCAACGGAACCTTCATCGGTTCAGTCGTTTTGACTCCCTCCCCCATTATCTAGGTTCTGCCTTTTCGTCGTTAAAGACGAATGTTGTTACGTGGTCGGTTCTTTCGAGCAACCTTAGTTGGGAACCCTAATTTGCCTCCAACAAGACACCGCACATCACCCCCCCCCCCCATCCCTTAGTATAAGAGTGTATCCCATACGGGGAAGTTACCACCACAAATCCTGCACGTCACGACTAACCTCATTCTAACCAAAAATTTGTGTCTTCACATGTTGCTGCGACACAACCTCTCACCACCCTTTCAGAGGGCATTAAATCTACTGCTTTAACCAAGTCACCAATGACCCTATCACAGCACAACCTAAATTGGCCTCCATGCCCACGAAGCCCCTTTCTCTATACATACCAAACAAAGTGGGCAAGCGGAAGACCCAGGGAATCATATAATGACCTTTCGACTGTGGTGTTTCCACGAACAGCATCACCGACGACACTGTTTATCGTAGCTGCTTCAACGCACTCCTCACGCGGAGTGGTCACAAATGGCACGTCGAGCAAGCCCCTACTTACAGAACTCTTAGTGCCCTCGCTATCGGCGTTCCTCACATACTTTCATTTACCTATTCACCACGATTCGTGAATGAGCATTTACTCATTTCGGTATAATCCCCTCACCATATTTTCGAACATTCTTACGAGGGAGACTACACAAAACTATGCAAAGCACAACTCGATGCTCAAGTCTTTTTAGATTATTATCAAAACCCTAATGGCGGGAGATTTCAAAGGGTAAAGAACAAAATTTATTACTCCCAAGAGGATGCACTAAAGAAATCCCAAACATCTTCGGAATCGATCTATACGCAATAAGGATACATATACAACATTTTGCCTAACGCTTCGCACTGCACCTTATCGTAATTGACAAAGCACATGAACTCTCAGACGTACTTATTGGGTCACCAAGACCCAAGGGTACCCAGGCAACAGAGTCGTAATCCTTGCCACACACATACTCCAATGCGAACATGTCTCAACCCGATTTCAAAGTCACCGTACGTAGTTAAACGAAATTTGACTAATTGGGCGCCAAAGATATCGAACAAGGGAGGACTCATTTTCCTACTGGGGGACTCAGTATACAGGAAGAAAAACTCCACGAAGAACTTCAACACTGTAATGTGCAAACGTGATAGTAGTATGCGCCTACTCCAAGCACAACCCACCTACGCAAAAACAATGCACAAAGTGAACTTGTGCAACTATCCCAAATCAACCACACCAAAGATGATCAAGGGAGAATTACCCTCTCTAATGTGGTCAAAAGAAAGGTAAAAAAACAAACCTAAAGGGAACTCCTTGGGATGTGTAGCTAAAACCAACAATGCTCACTGCGTATCCTGCCAGAGATAACTCAACCTAACCAATCCGGGAGCTGCTACCAGCAAAGCAAGGCAAGAGGCTGGACTTACGAACAAACTATTTTACACCAATATGTGGTGAGTATCAGCACCATACTCACCATCGTCCCGAACTCCCCAAGCTTAAAAATTTCGTAGTAACCAAGGACAAGAGGATCTTCCCGTACAATCGTAAGTTATGCAAGAACCTTCTCAAGGAACTAACAACATCAGCAAAGAAAAAAACTTCAATGATTCCAAGAAAAACAACCAAGAAATTTACATGGTCGAAGAAATGTTTTTCCAAACCTAGAATCAATACCACGACACCTCACCAAACACCGGCACGTCGTGGCCAAGATGAAGCGTTGCCGATTCGTACCTTTGACACCCAAAGATTCTCGAAACTATTGCCAAAAATGGTTAAAGGGCCTAATAGGTGAAAGTGCAATCACTTCAAAGTGTACCACAATACAAATATCGTAGACGATTTAGCTCAGTCACTCGCGTTATGTCCAATTTCAGCGCCGTCGACCTCGCCGACATGCGCATGATGGCTTTTGATTTAGACAAATTCACCCCTAGGCTTCCCTCCATGGTCGCCTTCCACATACCAAAGTATTTCCAGATAGGAACATCACTATTCACCAATGTGTCACCGATGAGGCATCCAAAGGCACTGTATCAAAGACCGTATACAGAAGTTAGGAAGTCTCTGCAGCTCAAACCTTTCATCATCACGCCGTACACAATGGCGTCATTCTCGGGACCGTCGTGTCTCTTTCTGTACCATCACCGCTAGGCCAACAAAACGGTCCACACAGACTTCAAAGTCTTCGGACGCTCACTTGGACGACAATATACCCTTGGGCGAGTTGCTACGTAACAGCTTTCATGTCTCGCTATAACATCCTCCATTTTTCACATCATGATGTTCTTCACGAAGATCGAATCATTACAGAGATCAAACAACGCACACCGAAAAGCGCTCTCGACCAACACGATATGGTTCTCATCTTGCGGGTATTGGGCGAAACGGCCATGGCCTTACCGTATCAAGAATATGCCCCCGGGAAAATTCAAACCATCGTCCGTCCCAGGGATCATTCCAGGGAGATCCTCCTATTATCCCCGTGTATTGCTCGATGCCACGTCGTTCGGTATGCATGATGTCCACATCAAGCACTAAGGTTAGTCAAGACACGTACTCAAGCAGAATGACATCGTAGCACGCTACCGTAGCCTCCATAGTCTATTCGCTCCCAAAACTCTTTCATATACCTACCTCTCAACACCTAGTAAGTCTTGAAATACTGACACGACCCAACATACTGTATTCCCTGGGGCAGCATTCCCTGCCCCTCCGTAACGTTAGCCACCAACAATATCATGGTTAAATCCGCCTGAAAATCTCAACCTACCCAAGTAGCGACCGAAACCGCCCCGCAAGGAAACTTACCTTCGAAACCGGCAACTACTGTAACAAATTACACATAGCAGCAAGACCCTCAACCACATAGAGGGAGTCAATATCTCCGTGTTATATGTGGAGCCAGTCACCCTACTCACATACATGCCCAAAGTTGGACGAATTAAAACCACTTAACAAGAAGGCAAAACAACATTCCTAGCAAAGGAACTTGCCACTAAAAGAAGGTAAACTACCATACTAATCAATGTGATGTTTTTCATGATATCACCAAAATATGTATCCACTGTCCATAATTTCAACAACATAGATGACAGGTGGGATTTGTTGACCCAACAAGAGATCCTCTATCCGATCTATGACAGATTTAGCTAATTACCTTTGTACTTACAAGAGGAGCACTGAGTCAGAGCCTCAAGAATGCCTACATGACATGCTGCACAGTTATGCGATGAGTTGTGGACAATACCTTGAAGAGTAAAGCGTATTGGAACTCGTTCACGATGGTATCCAACGAAAGGGCTACGTGGACCACGCGTACATAACTACGTTCATATGCGCCGACAATCACTATTGAGATTGGCCACATACCCCTGCTCACCAGTTTAATAGCTCTCCGTCGTCCATAATACCGTGAAGACCACAGGATACGAACCATCTAAGCTCCATGACCCAAGCAAGAGAAAGGAGGCCCCACTATGCCTGACAATAACTATCACTTAGTAGGGAACCCATAGTTACTCCCCACAGCACTCCATGAAACCCACCCGCATACCAAAGAGAAGCAAACTACCTGCAATAGTCCACAAGCCCTAACGAGCAACACACCGACGATGGCACCGCTCTCGGGACCTCGTACTGCCATCAGCGGGAGACCCATGTCACTACATTTTTCCGACATGTCGCACCGCTATATAGCGCTGCACTTATATCTCTACATATCCATCCCACTATCGACGTGATTAATGTCGTAGAAAAAGGACGAACCGCATTCTGGTCATCAGGCAAAGACATGTCGCCGGCTCAACATCTCACCATGATCGTGTTATAAGTCGGATAAAACCAGCACCAACTGGTCGCAGAACGCCGTGCCAAGACCAGGTTAACATAGTGTTCAAGATTCAAACACCATCAACTGAATCAACAAAGAGAACCCAAACCCCTTGCAAATAGTTCCCCGCGCACACCCTATCTTCACCGTTGTAGCCCTCACAACCCCCAAAAATACACCCTAAAAATTTTGGAGCCCTCCATACCTAAAAGCTAAGCAAAATACAAAACAAGCTAGAGTCGCAAAATGGTTCTTTTCCGCAAATTGCGACATAGCGACCCCGTTAACCTTCGGGTCGTGCAGTCGCTAAGTCATAGATTCCTTGGACTTTTCAAGATATGACCTTCGCGACCATGCACCCCGCTTAACTTCGTTACACGTCAAAAGCATATAGTCACCCTTAAAACACGAACATTGCGACCTATCGATCATTAATGGTCGCACGCGTTAAACCCTTTTATAAACAGGTTTAGTCATATTTCTGCTGTGATTGAAAATGCTTCAGCAATAATTGGAGCGCATAATTTCTTTCCGTAAGTTGTCGTTTATCGTTTTTTACTTTTGTTGTTTCACATTTACCTTAGTTTTTAAAGCTATCCATCATCCTCTCTGACCCTTTAGGACTCGAGAGTCTTAATTTTCCTTTGTACTTTCTCAGTAAATCGAACGCAATCACTCAGCCTGACGTGTTTTTCCTAAATTACTGGCTTAAAGGCTCAATTGCTCATATTATTTAAAGTTAAAAGGGTATTGCATTGCAACGACCACATCGTAGCGTTAAAAACCTTGCCAGCCCTAGTGCGACTTCCCGACCGCGATCACATGATTGGTGGCACCGCGACCACATCGAAGTCGCTGTGTCGCGAAAAGCCTCTGAACTGTTCGCGACTTTGCAACTTCCAACACCGCTATTGCTGGGTGCCCAGAAGTCGACTTTAACTCAAGGCGATGATTTGACCGACTACGCGACTGTCGCTGTCGCGAGGGTCGTGCTGTCGTTCTCCCGAAAGCTTAAACTCTTGATGACCAGTCGACCCGCCCTCGCAAGTCGCTAACTTGCCCTTCCTATGTTTTCAATTGGGAAAATTTAATAAATTACGTTCAGGCTTGATCATTATGGCATCTTTTCATCCGGGATTTTTCTGCCATCATGACAGAATTCGAAGCAGACTTTCTAGAGTGGGTCCCTGCCCTTCGTACCCCGAGCGACATGGGACCCTCCTGTGACCGCAAAAAATAAGAGCCCAGAACAGAACAAGGTAGTGACAGACACCACTTCTACTTCGATCCACAAAATAATTCTCATGTACATTTTTCTAAAGGGGACGATGAGTTGGTATCAAGTATAACAAGAACTTTTCGGCTGCACCCCGCAAGACCCTCCCCGACCGACAAGTACACACAAGCTGTGTTGCCTAAATGCCCACCTGGCGTGCCCACCGCGATATTCCCCATGCGCGAAGGTCACCGTGAGTGGACTACACAAAACACCGACTCAAAAATGGGTAATTCGGGATCATGGTTGCAAAGTATTTGCACCCAAGGGCTCGATGCTAGGTTTACCACACACCGCCGGAACGAGAGAAGACCCCTGCCGTAAGAATGTCACCACCCACGCAAAGCCGCCATAACAAATACCTTGAGAGGGTGGGGGGAGTATTCGAAAATTTCTCAAAGTCAAGAAGTGACCGGAATATCCAAGAGCGGGTCTAAGGAAGGTATAAGCCGGTGGCGCAATGCGCTATAGATACATGTCATTATCCCAATGTCACCACTGCCAGCATCGTGGGTATCCTCGATGAATTATGTCATTTTGCGCGGTACTATTTCAACCGCGCATGTCGATGGAATCTCTTCCACAAACATATTCTATGACTAGCGCCGTGAGGAGGATATTCCTCTCGACCTCTACATGGCTTCCTACTTGTTGGATGTTGTTTGTTCGGTGCCACTTGGAGGGATGGGCCCACAACCTGGATCCGTAGCAAAGTGCGTACGCTCACATAGAGACGACAAGAGTTTTTGGGACCTCTGGTATAAGCAAGACATAGAGCCAATCTCGAAATCTTCATCCCGACACTGCTGTGAAACCGTTTGGTCAAGACACTCCATGCACAAGTTCCGGGCGAGCCAGGCGTGGAGACGTTAGTCAAGGTGAACAAGCCTTACCTGCAACATACCTCATTCGGTCTTTTGTCTATTCAAGACTACCCACATGGGGTTCTCATTTGTTACGTTGAGTAAAATGCCCTTCTGTGAGGTTTGCTTTCGATGACTTCCCGCTTCTGTAAGGTCCCGACTAAAGGTAAGACAGTCGTGGCCATACTGCTTCTCACCATCGGTGCTCACACGCGTCATGATCACAAGAGGGAGGCAGGAAAATAAATGAGCGAAGCTACCTAGTCGTTGGATCACCTGGACATATGACCCAGAGAGGATAGCTTTATCACCGTAAGCCAAGTGTTCAAATGGGAGCGTATCAACACATTGAATGCCCATATGAGGATGAGAAACAACCCATAACGCGGATAGAGAACTTGCTCCTGTGTGGGCGTGGTCCGATCAAAGATCCATGATCACATGGAGGAAAGAATCCGCGACTAGGGAGGCGCTCTTCTCTCGTACCAGTTTTAACCAGACAGTCACAACACTACTTCCTATCGTAAAAGAGTAAGAGGCCAAAGCTCAAAGGTTAAACTGAAAGAAGACAAAAGAGGATGAATAGCATAAAAGGAACTCGAAGGTGCAGAGCAAAGAAGAAGCACAAGAAAGAGAAGTTCGGAAAGAAAGGAAGAGCAAGGAGGCTTCAGGTCAGAAGTGAACAACAACTCAAAAATGGAATTAGATCAAGGGAGGCCGAACGCAAGAAGAACAATGGTAGCGCTAAGCAGAAGGTAGCGTAAGCTTTAAAATCATAACAAGAAGAAGTGGCGTATGATAATGCTGCAGTTAACAAAGAAAGGTAAGGTAGTGGCGCGTGAAAAGAAGGAAAGAGAAGGCAGAAGTAAAAGGAAGCTTCTGCAAAGAAGAAGAAAGGAAAAGAAAAGAAGAGGAAGGTCGAAGATCAACGAACATCGAGACATTCTCCAAATACAGATCACAAAATGAGCTGCAGCCTACTGGCGTTCGTAGTCAATACATCGTTTGGTACTCTTCTTAGAAAACAGCTCTTATGAAGGGAAAGAAGAAGTATTTAACCCACAAGGCTCACATATGATCAGTTTTCCTTCAAGATCCGACAGAGAAAAGGAGATGTCTAGCACGAAACCCTTCTACCCCAATCACAGCCCGCAATGTAGAAAGATATAGTCCTCGGGATACTAGACCAACCCGAGAATGATAGCATCGGTCGCACGCTTTTACGGTCACTAGAGGAACAACCCGAATGAGCAGAGAGATCCTCTTCACAAAACAAGTTACAAGAATCGTGGCTAGTGTGAGTATACAAGGCAAAGAAGAAAAGACAACGAAAGGAGAAATTCAATGCCTTCAAGACAAACGCCCTTATTAACGAAGTACCGCTCACCATCCAAAGAGAGTTGAAAGATGAGGTCAACAAGTGAGTAAGGTGCTTATGGAAATGTTCACTATAAAATTAGGCCGCCTGCTCCCCCAATGAGAGCCCGCGAGACTACAGTAGGAGCGAGCAATCGAGGGAGGCTCGCTACATACAATAGAATGACAGGTCGGTACCCACAAAGTTCTTGGATAACTTGCTCTGTCAGAAAGATTAGATTCACACCTGTGATGCCAAGGTCCAAATTCGCATTAAATTGGTACCACAGATAAGCTATCCAAAGACCTAGAACAATACGTATACAAGTATTTGATCACTAAGATTTAATCAATGCATGCACTCACAATTGCCATTCCATTGTTGGGTGCATTTAGCGCAGTGAAAATACATGTTAGATAGGTGGGATCAGGAGACTACAAATATTTCGCAACTCTATCGTACAAAGTCGTCACTTCCGATTCTAAGATCGTCAGAGAACTTGGGTAAATTCATTGTTACACAATGGGATCTACACTAAATCGCCTTTAGCCAACCAAGTCACGCTCCAAAGAGAGACTCGATTCCAAATGCCTTGAGCTCGCATCGAAAACAGGAAGAATTCTCCCTTGATTTCAAATAGTGACATACATTATCACAAAAAGGTAACTTTCTTAGAGAGCGCTCAAAGATGCCTCGACCTCACGATCACGCAGACATTCTCATCATCGATGCCGTGAGGGTCGTAGGTCGCACTTTCGCAACTAGGTCGGCAGTCACACCGTCCAATTGAGTCGCAAGTCACACATTCTCCATTCGAAATGGAAGGGCACTAACCAGCTGTGAAAGTGAAGAGTCTGGTGGCCCAAAGGGAAAATTCTTATCTATAAAACCTTCCTTCTAGCGATTGCAAGGATATATTTTTCAATCTGAAGAGTTAGTTGCAGAAATGGCATGACCACACACTTTTGAATATGAATACGTATATGTGTTAAATTCATTTTGGATCCGATGTGTTTGATGTGTGAACACTTATGAGTATTTTGTTTTCGCTTTCTAATATCTTTTGATTAATGAAACTGTGCCCAATTACGTCATCGATGCATTATAGTTTTCTACATGTGTTAATGGTGCCAAGTTTATTTCTACTCTTTCAATGAATGTTAATAACTTTGTTTAATAACATTTTACTAAAATCTATTTAAGGAAGAAGGGTGTTCGCCACAAGAATTGTTTTCCATGGTTGTAGAATGTCGTACAAGCATGACCCTAATGATATGTTGTCGACAACATTTCTTTGGCCCTACAGTTTATTATTCAGCCACGCATAGTGTTATATATTCATTTAACTCATCAATCATGCATCTTGTATCATCTGAATAAGCAGCATGTGTGTCTCATATGTCCATTGATGTCCCATTTAAACCCAAGAAAGAGAGAGAAGCAGAAATGCGACTCCACACCTTGACAGATCCCTATTCCAAACGGTTTAGAGTCTAGCTGACTTTTATCGTAGACTGTTGGCCGGACAAGCCTCTGTCAATAGAATTTGCGCTAGAAGGAGGTAACAACACCGATATAGCCTCCCACCACACTAATAATATTCTGTTACAAAATCCTCAAGGAGAGTAAGCTTTCTGTAAACGATGACACCCCCACCCTCCCTTGAAGATGTCCAAGGGGGAGAAGTTTATTACGAGGTCACCATGAGCATGAATGCCACTGGTTTCCTATGCACCCATCAGATCTACAATTCACCCACCAAGAGTTTCCATCTATACTAGGACCCCGTCGCTAACCTCACTCACAACGGTGCCCTTGAAATTCCCCTCGCCCCGCCGTGATAAATTTGATGGTTGAAGACCTTCGTGACCGTCATGGAGAATAACGAACCTATTTTGGAGCCCCATGAGTTGAAGAAGAAGAAATTCATGTGAATTTCGTAAAAATACCAATTCAAAAAAAAATCGGCCAAATTGGAGTTCGGATGAGGCAGGCCTGCGACCAAAATCGCAATGTTGAAGCAATTTTTCTGGATTTAATAATTCATGGACGGCGGCTCTCCTGTTACTGGCTATTTAGTACAAAATTTTCAATAAAAATGGAGATAGATCTGAGCTCCTCTTGAAAAATCACCCAAGTTCGCAAAAAATCGGGTTGAATCGAGTCCGGATGTGGTTATCGCGATTTAAAATCAACTATTTTTTCAGAAATTTTGTGACCGCTGCAGTTGCCCGCCAAACTGGAGAGTCTGTAGTCTTCGCATAGTGGTTTAAACACATGAAATGATGCGTATCGATCATTCCATTTCCAAAAACAGGTTATAATAAATATTCTGACATATTGACCCAGTTATGCCCGCCTAAATTCAGAGCAACATCCGAGTCGGTTCTCTTGAGACGGTCCTCCCACCCCGCTTAGTAGCACTGCCTTACATTCACCGCCTTGATCATAGCAAGACTGGCTTGGGTTATTTGGAGACTTGCTCCTCCCACCCCAAGCTATGTAGGCACCGCTACTTCATCAACAATCAGCATCACAGTTATGGGTGAACTACACAAAATCATTTTCATCAAGTCCACATTGGGCTAAGCCGCACACCGTTAGTCGCTATCAGCTTGGTCACAAGCATTACGGTATCTCTATCCCCTGACCGCTATTTTATTTTGGTTCATCCACAAACCCACACTTCATCAAGTCCATTTTCTAGCCACACACTGTCAATATCACACGGTCACAAGACACAGTATCTCTATCCTCGGATCTTTGCTCTATCACGGTTATAATAACTACACAAACCCTCTTCTTCATGGTTCTTCATATTCAACAAAGGATTTTCGTAGGGAACTTTCACGCAATGAGACCATTGCTTCATGAGGAGTGAGTCAATCATTTGGAAATGGCATCAAATCATGTTATTCATCTACCCATATTATCCATCTACCCATGGAATTTACCCATGGTATTGTAAATGGTATCGACTTATGGTATTCATCCACCCATGATATTTATTCACCCATGGTATTATATGAACGTATCCGTCCATGGTATTCATCCACATGGGACTAATTTCCATGGTATTGGTAAGTGTATCTACCCACGGTATTGGCCCAGTCCGCCCATGGTATTTATCTCTGTGCCACATAAATAACAAGCCTCACCTTTGTAAAAGGAGATTTTCCACCACAATGTAGTTTGCTATTATTTTCTGCTTTTAATAAAACAAGTTTTCAGGTTTTATTTTCTTTTTTATGTTTCTTTTTTCTCGGCATTATAATTTTGCAGACCTTGTCAGATCTATTTCAACTTTTTAGACGTTAGCTCTCCCCCCAAGATCCCATCAATGAACTCCTATCCCCGGCTCCCTGGCCCAACCAAGCCTAATAACAACAACTGTGTCCACCATCTGACCAGGTGAGAGTGCTTAGGAAATAGAGGCCAAGCGGGAATAGAGGTCGGGGAGACAAGGTGACGTGGCTAAGGTCACCATGCCGCCCACCGTCAAAAAACCAAAACAGGGTCCCTATCTACAATTGGAGATATCTTAGAAATATGCATAACCGCGAGGGACGTCAAGACGAGCACTTCACCATGAAGGAAGACCTGTCATGGAAGGAACTTAATTAAACAAAATTGCTATGCTATATGTGTGAAACCGCTTGTTGGATGGGCTCAACTTCCATTAGATTCTGCCCCTCCATGACATGCCTAGCACCTCAGCACCTCCTGCTTGACCCCGAGAAAGGCATCGCCGGGCCGAAGACCGCGATAACTTCTACCTTTCACTACAAATTATGAGAGTTCAAACAGATGATGTTGCCCGCCGTATTTTTCCCCACACTTCGAGAATAAATCGGGCACCGGGTATCACCTCCCCAAGTGCTTCCACAACGTCATGGGACCAATTTCATCGCATTTTCAGACAAGAATTTTGGAGGAAAAACCCCCTCCATGCTCCTCATAGAGTTAAGCACCATCAAATGCCAAAACAAAGAGGCCACGATTTTAACCGTTTTGCCACCATATTGAACAAATTTTCAAACTTGGTGTTGGATGACTGCATCACCATAGATCGTCATATTAAAGTTTTTCCTTTATATTACTGCTATTTTCAGAAAGCGCAAGGCTAGGCCACCGCAGTTAGCTCAGCAGCCTTCGTCGTACATGCTTTCCATAGGGGTCCCCATCATGAAGGTCGAGACGATCACAAACCCACTTTGGAAGATGAATCATTTTCCACGTCAAACCGCGGATAAGGACAAAGATACTGTGATTTTTGTGAGTATACAAAGTCCTTGGCTATTAACCAATGAAGTCTCTCGATCTAAAGAGAAAGGGCATTGAATCCACTACCGGAACTAAGATGTATAAAGCCCTTTTTCGTAAAAGAATACTCCCCACCAATGTACCGACCATCAAACACTAACACTGCTTCTCAACGTGGAAGAGATCGAAAAGATATTTTTGTTCTTTCCACTAGGCCAACGACCGAGAAGACATGCCCTCTCTTAATGGGATTGCGGTGATGAATGCGTAGGTAAATCAAATCCTGTTAAGTGATCAAACCCAGGGCTAGGAGAGGGACATATGCCTGAAAATGAAGAAGTCCGTCGATGAAGAAACCGTGATATGTCGTCTTTAAGTGCTGAAGTGATCCAGTAGCACCCATACCATCACCGATATCAACGTGGCCACAACCCCAGGTCAAGCCCGTGCGAAATATGGCCTACAAGAAGCAAAGGACCTGCCTCCTCGAACAGCCCTTCAAGAGAAGAAGAGGGCTTCTTATGAAAATCTTACCCCCATGGAATGAAATAACGTTGTTATTCGAGAAGTCTACTCCCAACAATACCCGGAAAATCCAGAAGAGCAAGTTGCTTGTGGTCACCAAACCCTCACCGAGACTAGTCCACACTCGATTCTAGTTACAACATTGTTGAAAACATGAAGAAAACTAGAGCCAAAATATCCCTTTATGAGCTTGCCCGCATCACCAACCAATGAGAGCTTATTCTCAAAGTTTTCGCCAACGCTCGACAATCTAAACTCGTAAGCAACATATCCGCCAAGCTAGTCCGAGTTTATTACAAACGCCAGAACAAGTAACCTGTGATCTACTCTTTTCTTCGTCATTTGAAATTTTTAACTTCAACGTCCATAATCGCTTCAAGGATTCTGGCGCATCCAACAAATGTCATGCCCTTATTCGCCAGGTGGTGTCAAGACCACGGAGAATCGATGCTAGGATTATTTAGCTTGATAGATCGCAAGTGCTCAACAGAGGGTGAATCATTATCGTCATCATCCTGGCCTCGACCTGCAGTAGTCCACTCGTTGTATAGACGTTATAGTCGTGGACATCCTTGAGCGCTCACGTCTTCACAAGGTGGACCTGTCCAAGAAGTTGGTACTTTCTTGCTACCGATTGGTCTCATCCGTGGCTTCCTGCTGCGGTCGAAACAACCAACCGTAGTGTAGTGAATCTTATATGAAACATATTGCATCAATGGACGCTACCAATGAAATTGCTGCTTTTTCTCAAGAGGAGCTCGGCAAGTGTGCTTTCTTAGGAGGCCATATTCGGGATGTGTTACCACCCTCATTCCCCGTTAGGCTCGTATGTCCAATTAGAGTTAACACCTGCCACCTAAGACCAAATTGTCTTTATCATAAACCAAGTCGAAATTTTCACTTCCAATTCCATAGTCTTTATAGAACCCAAGATGATGTATGGACCTTGTATTATGACTTCAAAGGTCGAAGATTTACGATGGAGTTTAGCGTAGATGTATCCTTCGTTGGATCCCAAAAGAACAAGTTTTGATTTACGTCAAGCAGAATTTGGCACTGGCCTCAAGCCTTAGTCCTCAACTTGTAGGGGCGTTGGACCTAAAGGTAAGATGCTTAAAGGTTATCATATATTATGAGATCATCATCGTGTACTTAATACTATTCTACGTTTATCTCCTGCACTTAAAAGTTTACCAACAAGAGTTATGGTATCTAATTTATGCTTTTGATGTTATTAATAATAAATTTGTGCTTATATTTACAATGGTCAATTATATCAAGCAATAATTAAGACAGGCTCACCTTTTAAGAGATGGTTTTTCCATTGAAATAGTGGATAAACCATCTGTATGACAACATCACTACCAGCAACATGATGACCAATGATATTGTAATTCAAGGTCAAAGATCGTAGGTGTTCAAAGATGCAATGATAGAAGAAGTGGACCACGATCAAGTCATAGAAGAACATGATAAACGCATGGAAAATCCCATGCTCAAGGGAACAGGTGAGCCATGAAAATTTATTCGATCTGGTAATCAGTTTACCGGCCCCTCAAATACAAAAATACAAAGTTCTACCTGCGTTATCATTGGTAAACTTAGAATTTATGAGGACCAAGTTCATTAACTTCGTGAAAGATTGTTCGATCGAGAAGCAAGTTTTCACCAACTATTCGGAAATACCGTAGACGTTTTTGCTTGGACGATGATGAGTCGTATACGTATGACACGCAAAATTATTCAGCATGTGATCCTATGAAGGAAGGAGTGTAGTTTTCAACAAAAGCTAAGAAAAGTATCCTACACCTGGAACCAATGATTCCGAAAGAACTTAAGAAACTTTGATGCGCATCATTCTAAAGTTCGGCACTCACTTGGGTATCAAATCTAGTCCCGCACGGGAAAATCTGGTGAGATCCGTTTGTGCATGGATTTTCAAGTCCCACTGTGGCCTCAAACAAAGTACAACGCTACCTGGTGCCTCCCAGGAACAAGATATCATCGTGTCGATCCGGGATCCGAAATGTTCTCATTGTTGGATGGGTTTTCCGTACAACCAAGTGCTAGTAGTCAACCCGGTTGCATTAAAAAACTACGTTCCCACTAAGTGGGGACTTCGTTTTCAGGTGCATGCCTTCTGACAGATAAATGTTGGGGCAACTTTCTCCAACGTCATGATATATAGCTCGTGGTCTAATAGGACAAAGGCAGTAGTATATATGGACGACGTTACCATGTTTTTCAAACACCTGGTGATCACTTACGCACCAAAGATTTTGGAAGATGCAGTGAAGTATGGGATCTCACTCAACCCAAAGAAAAAAGTGTTTTTCGCCATGTAAGAGGGAATTTTCTCGTCAATATCATAACTAAGAATGGTATTGTTATGGTGATCCCAGCAAGCGAAGGTCATCGCCGTATTCACTTCCTAGCAAGAGGCTACGCAATATTTCGGGGAAAATCAACTTTGTACGTGAAATTCATATCATATTTTTCCTAAATAGTCAAAGCCTTTGGTGTGATGATCAAGAAGAATGCGATTTTCTAAATGAATCTTACCCGAGAAGGAGGCTTTGTCAAATCACAGTTACAGTGTATAAATATCTCTCCAAAGTCCAAACTTCAGTTAAAGTTCACTTAAGGCATCACGCATTCTTCATCACTATTCCTCACGCGTAAAAGATGCTAATACGATGAACAACCCATATCATTCATGACACGAAGCAAAGGCACAAAAGAATCACCGAGATTGACGTTGTGCTTACGCAAGACAAAGCTATTAAGTATTTCTGGCCATACATCTTGAAAACCATGTCACAAAGCAGCCCATTTCACCCAAATTGTTCGTTCACTTTTTGCAAGGTTAAGAGCCGGGTGGGAGATGAGGAACTCGGGATGGCATGTTGTCTCAAGAGTATGACCCTGGAGTTCAAACCGGCACATACTATCAAAGGACAAGGACTTCACTAAATGTTCTCATGAGGTCAAGTAAGCTCACACAAGTTGAAGAAGAATGTTAGGAAAATGAAATTGACATGCATTTAGCGACCATGCACCTCAAGAGAAACCTTTCTGGCATCGACATTTTGGAATATTTAACCCACCTGCTGCACGTACACTGCTCGATTGCCACAAGAACACACAATAAGGCTAAAGGTCGTATCCCAACACCAATACAAGGAAAAATTTTGCAATATTATGATGGAATTTGCTATGCTGTTCTGAACAATATGAAGGCTGTGCGCCGCCTGACCGAATTCACATGATGGACCAATCGGAGGACATTTTGCAGGGCTATACCAATGCCCACAAAATAATGCGCGTTAGCATTAATAATAACCTTCTTCATGATGCTTCACGTATATGTCCTAAGTGTACCCAATGTCGAAGTTCGCTAATTTTAGCTGCCAACCGCTTCATTACAAGCCATGTAGAGGAACCTTTAATTTGGTTGGACGTGATTGGAGAAATTTCATCGCATCAAGTAAACACCATATCCTTCATCACCACTATTTCACCGTGTGGTTGAAGCGATACCAATACGCTAAATCAACGATCAAGAGGTAATAGAAAGCCATCACCATTATCTTTATCATAACCAAAGCCATATCTCCAAATTTTCGCCGCATAACGCAACTTATTTTTGTCGTTGTAATAAGTGATTTTGTTTTTGAAAATGGTATTGTACTTAAACCTTGCTAAATTATTACCCTCATGAAACGAAATAGTTTAGTTGACTAATAAAAACCCATCTTCATCATAAAAGACTGCTTTTCCCACCAACAAATCGCATAACGCCTTTAATGATCGAATACACTAAATCTCTCGCCGAACTTCATTTTCTTTGTATATGGAAAATAAAAACAGTTCTTCCTCTCACCTATCTTCCTCGCTTCAATTGTTCCAAAGAAAGCCTATGGTACCCTACATTTCAAGGTGCTCAATCGACACATTACTCAGATCGGAGGAGGAGAGGCAAAAGACCCGTGAAAATTACCATCCACTAAAGTCGTGATTAAGATATGTTTGATAAAAATATGCCAGAATAAAATTTTCGAAGTAGGAGACCTTGTTTAAATGGGATAAAGCCTACGAAGAGAAAGGAAATATTTTCAAATTTCAAGTCAACAAAGTTCATTTGCATTAAGGAGAAGTTAGCTACCCACACTTTAGATCAAGAAACTTAGAGGGAAGAATCGTATGTCTTCCTTAAGAACTACATGACCTCACATTACTTCACTTAATAACCTCGAGGACGATTCAAACTTCTGCATTCATATTTTATTGTCGTTTTAGCTGTTTTAAAGCAATTTTCTAAAAAATTCAACAAAGTAAGGCATTGTAGAAGTCACTAATTACATACCGCACCACGTATTTGTGTCAGATACAGCCTTCCAAACACAAAATACCATAGATATTTCTCAGATCACACCCAAATCTGTCACATGACCTAACTTGTGCTTACTACAAGAACACCAGTAAGTTTGAAAGGGTGTTCCAGAAAAAAGTTGGTTAAAGCAGTCTGGGACCGAAAGGAAAGAGCTACTTTTGTGACCCATGATATCCGGGAAAACCCAAAGTCCTCATACATTAGGGAGCAACCTCTTCTCAGAAAAACATGCCTGGATCTCTACCTCCAGCCTCAGCAAAATTTCTTCTCAAATAAGTGCCATGAGCATATCTAAATAAGTGCCTTGGGCATTTTTAAAATAAGTTCATAGCACACCAATAAAGTGCAGCATTGAGAAAGGCTTCTGCATGTAGAGGCACATAACTCGCCAGAATGATTATAAGTTTTGGCCAAGAAGTGAGCAACGTCCAGGATTTTGTGTAAGGATTTCATGCAATATCACAGATGCAGGCAATGGAGCAACACAATGAGGACGAAATAATTATACTTTGATCCGTAAATTTTATGCTTAAACTTTTTGCTCGAAAAACCGAAAGCGAAAAAAGAGAACTTCAACAATCACTACCCAAACAAAAGTAAGCAAAGAACTCTCATGCGAAACAAGATCACTGTAATCTAAAGGTGAAAGGAATACCTCACATGCCCCTCCTCCCCACCAAGGAAAATCACTAGAGTGTTCTGGGCTCCATCATGAATCGTCATTTGTTGTATCACAACAACCCAAAATCTTCAAAATTTTTGGAGCCCCCGAGGCATCGAAAAGCTAACTTAAAATCAGAAAGTTAAGAGGCTCTAGTCGCAAAATTTGTTCTTTCTCATCACAGATTCAGAAGGGACTGGCGACCTTCCCCAAGCCGCCAAGTCGCTGTCGCACATTTCTTGGAGTTTTCAAGATCGCGACCCTGGCCCACCCCTAATACCCTAGGCCAGGGGAGGTTTAAATGCGTGGTGGCCGCACCTTCCCCAAACACGCGAATACGGGGACTTAGGAGACCTCATTAATGAGCCGTACGCGCGACCCTTTACAACAGGAGGTCGCTAGGTCGCATCTTCATTCATGTGACCGAGAGAAAAAATGCTTCGACATACCGAATCGTACGTACCGCAAGTTGTCATTTCTCCCATCGTTTACTACTTTGTCGCTCACATTCACTCATTTTAAAGCCATCCATCATCCCTCTCTGGATCCTTAGACTTAAGATGCCCTAATTTCCCCAACACCCTCCTCGCACAATCCATTAACCACACCATCCGGGCTCCTCCTCGATATGTGTTTTCTCTCGAAATGCTTCCTCCTCTATTTTGATGGCCCACTTGCTCTTGTATTCTTAAAGTTAAATGAAATCTATTGCAATAATGCAACAGACCACGTCACGGGATAAAAAACCGCGGCTATCCCTAGTACCGACCGCGACTCGTGCGACCGTGACCTCGATTGCTGAGTCGCTGTGTCTCAGCTCGCTCTCTTCCAACCGTTGTTCGTGACCCTTGCGACCTGGGCCGACCCGGTTCCCACCCACCTCTCAACCCCAAGCGTTTGCGACCTAACAGTTTCTGCACCGTCACAGCTTCCTTCCGGCGCAAACTCGCGACCTCATATCGAGCGACCTGCAATGGTAATTGCCAATCACACCTTTCCGTGTTTATTGGGAAAGCACAGTCCATGTTTGTGTTTTTTATCATTATGGAATCTTTTCATTCCGGGGATTTTCTTCATGAACATGACAAAGTAATTCAGTTATTTTCAGAATGTCTCTGCCTTTCGCACTTTGTTAAGGACCTCCAAGGTCTAGCAAACAAGAGCCCATAAATAAAGACATAGAAATGGATATACCAATGTCCCTACCCCATCTATAGACACCTCGTGCACATTTACAAAGGGGACAAAAGAGTGGAGTTGGTATCAAGTATACCAGAATTTACCTGCCTACAATTCCTTAAGACCCTCCCGAATCGGGCAAGCATACACAAGTTAAAAGGCGGAAGTCACTATGGAAACACCTGCCATATTCTCACAGGTCAGTCAGAGGATCATACAAACGTTGACCCTGTGTACCTGGGGCATCTGCATCACATGGGGCACGATGCAGTCTCAAGGGCTCGGATGTCGAGTTTTACCACGCACCCGCCGAATGAGATGTACCTTCATAGAAGAATGGGCCACCACCCACGCAACAACATAACAGACACTCCCGAGAGGGTGGTGGGAGGAGCTCAAAGTTCAAAGTCAAGAAGGACTGTGAATATCTAGTGGTGGGTCTCGTGAAGGTATATAAGTCGGAAGCAGGTTGCAAGATATACTATTGCCCCGATGCCACCACTTTCACCCGCACATGGGTATCCCCCGATGAATTATGTCATCACCCACATGGGTATCCCCGATGAATTATGTCACCGGCAATTTACACTCGTTTCAACCCACAAGAGCAACATGCAGTATCTTCCGTACAAACATATCCCCAGACTCAGCGCTGCAGAGGGATATTCCCTCTAATTCTACATGGATTCCTACTTGTTGGACAAGTTGTCGGTTCCCCTCGGTGCCACTTTCTGTGATGGACCCACAATCGGGATCCGTAGCAGCGCTCAGTTCACAGCAGAGACCCAAGGTGGCTTTTTGGGACTCGGCATAAGCAAGACACAGAGCCAATCTCGCAACTCTTCATCCCGGCATCACAAGAAACTCGTTTCCCTACCAAGACACCCATGTGTACAACTCGGTTAGCCATGGAGACGTTAGTCGTTATGGCACATTGTTCCACCGCGTAATACAGCCCTCATTCGAGTCTTTGGTTCATTCATCACCCCATGCTATTCCCCGATTTGTTACGGATAAAATTCTCCTTCGAAGAGGGCGAGCTTTCATATGACTTCAAATAAGGTCCTACCAAAGGTAAGAAGTCATGTCTACATTGCCTCTCACCACCTGGAAGCCTGTTACCTGGCCGATGATTTCAGCAAAGAGAGAGGCAATATATGTATTAAATGAGAGGTTTTCACCCAGGGCCGAGGATTCACTTATACACATGACCCAAGAGAGGATAAGGGGGTCCTTCATCACTGTAAGTGGCCAAGTTCAAATGAGCCACCGAACATACTAAATGTCACAGGAGGAGTCACGAGAAAAGAACTGCAGGACCATGGATAGGCCCTGTTCTGGGCGTGTCCCATCAGAAGATCCAGATGATCACACGTTGAGGAAAGAACCTTAATTAGAGGCGCTTTCTTCTTTTTCGTGCCAAGAAGCTCTCGAACCGCACAGGTCACAACACTACTTCCCAACAGAAGAGAAAGAGGCCAAAGCTCAAAAGTGGAACCGAAAGAAGACAAAGAGGATGAAGAAAAGCGTCAAAAAGGAAATCAACAAGAGTAAGAAGAAGAAAGTTAAGAGGCCCGAAAAAGAAAGTGAAGAGTTAGTGGAGGAATAGGTCGAGGCGAAATGATGTACCATAAGGGAATTAGATCAAGTAAGAGGCCAAAACACAAGAAGAAAGAAGAATGGTGGCTACCACAGAAGTAGAGCACAAAGTATTGTGCAGAAGTGTTGCTTAAGCAAGAGCACAAGGTAAATCGTAAGGTAAAAGCAGAAGCAGTAGCGCAAGTGGTGAAGAACAGGGAGAAGTTGGGGCACATGGCGGCCAGTATGAGAAGAAAGGAAAAGAAAAGAAGAGGAAGACGAAGATCAACGAATACGTAGACATTCTCTTACCATGCATCTCAAACTGAGTCAGTAACCCACTAAAGTGCTCGTAGTCAACACATCGCTAATAATTTCTAGCCAAGCTCTACGTAAGGACAAGAAGAATAAGGTACAGAATCCTTACAAGGTCATGACATGAGCAAGCTCTTCAAGATCCAAACAGAGAAATATGTCGAACAAACCTTTCTGCTTCTACCGTCAACGCGCAACAAGAAAGATATAGTCCCTCGTATATCAGACTAACCTAGTAATGATAGTACCCATCGACACCTGTTTGGCCATTTAGGAAAATAGTTTAATGAGAGAGAGATCTCTTCACAAAATAGTTACAAGAACTGTGAGCATGGGAGGCAAGGGCAAGACAAGAAAAGTATTAAAAGAAAGAAGGAGGAATTAACACCAAGACAAAATTTCTCCCGTTAACGAAGTACCGCCTATCGTCCCAAGAGAGTTGTTATCAGAGGCCACCATGAGGCGGTCATGTAGCAACCACTATAAACAAATGAAGAAACCCTCACTAGAGTCACAAGAGACCAAGCAGAGTGGGAGCAGACAACCGAGAGGGTTTCATACGTTTGGGAAAGAATGACAGAATGGACAGGACGGCATCTGCTGTGCTCCGTGAGAACTTGCTCAAGAAAGACTTGATCTGCCACCGTGATGCCAAGGTCCAGATCGCATTAAATGCAACAAGGACAGCTATCCAAGGACCTAGAAAAGGTAATGTCATGACACGAGCATTTGATCACGCATCACCCAATGTATGCACTTACAATTAACATTCCATCGGTGTATCAGGCGAAAAGACATAGACATAGTGGATCAAAGATTCAAACATTTCTTTAACCTATCGTACAACAAGCATACTCGATCTTTAAAGATCGTAGAGAACTTGGTGAATTTCATTGTTACAATAATTTAAAATACACTAAATTTGCCTGTACCAAATTCAAGTCAGCTACTAAAAAAGAGACCTCATTTCAAATTCTTTTTGGAGTGTTTGCCATCAAACAGGAAGTCTTGATTTCCCGTAGCCGCATTTATCGGGTATGGCGTAATCCTTTCTCGGGGAAAATAACATGCGCCTAATTTTATGATCACGTTGCCATACCATGATCAAATGGCAATATGTCATGTGTCGCACTTTGCAACCTGTCGGTGTCGCACTATCTAATTGAGTCGTAAGTCGATCTCCATTCAGGCTGCTAACCCAACTCAACAACAGAAAGCCAAGGTTCGGTAGCCCAAAGGGAAATTTTATCTATAAACTTCCTTCGAGAAGATTGTATGATCTTTTTTTTGGGACCGAAAATAGCAGAGAGCATTGTACAGAAGGACTACACTTTAAACATGAATACGCATACGTGTTAAATTACTGCGATCTGATGTAGCTGATGCAAACACAGTGATATTTTGGAGTTGGGCTTAATATCTTTTGATTAATGAACCATGTTTCCAATTATGTCATTAATAAAATACAGTTTTCTAAATAGTGTTAATGGTGATGTTTATCATTTTCAATGAATGTTAATAATCTTGTTTAATGACTTTTTATATTTTCAACAAACGATTAATAAAGCAAGGAAGTCTTATTACAAAGAATTGTTTCTTCTCGTGGTTAGAAACAACGTACAAGCATGAGTCAATTTATATGATGTCATGATTTCTACCATGCTTCATTATTCAAATTTTTGCTACGCAGAAAAGTTATATATTCATTTAACTCATCAATCATGCATCTTGTAACACTAATATGTTTATGTCCACATTGTGTCCGTTGAAATCCTATCGAAACCAAAGGGAAAGTGTAGAAAGCATGTGTTTATTGTGACAATTTCACTTTTCGGGATCCCTATTCCAAACGAAGCTGACTTAGCCTGAATTTTTACCGAGGAGATCCCTCCGTTGGTCGAGACAACTCGTCAAAGATACCCCAAAGTTTCCTTCTCTAATCAAGAGGAAGATCAATACACCATCACTAATGCCACACTTTCATCATACATTTAAGTGCACGCATCTCTCCCCAAGTCAGAGAGCAATTGATAAATATTAAGTCAACCACCTACCAAAAGGAGTGGAAAGTTTCACCCCACGATGTAAAATGAAACAAAGACGACTTGGTCTCAATATCTTTCCAAGCTGCCCACACTGCTGGAACACTTGGCAGTGTAGATTATCACACTATCTACTTCCTGCCAAAGGTATACCTTGCAACTATTCACACCAAGCCATAATCACGCGCTGTGAGGATGTCTGCTACAAATGTCGACATCATGGATAAAATCAACTTCCATCTACCTAACTGATCATCTCAATGGAATGCTAACCATATCAACTCATCAGACCATTGCGGAGATCCTTTCCCTCAACAGACGCTAGACACAACTCATCACATACTACCAGTCATCAACAATCTAAAGCAGATTTGTCACCCCCAAAGATGTAAATTGGTTTTCTTCTCACAAAAAACCAAGGCACCTGCCCTTGCATCGTATTTCAAGGACATCTCAAACTGCACAAGGGCCTACTTCACACCACGACACCCAAATTTTCTAACACTTAAAAGCAACTAGAGCTAGTTGACGAAACAGTGAGAATCACATAACACAATCAAAGCCCATAAGAAAAGGGTAAAATCATCATTCGACCGCCACATCACCTCGCTCATTTACCGACAGAGCTAGTCTCGCTATGACACGTGCAGTTTCAGCTGAAATGGAACCTAAGGGCCCCATATCACCAAAACATGCCTCTGTTGGGGGCATATACATTCTGACAGAACTGACGAGACCCACTTACTAACACTGCCATTTGCCTTTACCCAAGAAATTCTACCTACAAGTGCCTCCGTAGTACTTATCCCCTAGAGTTAGAGTACACAAAAATCCCAATACCAAATATTTGACCCAAAAACCTAAACGCTAAAATATCACCATGATCACCAACTTGAACTTACTGACCAACATGAGTATCATATTGTCTCAAACCTATAGTCAAGAATACCTGGGACATTCACTACCCCTCACCAACGCCACTATGTTCAAAACAAAATACAGCACTTCAGATCAAGAACAATAATCAAAAGGGAGATAGATGCTGCTATTCTACTTATGTGTAAGCATGCCCACTGTAGTATCCATATATGTATGTTCACTAAGATTCAACAGTGTCCTTTATTAACCAAACATTGAAACTAGAGATGCAAACCTATTTAGGCACATATTTACAGTCGAAGATTGCCAAAACAATTTGACTTTGTACATACTTCCTCACATGTATCAAGGAATCAAAACCAACGCAAGCATCAGAGAAGAACAATATCTCAGACCTGAACACCAAAAAACCACCATATAAACAAAATGTGGTATCTATACCAAAGATACACAAAATGTATAAACCAAACAGGGGACACCAAGCCAAATTTCATGTAGAGCCGCAAAAAGATCTTCATATATATATCAAAATATGTGTATCATAGTAAAAAAATACACACTGCCCATTAACAAGCCCAAAAATACAAGAGGCTCATTAAAAATATGAAACATCTCACAATGGGTAAGTTTTCAGTGTCACCCACCAGTGCCCTCAAGAGGAGCACATGGGCTCAACCACTTTCTCCCCGGGCGCCACCATCGAGGCTGCCATCACAGATAGCTACCCGTCAGAGTAGGTCGTGTTAACTTTCCTGCCTGCCACTATCACTTATTACACCAAGTCATCCATACATTCTAGCAGGCATCGTGGGTCAGCACCACTCGGACTTCTAAAGTCCCCCAGAGCCTCACCGAGTTGTAAGGTTACATGTTGGGCTTCTTACCCATCCACAAGCTCTCTTAGCTACTATCTGCCCACCCATGTCAGCTACCCTCACCAGACATCTTTACACCATCCCCGCAGGTCTACCGACACCCTCGACGAACTATTTCACAACACCACTCGACCACTGTTGTCGTGGTGAGGGTTGTGACCCACCAACCAACACCAGCATCCCACTCGCCAACATCTACACGATTACCAAAAGCAATGCCAATGTCAACAAAGTACCCGGGCGTTTATAAAACCTCCTACAAATGTAGTAATATACACACCAAGTGACCTCAAACATAACCAAGGCAGGACTAACATCTGATCACCCCCAAAGTCCATCCCCGCGTAAGGCATGGCAAAAACATATGCGAGATTTGGCTCTGTACCGTCTGTCATTGTGTCTCCACAACGACCCACCACACCACCACCGTCACATATACCTACCTGAGCCCATCTCTCACAAGGTGTCTTTGAAGCCCCAATAGGTGCACAATGCACTATTTTTGCCTCAAAGAAGACGACTTTCCTCAGCATACACAATGTCATGACAAAATGTTTCTGTTAAGAAGATTTAAAATTATTTGGATCCACGCTAGACCCGTTCAATTACGACACCATGATTGCCTGCTAAACAGAAAATCAAAGAAATGCCTGAGCTCGTATGGCGAAAACTGCCACATGGGCCCGATGCCCGATGATATGCGAAACGACCCTGGGCCGTACAATACGAATACATTACCGCTGACGATCGCCGAGGGCAATATTGGGATGCACCCACTGCACATGCACCACCGCAATGTTTCCTCCGGAACCTCGTCCATGTTCACCGTCCAACAAAGAGTGACACCGTCAGCTTCTCCCTCTAATCCTACCATATAAATATCCATTCTGCATGGACAATCGTTCGGCCCCTCGAACAAATATATTACGCTCTCATGCTAATGCCGTATGATATAACGTAATGGTCCCGACCATAAACTCGTTTTTCAGCAAATTTCAAGAGGCCTCATGCCAATCGATGCATGCGTTTCAACATCGTTAGGAGCGCTGTCTGATCTTCAACAACTGCCTCTCCACATCAACCTGGCCAAGCAACATGCACCATACAAGGAGAAAAATCAGTGATACAAAAATTGCAAGTTTTTTTCAAAACAACGTCTGCACGCCGTCACCGTACGTGCTCGCGTGCAAAGAGGCAGTGTCAGAGGCGAGACGAGAACACGTTGAAGGGAGGTGTGTCGGCTCAGATAGCTCACGTGGTCGGGCAAAAGCCTTTTTCGAGGTCAACAAACCTAATTTCAGGGCGGTTCTTGTCACCAACCCGGAAAATCAAATGCAGGATCTCGTAGAGTTATCGTACATACTGCTGAACCCCAGCAGAGTCGACCGCAATGGCAAGAAAGGCTCGCTATCACTCGATCTCCCAAAACTCGCAAGTACAAACCGCAATCCTTATTTATTCTTTTCAAGAACTTGGAGGCCTATAACAGGAGATCGAAGGTCCATCGCAAATCAAAGTCGCACTATCATCAGATACCACGGGATGAGAGCGATGCCCACATTCTCTCCAAGAAATATTTTTTCAGCGCCTTTGTGCATGCATCCTCCCAGCCCCTTTCAAGATTCATGTTTTTTCTCAATAATATTGAATGAAAAGAAGATGTTGTCACTGAGGGTTATTTTTGTGTGAAGAACCTGAACCATTCACAACACCAATGACTGAAACTATAAGGTGTATCATTCTACCCTCAAGATGATAGAGTTTCAGAAATCTCAGGATATCCCGACACTATTTACTTTAAATAAAAAACCATAGGGTCTCCATATCCTAATTAATATCATCACTCACCCCGTATATGATAAACTTCTCGATGATCAGAGCCTCCTCCAAGGACACTGCCATCTCAAGTGTACCTCACATCACTCCCACAAGTGATGTCATGGCCACACTACTTGAACTGAAGCACCTCATGCCCATCCATATACCATGCACAAGGTCAAGTTCACCATTTACACTAACCCCTTCCTGACTTAATTGCCAGGCTAAGAACAGCAAGACCTCCGTGCACCGTATTTGGCCCACCATACCTCCATCAACATTAACCACGATGTACCTCTGCTCACACTGCCACATGTAGTATCAACTAATGGACCCCAACCCTAGCAAAACATTGTCCTCAGCACCATCAAGTGAGCGACCTTCTTCCATGTTTTGGGTACATGTTCTGTTTTATACAAACCAAACCCCATTATTTATTTCTTTCTGTAAGTACAAAGGTCACAAACAATGCCTCACCTCTTCGCTCATATTGTATTTTTTCTCCAAAATGCCTCATCTTTCCCTTGGTCGGGTTAATTATATCATACCACCATTATGACAATCATAGTTTAAGCTCACACTCACTCGAAGTCCTACCCACTCCAAGGACTTTTTCCTTCGGTAGTCACTATGACCGCCGCTGTCGCTCAACATACTTGGACTCCTTGCCACCCAATCTCATTATCCGTTTTCGCCATCGCTCACCAACATGCCTATGTTAAACCCATTATAGCCCGAAGTATGTTTTGTTTAATATCAAGATCTTCTTTTCCAAGAAGGAAGAAGATTTTGATGACCCTCCATGCAAAGGCATCCTATGTGTTCATATATATCATCCAGGAGGCCACCGATCCTCGACATTCCGAATACAACAAAGTTTTCATGTCACGATGGTATCGTACCACAAACTATCGACGATCAAGATCTATCGAAGACCCGTGCCTTTATAAGCATCTCTAACAACAACAAGCAATATATTCAACCTATACATATGCATACATTGTACAAGACATGCCACCAAGATTACGCATAAGGGTACCATATTCCACCTATCGTCACAAAACGCCCTTAGGGCGTCAGTAATCGTCGTCATCAATCACCATCACTACCACAGTGTGGCACACAAGCATGTATTCAATTTTTTAACTAGCTACAAGATTGCCACATGTATATGCCCGCTCATTGAAAATTTTTCAACATAAGCTAGTATTTTGTCTCATTGCAGCAAACTTTGCCATGATTATCTAAATCACATAATAATTATTTCTTCTCCTTGCAGGTATGATATGAAAGAAATTAATTGTATTTAAGCATACAGTTTTCCATCCTCACATATTAGGGGGCAACGTTTAACAACTGGAAAACGATAGCGGTATGACTAACATCAATTAATGTCGAGCTCATGATCAAGACAGTATAGTCAAGAATCAAGAAAATGGAATCTCATGTTTTAAGAAATCAATTGAATTATTTATATCAAACTGCTTTTTACTGGCAAGAGCGCCCGCTATTAATCGAGCCCTCGATAAGCACATTCTCGGAAGTAGAAAAAAATCACTTTCCCGGACCACAAGCAAGAAAAGGACAGTTTCTTCTTATGTGAAAGCCGTACGAGGACAACACCAACATTCTTTAGGAATTGTGGTGACTGCCAACAAAGCATATTTGAGTACACAATGAGTTCAGACACTTCCTACCGCTATCCATCATGTACCAAGGGGAGGAAGAGGATTGAAGTTTCACCTATATAAACCCACCAAGAGATGAATTACATCACACAGGTTACATGTGTTGCTCAATCAACACCAACATCGTGGTGGTGACCCATGAAATAGATGGAGAGGACCTTGGCACACACCCAACATCTTAGTCCACTACGCCAGAGAGATATTAGATCACGTCGTACAAGGCACTTAAAGGACAAACATCCTTGCATCGAGACTGAGCCATTGTAGTTCCTATGTTGGTAAGATTTATTATCTAAGTATTCAATAAGAAGAGGCTGAGAGTCATTAACACTGCTATTCTTTGGAACTCTGCAAGGCTTTTTGTGTTTTTAGTTTTGTTTTTAATATACTTTAGTGTATTACTTTATTTAAGTTTTATGTTTTTGAGCTCCTCTCAGATACTGCTCCATACTGTAGTTTAGAGGCAACCATAATTTCAACTACATTGCACAATCATAGGTTTAATCCAATTGCCAACAAATTCTCCAAACTCACACAACCGTCAATACACCATCACATTAGTTCTTATTAATATATTGATTCCCCATAAGAGGTAATGACATCTAGTCTTCAACTCTAGCTTCATCAAGGTAAAAGGATCATGTTTTCCATTACATAAACTGTGAGGATCAAATGTCGCATTTATGCATGTGACACACGTTGTCGAACCGCCGTTTGTAAAACCGTTAAGCCCATAACTGCAACAAATGATGCCACCATGTAGCCACCTTTAAAATCAATGCTAATGATTATTAACGCAAATTAACAATGGTAAATTATTAAACCATGAATGATAAGTAATTAATCCATTTAAGGTGCTTAATACGCATTTAGTTACCTACATCTTCATCAGCTGCTGCATAAATTACGCCATTTATCGAAATTTCAAGCGGATTTGTAGATGTTATGATTTCTGTGAAAATGGCCTTAATAGTGGAACAACTAGGGAAGTCATAACTTCTTCAATTTTTTGGCCGCATTCGAAAGTAAAGAGGCTACACAAGCATTTTGTATTCGAGTCGATAAACATGTTTTGAGTCGCTTGAGTACTAAACACATGCAATCACATCTTTGAGCATAATAGTGATAAGCAAGCCATTGGAAGTCGACCGGCGAGACGAGCACAAAGTAGTGAAATCTTTCCATCATGTGTTGTTGTCAGGTGACTATTTATGGTGATGTTCATGTCTATTTTATGTTGTCAAGCTTCAACGTTTTATTTATGTTAATTTGCTCATGAAATTGATACAAAAACTCATGTTAAACTTGCAATTAACCTCATCATCTCAAGACTTTTCTTTGAATTCCTAATTGATCTATAGAAAAACTAATATTCTCACACCAGATCAACCCTTTAGTCACAAAAGCATTCCCTTAGCCAAAATTGCATTAGTACCAAATGTATGTTTTAACGATGTATGGTTAATTGCTGCAAATATATTCTTAATAAAATAAAAAAGATAACATGTCATACTACGAAAAAATTTTCAAGTGAGTTAACAATATCTACTGGGAGACATGAGCAAAATGTTTAGACAAGGAGTTGTGGATTATTGCGCTAGTAAAGGACGAGAGTTTTGTAGGATAATTGGTGCACAACAACATGTTGAGTGGCTTAAGTTGTTGATACTATCGGAGAATTGCTAACGGTCAAAGAAAGACAACTGCAGCTCTACCAGAAAAGGTTTATTATAAACGGTAGTATATTGTTGATGGCGTGTTGATCGTAGAGATATTATCTTCATTGTTGAAGAAGGTATCCTAATCATGTATATTAGGTATTGATCCTGAGGGCGAGACCATGGGGAGTTGATTTGTGGTGGTCTAGAGTGATTAGGCCAAGTGTTTAATCGCTATCTTGGGACTTACCTTGAAATGACAAGATTTAGGTTGGTAGCGCCAGTTCCAAAAGGGGAAAGAGGAGCCAAGGGACATATAGTAGGTTCGAAGAGAGCCGCACGGCCCAATGGAAGTCTAACTCAGTTCAAGCAAAGAGTGGAGTTCTCTGTGCCATGCAAGGAAGTTTTATGGCATGCAAGGAAAGTTGTAGGCCATGCAAGGAAGCTGGCAGCACGAAGAAAATTAATGATACACGTAAGGAATTCATGGACCATGCATGAAAGTTGTGATCATGCAAAAAAGTCATGGAACATGCAAGGTTGCCATGGAGGGTAATTCATGGCACATTTCAGAAGTCATGGCCATGCAAGGAAAATTATGGAGTTGGAGATTTTGTGAATGTGGTGCCTATCACCAAATGACCATATTGGATGATCTTAAGCATAAGGCTTTTTATGCTGTGTTTTTGAAGATCTGGTGTCTTCAAAAAGATGGTTGCATCAAATTTAGAGGTGGAAATATTTTCCCCACTAAGAGGGAGCATGAAATTTCAGAATTGGGACAGTTTTTGAGTGGAGAAGCTCTCAAGCCAAGTTTGTTTGTTGAGTTTGTACCCAAGAAAACATTTAATATTTGAATTTAATTGGCCGCTTAAGAGTTAATTCAAATCAAGTCAAGCAGTAAGGTTATGATTACTTAATTGGGTTTACACCTCAAGGTAACATGGCGACAAGGAGTACAAACATCACTGTGTGTAAGGGCACAAAGAGCTCAATTAGGAAGATAGGTTGCAAAGCCTAGAGGAAGGAACTCTAGCAAGGAAAGGAGGCCAAAGTAGAGTTGTAGGTAGAAAGGGCCTAATATAGCGCAATGAAAGAAAAAAACAAGGAGAAAGTTAGGAGAGGTGGTCTCAGACAAGTTTTTGCTGTAAAAGCTGGTACTTTCTTCGATCTTAGAGGCATCCAAAGATTATTATATGGAGTACAACAAGGAAGGTAGATTTAAGCCGAAGGCGAGGAGTGATAAAGGCAAACGGGCCACAAGGCTAAAGAGTTACCGCAAGGGATAGTAGGACACCAGAGGACCATGGCTAAAGGAATATGCCCATGTTAGTAAATTGTTACTTTTGTAACAAAGGTAATATATCCCTTGGTTAGTATTGCTGAAAACGTAATTAGGTTTAACTTTCATAATTGTACTGTAATTAAAATTTATTTCTAGCAAAATTGCGATAAGAAAATTAAATATTATCATTATTTTCATTCAAACCATGTTCTTCATGTTTTCAGGTTTATTCACTAACAAGAGAAATTTTTAGCCAAAAGTCCCATTTTGGACTATTTAAAACATTTTTTTAATCATAGTCAATTTGACACCATACACCAAGTCGTCTTTAAATGGACAATCGACCAACTCATAAGCGTCTTCATATGGTTTGTTAACCATTTATTTGCAATCATGCTCCATTTTGCCAACCAATATGACGAAAAGCAAGAATAGCAATTTGCGCGAAAGTAAAAGGAGAGAGAGAAACAAGAAAGAGAAATTTGAAGTTTTTTCATACCAATACCCAGATCAATTTTTTAAATTGGGCAGGCTTGAAATTTCGTGAGTGGTTGAAATTATTGGCTAAAATTTCGTGAGGCACCATATTTCATGTTTGACCAATGTTGACTCTATTGAATTTGACTTGATGAAGAAGCTTTGGTGAGGGATAATTGGTCCTGTGCGCTTTTTGGTTCCTGGTCTTGGATATCTCACCTTGATATGATTCTATAAGAAGATCATTTTCATGGGTTTCGCCTTCAGGTTTTTTTTTCATGACTTGGATCTATATCTTGTGTTATTTGTCTCTACATCTTCATGTTTTTGACTGTGGTAATTTCTTCATGAAGAAGTGAACTTAAATTTAATAAGAAGCAACAACATTCATGCTAATTACTGCGACAAAGAAATTAAGCCTCATCTACCAACATCTTTAATTTCTCAACATGGCACCAAAGGTGCCAAGGTGAAGTGCTACTAAGACCGCATTTTGTTGTTATTGAAGGATCTCCCACAACAACTATCTTCTTCTCAACATTCACTAGCAACAATGATACTTTTGCAATAGTCATAACCTCTCATCAAAGAAAAGAAAGAAGGCCATCAACACTCATTATTACTATTAAAGACATTCATATAACAACCCCTATAACAAGTACTCTCACATACTCCATACTAAAGGCTACTATAAGGGTTGAAGTTTATTATCTGAAATTTAGAAGAACAAATACGAATCAAATTATATAGCTATCAAGAAGCTTCAGAACCAAAGTCCTAAGATCTAGAGTGTTTCGTTTGTGATCTAAAAGGAAATGATGGTTTGAATTTATCGACACTTAGTGAAGTATCTGAGATGAGTCCTGTGAGGATATTATGAAGCAAGTCGTCGATAAATCCAAGACTAATTATGACCAAGATTGAAAGATCAATCCAAATCCTATAAAGGTAACACTTTTCCATGTTGAGATTCAACAAGATGATGAGTTTAGTGAAAATGAGTCGCCTTCGATTGGCAATTATGTGCGTTTTCGGCGCGAAGTCTACTACAGATCTATGTCTATTTTTATTGAAAGAAAATTATTTTCAAGTTGCAGGATGCTATTTATGGATGTCATTTAAGTTGGAAAAAATAGATTAAATTATATTTTTAAATATTGGATTTAAATTATTTATGGATCGCTTATCTACAAATAGAAGTGTTGATTATTATTAGTTTCTTAACAATAATCCTACAAACAACAACTTATTCTTCGAGCAATTTAATTCTGCCTCTCACGCCTTTGGCAAATCACGGGCCGAAGGAATTGTTGTGAGCCCCATTTTCTTCCCCCCGATTTAGAGATCCTTGCTTTAACAGATGTATACCCCTGCAGGCACCAAGACCCTTGCACGTTGGGGTGTGCGCGGGGGGACTTGTCCCCCCCGCGCCTGGGGGCCGCCGGTCCCCCCCCACGGGGTTTCCCCCGGGCGCCGCCCGAAGTCAAAAAACAGATGTAAAATTGCCTTTGCAAAAGCATAGTAATTTATAGTCAATTCAGGTCGTCTGTCAGCAAGACGATCCGATGGCAGGCTATGCTTAGTTAGGTTTTTGCCCTGCATACAACCCTCGCTTATGAGGGTATTGTATTGCTACCACAGGTTGTATGTGTATTCTCCGTAGCGGCGGGTCGATGGGGAGACCGGTGAGAGAACAAAGGATATTACAATGATCCGTTGTAGGTTTTGTATCCTCATTTTGTTGGACAACAGAAAGGAAGGACCTGGTCGTTTGTGGTGGACGTAAAGCCCAAACCTGTGTTCCATGTATATTCCATGGTCTTCCGGGTTTTACGTGTTTTGTGTCCTGGTATTTTCCGCATATTTTATGTGTTTCATTACAGGTAGTATTTAATTTTCTAACAATAATTACAACAATTATTAGCTACTAACGTTCATGCATGGAGGACCCGCTAGGAACTCGAAGGGAAAAAGTTACGACAAAGTCAATATAGTTCATGGAGATGTTATTTAATAAACTCAATTAATGGATTTGAACTCGGCTGAGTTTAATGGCCTAGTTCAACTGTATAGATAACACTAGTGAGAGGGAGTAATTAATGCTAGTTAATTAATTCAAGAAGACAATTCATTAATCAACTGAATAACACAACAATAATCATTAAAGGCATGTTAGTTCCAAAGGGAGACCTGAAGGGAGAGATAGGTGAAAAGATGGACTATTCGTTGCACGAGGATACCATTTGCACCACACACACAAGGAGTTGTTGGAAGGAGGGATTTAAGAAGGTGTGCTGGGCAGATTTGAATTCATTCAGGGTCTTCTTCAAATACAGGATTTCAGTAGCAGAGGCAGCCAGGTGTGAGGCAAGAAATCACAAAGGATCATGTGATTTCTTTCCTGACAAGGTGATGATTGGATTGAAATGAGAGCCATGTACCAACAAGGATACTGTTACATGATCTCCATGATACATAATATGCAGAGGCATAGGAGTTTTACCTTCTGTTGGATTTTTATAAACAATTGCAAGGTAAGCATTTTTTGCTGCTCAGAAAATAAATTGATTTGCTCTGTGGACACATGTAGGTATATCTTTGTGGTTTACAAATAGTTGATTAGATCAGGAGAATCAGACATGTTAAGTATCTTATATATAATTTCTACATGTATCATATATGTTAATTTATGATTAATAAAAATCAGAATTATGGAGTTTAGCCAAGAGTCAAATTCAATTTACAAGGTAAGATCCTTTGGTACATAGTTGATATACATTGTTGTTCCTCAATGGGTTGCGATTGGAGAAATTTCATATTTCCAATTACACCTTGTTTGTAGGGAGATGGCGTGCTAGAGGATAATGGATTTACTTGAGTTCATCGGGAGCATGTATGTTCGAAGTCAGATTCAGTGATGTCAGACAGCAAAGACAAGAAGAATTCTCATGGAAGGTGTGAAGGACCATATTGTGTCCACCTTCATGGGAAAACCACTCCATTCTTAATGTGCAAGGCTTTGACGTATTTTTTCCAAAGCAAAGCAGCGATTTATAAAGAAGGTCAGAAGAGCCATAAAATAAAACAGGCAGTGATTGCTTTCCAAAACATTCTGGTCATCCATTAATAGGGATGAACTAGGAAGTGTGGGGATTACTGCCGATGATGAAGACACAGAGCTTGGTTTCTTTGGCCTCTAGCCAAGACACACACATCACAATGGACGGGAGAAACCGTCAGGATGGGAGAGACTGGGTCGATCTGCAGGGAGGAGATATATGGCACTGGGGATGGCTCTTCATCGAAGAATGAAGATGAAGAGAATTGGCACTTGGCTGCCAAAGCAAGGAAAGGGAAGGGGAAAGAAATTTCTCAAAATCCGATGCGGCATGGCAAGAAGCAAGATTTGTCTGGTGGAAGGAGCATTGTCACAATACAAGAGTCACCACTTCAATCGCCCACCCAAGAAGAAGAACAAGGTATGTTGATGAGTTTGGAGAGGCTAGCCGAATGGAACTTGATTTTCTTTTGACTTGCCACTTGGTTTCAAAGTTATGGCATTGGTGTATCTTGACATGTACTGAGACACTGGAGAGAAGGAGTTAGTGACTTGGAGGAGAAGGACTAAAATGCGAGATGAAGCACACATTGTTAAAGGTGATTCTGTTGGGACTATTAACAAGAGAGGAGTCTATAATCCATTCTTGTTGGAAATATGTTACAATGTCTGCATAGTTAAAGAACTTTTGTCCATCGCAATGTTGGAAGACAAAGGTTACAGATGTTGTTTTCAAGTATATGCTTCTCTTTAAATATAAAAATGTCAACCAAGAGGATAGTAATTCTATTTAACTCCATACAAGCTGGAGGTAGATGTTTCTGCTACCATAATGGTGGGCAAAGTAATAATGGTGAGTCAGATGAGGCGACCACAGGGAGATTGGGCTATCTTTTTTTTTTTTTTAACCAGAATGCTATGTTTTTATTAAGTAAGAAAAGTTACATATCTTTGTTTGTACAAAATGCCTATAAAGTGAGATTCATCACCGCATCTAATCGTCAATACAATATTCAAGGCATTTAAAATTTTAGCTTATGTTGTTTACAATGATTCTATTTTTTCACAAGCTTAGCCACTGTTTGTTATCTCATCCGTTTCTCTTATTATTTCCGATGCTCGTAATGCGATGAAGTTTACACTTGTCAGTCATGGAGGACTCTCTTAACTGCCTGCATCTTTGTTGGAGGCTGGCATTATTTAACCAAGGGCTTCTTATGTATGTTTTATTATCAATTAATCACCGAAGACTCTGGGAGCACTTTTATTCCCTTATCTCTTGCCATAAGACAAGCTTTTAGAGCCCTAGGACTTTCCGTATGATTGTTGAGTTTCCCCACAAGTCCCTCACAGAATCAATCTTTGAATGTTCATCAGAGAGTAACAACTCCACCCACATCAAAGAAGACTCGGATTCTTCCCCTTGGACGCCTGCCTTAAAAAGAGGAAAATGCCAGATCCCTCCACCAATTTTGAAAAATAACATCCTCGTCTCTTATGCGCCATTCGTGACTGTCGCCTTACAAGTTGTACTTTCACAGGACAGCGCACACAGCCAGAAGCCGGCCAAGCCACTCCGGGCAGTAGCAAATGATCTTCTTTAAAACATCGAATTTGAGCCGTTCAAGAGAAAGGATTAGCTTTTTGTACCACCCATAGGTAAGAAAAGGCCTAGTATCCTTTCAATCATACAACCTGATCTCAAGCAAGACATATACTTTGCATGCCATCCAGATTTCACGCCTTTAAAGATTGAAGACTTGATGAGAAAGGCATCCAGGTGAGGTCTCACAGAATGGCATGGGGCTTAACTGCAAGGTTCAAAGCGTAGAACTGCAAACCTCGCAATTCCCACCTACAGTGATTAGCTACTGAACACACATAACACACATTCTGAGTCATAACTATTTTTTCACATTATCCCTCAGAATGCTACAGGACCATGTCCACATGTTTACTGGAAGGGAAAGCTGCTTCCACATATTCTTCCAAACCCTTAAGCATCGATACCCTGTGTCTCCGTAAAGCATTATACCCAAATGACAGAGATAGACTTTGTTGTCCCCATCCTACTATCTTTTAGATCCCTCACAAATGTGTGCAGCATCATCTGTCAGACTCGACATAAACATGACAGAACCGTGTCGGCACTGTGGGAGATCTCATCTGCTCCACCCACGCTGATCCCATGAGACATTATGGCGTCTGGTTACACCCGCTCCAAACAATTCCTTGTACCCCAATGTCTTCCAGTCTCAGTGGCTCACTTCCCATTATACCTGTCATTCCACAGATGCGTACGCTTGCCGTTCCTCGGAATCAATAGACGACCCTTACAAACTACGACAACACAACTTCAGGACCATGGTTATCATGCAGCTAGCTCCCAGATGGAGACACCAGTGGGACCGTACTTTGGAGCGCAGGCACACCGACGATGGAGAGGGTTCATGAACATCTTCCTGCTAAAATTTTCTCAACGCAAGATCGATAAGCATGGTTCTCTTATTTGCATTCGCCTTCGCACAATGCTAAATCTGCCATCCCAAGAACGATGATTATCGTTTTCCCCAAGCAAAGAAAAACTTCGGAAGAAGTGAGATTCGTCTATCACTCTTGAGCAAGGAGGAAAGATGCCCGGGAAGATTAGAGAGTAGACAAGACCGTTAATTAAGATTACTTTACTCCTTAATAGCCGCTGCTCTCCCCCACGACAATTTTGGTTTTAATTTTGGAGAGATTATATCACCTCACAACCACTCCTTGTTTACCTCCGTGGTTATGGAAGACCGCATTATTTAAACTCCTGCTCCCGCTTTCCACCTTAAACCCAAGAAGAGATCATGCAGAGTTTGCTCCATCTATGTTCCACTACATATTTCGCCTTTACCTCGCGAACTGCTACACCTAAAACTTCCCATAAAGACTTTCCTTTCTAGGACCCAGTCACAATCGTCTGTTATTTATTATGCTCCTCCTATGCTGACAGAATGTTTCTGCAAAGAGACATGTCCAAAGGTTCAGCTCATTTGGTTCAGGACCCACAGGTCCTGCACCAAAGAAGAAGCCATTGCACTGTGGGATCACTACCATGACAGACAGAAGGGGAGAGTGGGCAACCCTGCCTGGGACACTGTAGCTTGGAAGAAGAAGTGGCCCTATTATTAACCAATTACAATCCATGGACCTGTCAATGCAAAATAAATGGACAAAATGTACTTCTAAAAACCAAAGGAGACAGGACCTTAGATAGGTGTTATGATTAACTCACTAAAGGAGCAAGTAGTCATATTCAGTTTAACCAACATGCTTCTCATGCTCATTTTAGTGTATTGTTCTCGTACTTGGATCACGTTGTCCAGATGTGCCTACCCTCCGACGAAGCCACCTGGTTGCTTGACATCAGCCACAGCATTGGATCCCAATTTCACGTAAGTTTTCAAGGATTTTATAAGTAAATACCACAACATAGGTCTAATTCCAGCATATCGTGATTGTCCTTAGGAATTAGAGCCGCATATGACCCTAGTTCCTCCAATTAATCTTGCCTACAACCCTTCATTGTTCAAATAACACTGTTAATGTGCCATGATTTCAGAAGGGATTGTGGAACCGCCATCCGGCCTGTGAGCCTGTCCTATCTCCATGACCAAAATAACTTATGATTTCTGTTAGCTCTGGGTCTCAGCAGAGATTTATTGTTTCTTGTGGGATCGTATAAGGAGTGCTGTCATAGAAAGTCATCCATCCTCAGTCACGTGAGTTTTCCTTCCCAATGTTCTCATAGTGTTTTCAGCAATACCTTAACTTGATTGAATCCTTTACACACTTGACCCCAATGTTGGATTGCCATAGTTTCTACGCTTCAGTTTCACATTGCCTGCAACAATAAGGCTCCAACTCTACTTCTTCAACCTTTAAAGTGCTTTCCTTGTTGGATTTGCCTCCGTATTCTTCTTCTTTACGAAAGTTTGCATTGCCTGCCTTTTGTGCTTTTACTTCCTCCTCGAGAAACTCGGGACAGTGATATCTCTGCTTCTCCACGCTGCGTATCCGGGCAGTGACCGTATTGTGTCTTCTCCTTTCTCTCGCTTGATGTGTGTTTGACATCCTGAGTTTTTTATCCAACTTTTCAAAGGCTATCAGAAGCCGGAAGTGCTCCCATACGAGGCTGGGAGGATCCGGGAGATTGCTTCTGACCCATGCTCGACGCTCTCCAAGAACTATCTTCTCGATCCAGAGAGAAGTTAACCGAAAAGAAAGCGGACCCAAGTATTCTTCATCATCCAAATGGAATGATGTTTATGATCTCGAGGAGAGCTTGGGCAGAATTTTGTATATTGTTCATCATAATGGGAGTTTTTGAACTGAAGAAGCTATTTCTGAAATCTAGCAGAAAGTTCACATCAACCCGATTGTCCAGGTAAATGCCACGAATGGTGCCTGAATCGTTAGAAGGTTCAACAACAAGTATCCTCAACTCACTAACATAGGGTCGCTGAGTCAGATCCTCTCTCTTTTATTTTCTAGCAATATTCATCCTCATTAAATATACATTGTTGAATGGTTCCACCAAGAAAGGCTCTATGCATCCTCATGATCGTCATAGTTGTCACCCGGAACAAGAGATTGAAGAGAGAGATGGTCAACTTACTTGGGTTTTATGCTTCGCTCCGTGTACATCCAAAGGCCGGGTTTCCATGGGTCCTGCGGGGTACCGAAAGAGGTCTTCCGTCCAAAGTGTTGCCGCCCCTCCGCAGGTTCTTTCTCATACAATCGCTCGCTTGTTCCACTTTGTTCTACCTAACCCCAGAAGGGCTCTGCTTTCTATTTTGGTCTCCGGGAGCACAAGAACGTTCTGAGACCACTGCGAGGTCCTCGAACGTCTTGCCCCAGAGGGATTCTCCCCGGCACCCTCTTGCCAGCTCCAAGAGACGAGACCGCTGTTTGGCGCAGGTGTCAGCCCCTTGAAGCGTCCTTGGTCTCGATATTTCGCCTGGGCCGCATATCATTGTGACGACCGACCCGAGTCACTTTCTCTCTTTCACGATTTCTTCTTGGAAGGTTTTAGGAATCTTACTCCCATGAACGAGAACTAGCCACCGGTTTTTTCCTTGCCATTTACAGGAAGTGATTGTGTGAGAGCCCTGCTTTCCCCTCCGTCCAACCTGCTTCTTGAAGGGGAAGGGGCCTACTGCTCCTTTTCGTTCTCCGATTTAGATTACGCAAAGGTTCCGGCTTCCCCCTTCTCGGGTGAATTTGAAGAGCTCTTCTTGGTTGCTTTTGAGCCTGGTTGACCTCCACTAATATTTCCTGTTCGTGCCTTTTTGAGCTAGTGTTTCTTTGGACCAGGGTCCATTGTTCCTCATTTGTTTATCCGGGCCGTTCCTCCGCCTTCTTCTTTCCTTACGTGCATTATGGCGGCTGCCCGCGGGCGTGCCTACATTTAAAGGGCAGTCAAGCTCATAATCTCACTTTTGACACGCGTCCGGGCTCCACACAAAGGAGTTTGATTATTTTGAATCCTTCTTCGAGGATTCACTTCTACGCGTATGCGGCACATGAGTACGATCCTTTTCACCGATCTATGTATTTTCCCGCAAGCATTTTGTGTCCTGGAGAGAGTAACGATCCCCAGCGAGAGGCAAGAGAGCCCAACTGCACGGACCCGCCGAGGGAACATCCCGAGTGGGTCAAGTCGTGGACCATTTGTTTAGGTAAGGCTCCGAGGCCTACAAAGTATGGGCTCGTTTCGGGATTAATCCTTGCCTTCCTGTCAAAGACAAACAATAAAGAAACCCCCACTACGAAGAAGCATGACTCTCTCCGATCGTAGGTCAGCCTTTGAGTCCATTCTCAACCGATTTGGAGAGGCCGAGGCCCGTGAATCGGGTCGGCGAGACCCCTTCTCCGCTAGATTCGTAGCCGTATTTGGTGTGCGTTCTCTCAGAGAGCCACCGTGATTGAGTCCGTTTTTCACAAATTTCCGGGCTGGGACCGAGATGGAGTGGTGTCTGGGAGCATTCGCAATCATTGCCCTAAAATGGCCCCCTCCCAGAGGCGAGGGGGGGGCCCGGGGTCCGCGCTCTGACAGCATCCGTCGCAAGGCGGTGCTTGTCAGTATAACAAAGGCACGAGCCGTGCCTGTGCGCTGGCCGAGGGCGCAGAGGGCGGCGAGTGCGAGGCCAAGCGGCAGCTACGCGCAACAAAAAAAAAAAGCAGAGATCGCCACCACCATGGCGCTTTCAAGATTTTGTAGCAAATTTTCACCGGACTTCCATGGCACTGTAGTCGATCGTTGCAAGGGGATGTACTATGGGTAGGTTTTTGAAGACCACCTTTCATGAGAAGGAGAACCGTGCTTCTAAGATTCCGAGACTCCATACGTACGTGTGGACTTTTCTTGGTTACTTCAAACAAAACATGGTGTATTATGTTATATTTGTTGATGACTATTCTAGTAGATGTTGGATCTTTCTTCTATGTATACAAGAAGAGTAAACATTCTCAAACTTATGTGAGCTAGCATTGGTGGAGTGTTTGGCATGGTGCCCACGACAATAATGGTAGAATATTGCCCTTGCTAATTCAAAGATCAGAAAAGAAGGGACCAAGGAGAACTCATAGCGCCCCTCATAAACTCATGTACAGAATGGGGTCGCTAAGAGGAAGAACATGACGATCGTGGGTGTTGTACCGAGCGATGCTGCATGACCAAAGCCTACCGATGCACTTGAAGTGGAAGCATAAATACTTCGGTTTATGTGTAAAACCATTGTCCTCATAGAGTACTGCATGAGTACACCGAAGAATATTTATTAGTAAGAGTTCGTATATTTTCATTTGAAGATTTTTGGTTTGTCCGTTTGCTATCTGCGTAACAAAGGACGCTGTGAATAGGCTTTGTTTTCACCGTGTTGGGATATTTGTGGCAACAGAAGAACAAATTTATACCATCATGTGTATTTTTCCAGACAATCGTATGACTGGGGTGCGACGAGATATGCAATTCCATGAGGTGAAAGCCACGTGTTGTCGCTTGAGAGGGAGCCAAGCACCTTTGTATGCCGAGGAGGAACTTGTTCCCAAAGATGAGCCTTCAGGATGGGATCAGCCATGTGAGGAGATTCATGGAGGGAGGGAGTCCACCTGCAAAACCAAACATCGACAAGGAAGAAAGGCACTACGTGCTTAAGAGACCGAAGCTTGATGTGGCAAGGGACGAGTCCCACATCACAACAAGCAGACAAGAGACAACACCGACTGACGATCGGATACATACTTTATGAGCAAGCACGGGATGGTAGCCACTGAAGAAGAAGAAGAGCCTGTTACGGGTAGATGCCATGGTGGGAGGAGTATGAACTACTGTCGAAACAAAGGCTTGGGAGATTGTTCCAAGACCCAGAAAATCTCGCTGTAGATCAAGATGATCTACAAGGTAAAGCAAGTTGCTGATGGGAGTTGCTTAGTTAAAAGATTTTTGCTCCGGCTTCTTGCCAGACTGCTGGGATTAATTATGAAACCTTGCACTGCTCATCGTATTCTTCTCCATATAAGGACCATATCCTTGCTCTCTAAGTGCAGATAATGGTGAGCATTCACTGGACAGATAATAGCTACCCCAAGGACTGAGAAGAGGTGGTTATTTACAAGTCAAGGATTTGAGATCTTCAAAATAGCTAATGCATGTGCAAAGCCAAAGAGTGTTGTATGGTCAAGCAAGCACCACGTGCTTGGCACACACTAATTCCATGTGGCTATTTTCATCGGACTGGCTTCACCAAGAGTGAGAAGTGATGCAAACCCATACCAAATTGTGGTGAGGGTGGGATTTTAACTGTGTTGTTCTTTATGTTTATGATTAACACAATGTGATGACAGCTTGATACACTCATGCAAGGATTCCTAAAGGAGTTTGATATGAAGGATTCAGCTTCCTTCATTATTTCTCGATCATAAATACATACGGAAGGTGAATTGTTCGTGTCTTAAGGTGGCGTTCTGAGATACCGGAGAAGCTTCACATGGGCACAGGTGACACGATACCCTTCTCCAGAAATTGAGGAAAGAGGATGCTACACTCACAGGTAGTGATGTGCACTGCTTATCACGCTGGTGGTTCACTCTCATGTATTTATTTGACACACATCTCCATATATGTTATGCGGTGAACCAGCTTTTCACAAGCGATGGTTAAGCCTACCAAGTTCTTTTGGTTACAAAAAGCATGTCCCGAGGTATCTTAGTACATCTGGTATGGTTTATACACAGAAAAAACGGATGAGGCAGTTACAAGTCATGGATGCGTATTTGGGTGCACCAACGTATTAAAGAGCATACACAGAGAGGATTTTCGTACCTGGATCTATGCGCTTTTGGTACAATGTAGAAACAAAGATCTTGGCACCTGGGCTTAGTAGAAGCATATTGCTACGATGTTAAAGTCAACCGTATGTGAGGCTATCTCTAATGAGGGGCAGATCCCGAAGCTGCCGAGTTCAAGCTACATTAGATCTCATAGTGATACACGTATAACGTAGTTGCATTAAACTTCGATTAACTTGGTACTATGATAGATCTAAACATATTGATACCCGGATTAATACATCAGATTAGGCAAAGCGGAAGATCATGTTGTTTCAAAGACATTCTGGTCGAAAGATCCAGACAGATATTCTGGAACAAGGCACCACCATGAGCAAATTCGAATACCATAGAGACATGACCAGAGGAAGGATAATCCCTATCTTGTTGGAGAGGAGTGTTGAGATTCAATGAAGATGATGAGCTTAGTGAAAATGAGTTGCCTTCTACCATGGGCCTCCTCGTATGTTATTTTTGGCGTAAGTCTATTTTTATTAAGTAGATCATATTATGGTTATGTAGATGTTATTTGTGGATGGTTGGTCAAGTTGGAAAAAACAGATGAAATTATATTTTTAGAATATTGCCAAGTTCATTTATGTGATCGTTGACCTTAAAAATAGGAATGTCGATTATTATTAGCTCTTAATAATAATCAACAAACAACTTATTCTCTTTGAGCACTTACTCCTGCACAAATTTGTAAAATTAGTGGGTCGAAGGAATTACGAATCTTCAGGGTTTACCTGTGGTTCATGTAATGGAGGACTTAGTTAGAACCTATGGCAAAGTTATGACAGATTTGGAAGAGAAGTTTTGGCGGAGGTTGGGTTATTCGGTTTAACCCGCTTAATGGAGTTAAACTCATTGAGCTAGTTGTATCTAGTCTAACTGCATGATACACTAGTGAGAGGGAGTGAATTAACTACAAATACAACCTATTAATCAACCTAACGCACGACAACAAATAATCATTAGCACAAATGGGCTCAAAGTGAGAATTGCCGGAGAGATAGGTAGGGCAAGCGGGTGATGGAACAATCACAGACTATAGTGATGCATTGATTGCACCACACATATTGACACACGAGGATTTTCAAAAGTAAGCAAGGTAGATTCAATTCATCTTGGGTTTTCTTCTTCTCAGTTGAAAGAACTAAAGTGTATGATGGTTACAGGGCAAGAAATCGTGTACGATCGCGTATTTTCCATTAGTGTGACGTATTTGGATTGCAATTGTAGAGTTTGATGTAACGTAGCTTTGTATGAGATTATCACATGATTCTATGATACATAACATATGATAGTTAACAGCTGCTTTTCCCATTAAACAATTAGAAGAGGCGTTACTTACTGTTTCATGTGTTGCAATTGATTTTAATTTCTGCAAAAGATTAACAAGTGAAGGATTATGTATTTAGCAAGAAGATAAATATTGTTAGACTGGGGAGAATTTATATATACATGTATCTTGTATATAGTTTCTACATTCCATGGCACCCAGAATGTTCATTAAATGAACTAATGGCATTTGACTTAAGGTCAAATTTTCTAGGACAAAGGAAGACATTGTGAACAAGCATCAACCAGGCAAAGGAATAACATCTCAAAAGGAAAATGAAGGGTGTAACTTAGCTTAAACACACTCCATAACTTTTGCTAGTAGAAGGACAATAACACTTGAAAGATAGCAAAAACGTTAAAGAACATTCAAATCACATGTCTAAGATCAAAAATTTAAGGCTACTTTAGAAATTTTGAAAGGCATCAAAAGATATTTGTTCTAGAACTCATATCTGTATGGTCCGAACTAATTCATCTCTCGCACTTACAAAGACACATGAAAGTGATGAAGGATTCCATCAAACAAGGAAGTATGTAAGCTTTTATAACACATATACAATAACTGAAAGTTGAAGATATCTCTCAATACTAATGCAAGTTCTATATGTAATCACCTCCATCAATAAGACATGCTTTGGCACCATCTCTCGTGTGTATATATACAAACAAACGTTGGCTAACCATTCTGTGTTAAAGTTCCTTGATATAAAAGTATCTATAGTCTATGTAAAATATTAGAGCTCGTATTAGGAGAATTAGATTTTCTATGTGGCACCTCAAATTCTTCCATGAAAGATTACAAATTATTTTTGGCAACATTTCAATGAGATTCTAGACATCTCAATTCATTGTGAAACATCAGGAAGAATGTGTATTGTGTAGCATGATATGCGGTGTTTTGATATTGTGATAGACTTTATAGAGATTGTCGTATACATGGAACAACAAACTGCTGTAATGAGAACATGTTTAAGGACCATCTCGAGATATTATTGCATGAGAAAGCATAAAGTGATCATCTACAATAACAAACTATTCTAAGATTATGATGCACATGCTAATTTCTTGCGATACTTGTATATATGTGTAAAATATAGTAATTGTGCCAATTAAACCTATAAAACTACTTTTTTGTAAAGTTTGAAAGGAACCAAGACAACCCAATGTACCAAAGAATTAAAGCATGATTGAGGCACCTTGTTGAAGTAAGTTGCAAGCATGTCAAAGGATCGATCTATTTACATATGTATGCACATTGTAGAGGTATGTATACTTTGTGCATTTATCATCCATGTTGTTCACTGTGGTCAGGTGATGATCACTTGAAAGACAGAAAAATGGTTTTGATAAATATATATTAGAGACCATGAATTATAAGAAATTGTTGATAGTAGTTCATCATATATGAAGAGTAGTTCTTTTGGAGAAAAATCAAACACAAAAAGCATGTCAATAATATCATTAGGTTTGGCAACGTATATTTAAAGCCCTGTACCCCCGAATAATGGGTTTGGTATCATGGAGGATCTAGGTTTGTAACCATAGCTACTATTTGGGTTATGAAAAACCCAAAAATACCAATTTTTCACATTGTAAGAAGAAAACCTAGATCTTGAGAATGTAAGGTGAACATATCATGTTGGTATGAAGACAAAATTATCGTTATAAGTCGACCAAAGGATATGTTCTACATCTACTTTTTTTTAATTATCAGTTGTTTTGCTTATGCATTTTACCTTTTGTTCTTTCATAGTCTTCTAACAAACATTATGGTGTCGAGACAAGATTTATCTAATTCTATCAACAAATGGAAGATTTTGGAAGAATGCGTAAAGAGCATACAAGAAGAGATACAAATTAAAATAACCTTAATTAGATGGTGCAGAAGAAAACAAGATTTAAAGGGGAGAAGTTTACTCACTCAACGAGAAAGAGGAAGTTAGATCCTTAAAGGTGACATAATACTACTAAAGTTTACAGTAAATCCAAGAGAATTTTTATGACAAGATATGATGATATACCCTTTGGCATGAAGTTATAAGAGTTCTTATATCGTTGTACCAACAAATCGATCATTCGTTTGATAATATATCATCGATGATTGAAAGTTGAAAGAGCATGATTCATAACTCTCATAACATGAAGATACACCATATAAGTGAATATTGACCTTAGAGGGAGTCACGAATGTTAAAAGAAGATGATGTGATGCAGTGAAATGAAGTTTCATTTACCAAGTGGCTCCAAGAAAAATTTCGCGCAAAGTCTATTTTTAGACTATGTCTATTTAGACATACGAAGCATAATTTGGGAATTTCACTTTATTCTGAGTATGCGATATGTCGGTAAAAAGCAGATGAGACCCTTATTTTTAGACCCGAGTTAGTTTTTAGACCGATCTCCTAAAATATGGAAGTCAAATATTATTTACTCCTTAATAATATTTCAATGGTGTCAGCCACTTCTTCAAGCATCGCTGAGTCACGAGGTGCCTATGTAACCGACACAAGGAATCAATGTGGTTCCTATTTGTGACATATCTGTATGGTTGGTCGCTGACTTCATATGGTGAGTTTTGGGAGGAGCTGAATTGATGTATAGGGAGTTGTGTTCTGCTTTGTTTTGCTGAACTAGTTAACATAATCAATAATCAACTAGATATGAGTGGATTAAATTAAATAATATTTAATTCTACTAAATATTAACTCATTAGTCAACTCAAGAACACTACCACCAAGGCATGATCGGCTCAAAGGAGACCATGAAGATATAGATGAAAGGGTGAGTAAAGCTATCATTGGTAGATTTGTTTTGGTAACAGACTCCAATACACTTGGAGGAATTGTCCACACAATTATGCTAAATACAGTAAGGATTCAACTTGGAACCTTCTTCATATACGTGCCATGATCATGTTAACAGAGGCAAGAAGCTAGTGGTGTTTGAACCCGTAGACTTGTTCAAACCAAGCTAGATTGTGAGTAACTTCATGAGAGACACCTAGGCACTTGTGAGGAGTATTGCACTTGTTTCTTGGTTACTTGATTTCTTCCAATATAATATACAATAGTCGCTGGCTTTCGTAGCTTACAAGCTCTCACATAATTTAGTTAATGTGTGATTGATTTGATGATATTGAGCCTTCGTTATTTCCTACGTGACAATTAATTGTAGAAGAAGCGTTGTACAGTGTATGCAATTCAAATTGATATATGACCGTGTTAATCTTCGGGTGAATAAGTGATTTATTCAAATTAATTTCTACATGTATCGCGAGCTAGATTAATGTCGAAGTTCATTATTGACTTGCAAACTTATTTCCCGCGTAGTCCAAGATGCGGCTGTGTAGTAGCTCTCCTTAATATCTATCCTTCCTTGTAAGGTGAAAGATCCGTGAATGTCTATACCAATCGATTTGGAAACAATTTGTTTTCAAGTGTAGATCTACGAGCAGAGTTTTCTGAGTTTGGAATTCGACTTTATGCATATTGCTCTTCTTGGTACGTGTTGAAAGATGTCTTTTCAATGTCACACTGAACATGTTTTTTAGTTACAAATAACTATGTTGTATGGAAAGATCGAATGGAAGTTGGAAGAAAGAAGATAATGGTCTGAAGGAGTTCGTGGATGCGATGTCCCAGCCCACCGATATGGGCCTGGGTCGATGCATGGCAAAAGAAGATCGGCGAAATGTCGATGATCCTCGTTGAGTGAATAAGGATCATATTGTATCCATCATGGGAAAGGCTACTCCATATTTAATGTGTGAAAGCTGACGGATCTATTCCAGTAAGAGTGACCAAAGGAAGTCACGCTCAAAGACAAGCTCGTGAACATCAAGATGGAGAAGGGCTACGTATCGCTAACACATTTCGACGAAGTTCACCAATGCAACAGATGAACTCAAAGTGTGGGACATCGTCGATGAAGAGGATATGACGACCGTTCTTGGTCTTCCGAAGGCTTGGCAGCACCATATATCAAGATAGTGTCAATGGTTGGGAGAAGTCACGGGATGGGAGCAAACTTTGGGCGGATTCTATGCTAGGAGACAGAGACTACTGAGATGGATCATCAGCGGGAGTCAAGGAAGAAATCGCTTGGTGTCCAAAGCCAAGAAAGGGGGAAGGGTAAGAAAACCCTCATTCTGGAGACAAGGGCAAGAAGCAGATATGGCTAAAGTGAAATGTTTTTCACCGCCATGATCACTGACATTATGCTACCAATTGTCCAAAGAAGAAGAAGAACAAGCAAGTGAAGATCCGCATATGGAGAAGCTATTTACAGTCAGCTTGACTTTTCACCGATTGCATGCTTTTGCTTCTGTGTGGGATGGGATCGGTGTGGTTCTTGGATAAAGCAAAAGGCTATTCTCATAAGGACGGGAGATTCGAGCGTTTTCGTATCCTGAGGACAAGGATTTAAAGTAACATCGAGATGGCCATGATTTGAGACAAGGAAGCAGGATCGTACTCATCGTATCCTTTCCCTCGCAGGAGTCCGCAAGCTCCTTTGTCTTTAAAGGATGTCATGGCACCTTGATTGAAGAAGAACCCGATTTCGTAGCGATGTTGGAGGATAAGGTTGCGATGTGGCTCCTCGGCCGAAGGAAAAGCTTTTCCGCGTAAGACCATCGGAGACCCCAAGATAGGGTTCGAACCCAGACCATCAAGCAGGTAGATGACCGCGATGGCAGGCGGGCACGGAGATGTGGTGATGATGATGAGGGCGAACTACAGCACAGGTAGATTGGGCTATCTTCACCATGTGAGGCTAGCACTTCGAAGAGATTTCACCGGACTTTAAGGGCACCTTGCGCAACGTACCGCTGCAAGGCATTAGGGTTATGTGAAAACACTGACGAGAAGGATATCAAAGCACGACGATCCTTGAGAGAGTTCGCGCGTACGTGTGTGGTCCCTCTCGTTGTTTTGGCCGAAACAGCTGCTGCATTGCGTATCTTTTGTCGATGATTTTCTTCCTGGGGTGTCGATCTTCTTCATGTCGAAGAAGAGCGATACATTCACGAAGTCTCCGTGAGTTGTGCGTCCGGTCGAGAAGGGAGCTTCAGAAATAGTTATGATTACCTATGAGTGACAGACAGAACGTCTTCACGGACTCTGTAAGATTTTCAACAGCCATAGTATGATTTTGGAGAGAGTTTATCAGACCCACAAATCAAAAGAACAAGGGCTTAGCCAAGAAATGAACGATCGGGTGCCTACATCACACAAGACCATAGCTCACCCTTCGACTTCAGGGCTGAGTGGCATGCACACAAAGAAATAGTATGTGTGTTATAACTGTCCCACAAGGTTTTTATATATACACTGCAGAGTGCTTATCCTCAAGAGGTTCGATATTTCTTACTCATGATTGATTCTGCCCACATGACCATGATGCAAGAAGGAAGCTGGACTCCAACCTACTGTTGGGAATGTTTGGCACATCGACACACCCGACAATCATTTGCAGACAAAGCGTACAATGGCGTGAAGACCGTTAAAGGATGACAGGTCCGTGAGGAGAGGTGCCACGGTGTTCGCCGAGAGGGAGCCACACCAGGCGCAGAGCGGAGAGTCGTTGTCTTGGGCGAGGAGTTCTGGATGTGGACTCACCTACAAGAGGAGGTTCAAGAGAAGAACGTGTTGTGTCAACAAAGCAACTACTTAGGAGCAGGTACCATAAGTCGGAACACTGCCTGATGAGAAGGTTGTAGACCACCTGTGCAGACAGCCACAGACAGGAGACAATGTACCTGATTTCAAGACACTGACACATGGCTCTTATGAGTCAATGTTAGGTCAGAATAATCCCTTGAGGAAGCTGTGAGAACCCAGCATGCTTATTACCATCGAAGAACATGATTCGATCATCGGTGAACAATGCGAGATTGTCCTGACCCACAAAACTGTAGTTCTCACATGGATTCACATACAAAAGGAAAAGGGTTTGATGACAGAAGAAGGTGATTATCAGTTTGTGGCTTCTCACAAGATCGAGGGGATTGACTATGAGGAGACTTTTAATTGTCATAAGGCACTTTTCCACATGAATGACCCTCGTTCTCTCGGTCACAGATAGTATCCATCGTAAGGGATGAAGATCAAGGTTTCTAATGTGAGTTATTGAGTGAGTAAGCAGAGGCTCAAGGAGCCGAGATCTTCACGAAGTGATTCGCACAAAAACACCAAGAGACACCCAGACACCAAGGTTAACTCCTGTTTAATAATTTCAAGGACAAAATTTTACCAATTCTGCTTGGATTCTCCAAGAGTGAGTATGATCCAAACCGTACCGTATTGTGGTGGAGGGGAGTCGTTGACTCACCACCTATGTAGATGATCCGTATTTTTGACCGGGCGTACGAGCGTCGATACCACAAGGGAGGATCTTGCACTTAGAGTTTGAGAATGTCATTCCGGGCATCCCTCATTATTTCGGGGATTGGAGAGATTTGGCGCTAGTTGGAGGACTCGTTTTGTTTTCGTGCGAAGAACCGGAGATCTTTAGAGAGAACCAACATGGTGGCTGCAAGCTCGTTGATACCCTCTTCTCGAGGATGGAGCAATGAGACAAGCACGGAGATAGACATTAACGTCTTATTTATTGGGTCGTTAATGGTCCATTTAATACTCACCCGATAGCTATAAGAAGCAACTGCCTTTTGCTGCGGTTAAGCTAATGTTTTGAAGTAAGCACAAATAAAATATATCGTAGTAAGTACATTCAGATATGGTTTGGTGGTACAGACAGGAGATGGAGTGAAGTCAGTTTCACCGATGCACAGTGGTCACGTACCCAAGAGCACCGAGAGGAAGCCGCATTGGGTCGACGGCAGCTTCTCGGGTACAAACAGTAGCGAGATCCGTGGCACTCACGACTGTAGTGTCGAGTGTTGATGGCGCAAGCTTGGTCGATGTGAGAAGACGGATGAGGAAGATCCTCGCAGGAAGCTTGTTCAGGTTGCATTTGGAGCTCATGCGATTCATCGTGATAACCCGTAGCCGCATCAAGCTTCCCGCTAATCCAACATGATAGGTCCAAACATATCGACACTTCGTACCATCACATCGTAGATTGTGTTAAGTGAGACTCACATGTTTACATGTTCGATCGTAGGATCGTGATGTCGGCATTCCGGACGAAGGCGCTCACCAGGAGCAAGTTCGACCCACGCAGTGTGACAGGGACTGCAGGAGAACCATATTCCCAATGTAGAGGAGTGTTGACACGCAAAGATGATGGGAGCTTTTAGTGAAAAAATGAAGTCGCTCTTCACCATGGATCATAGCAAATTGCCACAGTGTCTATTTAGACTGTGTCTATTTTTAGACACAATGAGCATAATTTGGGAATTTCACTTGGAGATTCTTGGAAAGCGTTACACGTTCCGTAAAAATAGATATATCCTTATTTTTTAGGACCTCTGAAAAAAAAATATTTTTAGAATCTCCCAAAATATGGAAGTCAAATATTATTTACCCTTAATAATATTTTTGACTATAAACACAGCTTTACTCTCTTGGCTATTCCCGCTTGAGTTTGAGTACCATAAATCGACACAAGGAATCACGTGTTCCTAGGGTTTGATGGTATCTTGTGCATGGTTGGCTTCAAATAGACTTCGCTAAGTGTGGATTTTTGGAGGAGTTAAAATTATTTATAGTGAGTTGTGTTCGTTTGTTTTAGTCAACTAGGTTGGGATTAGTTAACTAACTAATCAACTAGATATGAGTGAGTAAATTAAATAATATTTAATTTACTAAATATTAACTCATTAGTCAACCCCACATACCCCCGCTCACTAAAGGCATGATCAGTCAGTTAGAGACTAAAAGGAAGAGGTAGATGAAAGGGTGAGTAAAGCTATCGCTTGGTAGATTGTTTTGGTAAGGAGACTTGCATTACATTTGGAGGAATTGTCCAGGACAATTGCGCAACACAGCAAGGGATTCTAACTTCTTGAACCTTCTTCATATATTGCATAAGATTGCTAACAGAGGCAAGGCAAGAGGGTGTTTTGAACCCGAGATTTGTTCAAAACCAAGCTAGATTGTGAGTAACTTTCACAGAGAGTACTCTAGTACTTGTGAGGGGAGTATTGTATTTGTTTCTTGGTTACTTGATTTCTCCATTATATTATACACAATAGCTTGTATGGGTTTTCAAAATATAGGCTTTTCCATAATATACCGAGTTAATGTGTGATTGATTTGATGTGAGATTGCTTCGTTATTTTCGCATGTGACAATTAAATGAATAATAAAGTTATGTATGTAAATTGAACGATATATGACCAAAATAATCTTCAGTGAATAGTTGATTTATTCAGCTAATTTCTACAGAGCCAAGCAACAAGAACTTGACATGAAGAATCCCACATCTTGACTAGAGGCTATTGTGATTTGGAAACTCTGATAATGATGGGATATGGTTTGGCTTATTGAAAGGAAATATTGCAGAAGTATGTGATGAGGCTAGAAAGATAACAATTGAGACAACTTGTTTGATGATATTGTACTAGCAATTGTTCTATTTGATTTGGGAGCACATGGATTGAGTGGAAAACATTAGTGATGGCTTGGAAGATCACAAGGGTATAATTCTGTCATGTAAGGAAGAAATCATGTGTTAGCAGTTGTGAGGAAGTTTGGCTACTTAAAGATAATAGATGAACCATTTGATGAAAAAGTTGCATGAAGATTCTTAAGATATATGAAGGTCAAAGTTCGATATGATATGATGTTGTTAGGAGCTGATAAGCCCTGCAAGATACTACTAAGTTAGGAGCTGAGAAGCCCTGTAAGATACTACTAAGATTTCCATGGAAGAATAAGCAGTTGATGAATGAGAGAAGCTTATGGTTATGTCTCCCTGGTTGAGATGGAGTGATGGTGGACACCATATTATCCATGTGTCATGCACCAGGCCAAGACTAAAAATCGCAAGTCTAGTGAAGGCACTGGTAGGGAGAATGGAGGATTGGATAAGAATTTTGGGACCAATACTCCTTAAGGATTGGGAATCCAAGATAAAAGTAGTCACGAGGACCAATACTCTTTGAGGATAGAGCAGGGTATCCAAGATAAAGAGTAGTCCGAGGAGGATCGATAATATTTGAGGATTGGGAATCCAAGATAAGAATAGCCCTGTAAGGACATACTTGGTGAACAACCAGATGGGGTACTTGCCTTGAGAAGCGGTGGTGGTGGTGTCCAAATGTATGACCCCCAACATTATTCTCTAATATGGTGGAAAGTTAGAGCTTGTTAGTCAAGGCCTTGTTATTTTGCAATTGACAATGTTGGCTATGATGATGATACTTGAGGATGATTATCAATATGAACTCTTCTTATGAGAATATTTCAATTTTAGAGTATCCTTTTATCCCGCTGTGTAATTATGAATGCCTCCATAGTTAAGAGGGAGTGTTGAAAAATGTAACTAGGTTCGGTCTTCATAATTGTACTTGTATCAAAATGTATTTCATGTAAAAGCAAAAGGAATATATATATTTTATTATTATTATTTTCTAGTCAAAGCATGTTTTCCATGCTCCTAGGGTTTATTGAGTCAATATTTTTTTTTGTCATGAGTCAAAGCCCCATTTTGGACTATTTGTAAGAAAAACAAAAATTTTATTTTGAATCAAAAGAGACAATTTTATCACCCCAAGACCAAGTCGACCCTCCAGATGGGCAAGTCGGCCAACCCATAAGTCGTGTCTCTTCATATGGTCGAACAACTATATATTGGCAATTATGATTCACATTTTGGCAACTCATTTGATTTCTATGCAAGCGAGAAAAAGAGTTTAAGAAAAAGTCAAAAGAGAAAGAGAGGAAAGTAAAAGGAAAGTGAAATTTGAAGTTTTATGGCCTATATCTTCTCACACATGCAAATTCTTCTAAGGAATTATAGCCCTGAAATTTCAAAAGGGCCAAAATTATAGGGCTTGAAATTTCAAGAGGTGACCAAATTTTAGGTTTACCTAGCATTGACTTTGACATGATGAAGAAGCTTTGGAGGAGGGTTGACTTGGGTTTGTGTCGCAGTCTTTCTTTTGGTCTTGGGTCTTGGATATCTCACTTTGATTTGATTCTATGAGATGATAATTTTCTTGGCTTTTCCCCCTTGTGGGGTTTTTGTCCTAGCTTGGAGCCTATATCTTTGTGTTCTTTGTCTCTTGTGATCTTCATGTTATGAATTTTGGTAATTTCTTGATAAATAATAAAACTAAAATTTAATAAGAAACCAACAACATTCACAAGTAATTATCATGACAAAAAAATTAACCCTCATCTACCAACATCTTTAATTTCTAAACAAATATATGTCCCTTCTAAATAATTGTAATTGTTTTAAATGGTTGAGAGAGGGACACACATTCCATTTCTTGAGGAAGGAGGTTTCTTGAGGGAATTTATGTTTTAAATATTAGTCCTAGTTGGTTGAAAATATTTAAACGAGTTCACTATGCATTAAATTTAATTGAAGAAACAAGGACAGGTCCAGGTGTCCTTTAGCTCCAACCATAAACAAGAAAAGGAAAAAGATTAAATACAGGCATAGGCTGCTTTGTCAAGCAGTTGACTATTGTGTAATCATGGAGAGCGATGGGCATTTAGTTTGTTTGGGAAAGGGAAGGAGAAATGATAGTGGTTTATGGATTCATTCATTCATCATTTTTTTTTTCCATATATGCGCTCTCTCTCATGCACGCGTTGAGGATAAGCAGCGAACAAGTGAGCTACCTGGAGTGCGTAGAAGCTATGGAAGAGCACAAAGAAGGTAACATCTCAATTTTTTGTTGCTAAGAATTTGAGAGATTTAAAAACCAACTGAGGAATCCTCTGAGAGAGGCTTGCTGGGTGAAATATTACAGAGAGCGAAGGCTTGCTTGAGGGCTGCAGAAACCACTGGGAGCTTAAGATTTAAGAACCTATTGTATTAGGAAAAAATCACTCAGGTGCATGTGATACTAATGAACCACCAAGAGTTATCTTGGGTGTTGATGTTCTAGTGTTTATCTCACTAATGAATCACCTCGAGAGGTGATTTCTTCCACCTATCAGTACCTTATCCATTGATGAACCTTCCATATTGTGGACTCTCTTCTCCTAAAAGTGAGTTAAGTTCTCTGCATTGTGAAATTTTGGCATGGATGTGAATATGTACGAATAGTGTGATTGATAAAGTGTGTAGCTGGTGGATGAAAGTAGTGTGACCTTGTAGCATCGTGTTTTCGCTATTTTGTTGGTTGAAAATCCTTAGGAGCACTCCACCTCAAGCTTTGGAATCTGGCTCGGGGGTGACAACTATAAGAATAATGGTTGTAGCTTATCTATAGTTGGGTTTGAGTCGAATCCCACTCTAATTTGCCCAACTTCAGTTTAATTCAAGATAAGTTTCCTCACTTGTATATGTGCCATGAAATGTATGTTTATACTATTGAGTTGATTTTTGATGTTTGCATGAAAAGTGCAAGCTTTCCTGTGATTAAAAGGATGAATTCATGTTAAATGGTTTCCTTGTGGCTATGGCTCTGCATTGATATTTTCATGCATGATATACGTAAATAAACATATATTTTAATGTTATGTGTATAACATGGTTGCAACTATTTTGTTGGTGTGGGAAACATTGGGAGAAGGTATAATAGTTCAGATCAATTCGAGCATCTATGTGAGCTTTTCAAGCTTAAACAATATGCACATGTTTTTCCCCTGGTCAACTATTATATTATTGATAAAGCATGTGATTTTTTGTGTGTTGATAAACACTAAATTTCTTGTATGCATGATTGATACACCATATATGATACACCATGTGTAACGGTGGAAATAGAATAAGGTGAGGTATAGTGGTATGCCATGTGGCAGAGTAGTGGCATGCTACGTAGGCACCACATGGGTGCCATGTGGCGAAAAAGATAGATGACTCTTTTATATCATTGAAACTTCAAAGGGTCATATCTCATACCCTGGAGTCCAAATTGGACAAAATTTATATCATCATAATCATATTAACGAGATGAATACAACAATATCATCCTTTAGAAGTTTTGAAAAAGTTGAAAAATATCGAAAATTTTAGACCCCATTTCCATAATGCTACCTTGGATCTTGGGTCATTATAGTGACCACCTCCTTCTAACATGCGTTGGGGGTTGGGATTAGAAGGGGGTGTGTTACAACTGGTTAAGCTCTAGTAGTGCTATAGTTGTGTGACATAATTGTTGTAGGTGTCTAAGTATTGGGCAATAGGCTCAGAGGACAAAGCCTCAACCCTAAGTGTGTGGTCAAAAGGATTATACTTATATTTTGACACTCCACCGAGATATAAAGGGCCATTATCCCTGGTATGGGAGACCTATGAGCTTTCTTGTTGATTTTTAAATAAGAAACAAGTTTGGGAAATAATTTTTGTGTATCACGCTTTAATTTGATTGCCCATGTTGAGATTCAACAAGAAAATTTCAGCACCCACGCCTAGTGCATTAAGCACCTACACTAGGGTGGGGCCCACAGTGCTATTTTTGGTGCATGTTTATTTTAGTTATCCCTTAATTAAGATGGACAATAAACTGTAATCTATTCTCAATGATAGCTTGTAATAGTACTGATAAACTCAGTTAGCTAGTGGATTTCGAGTTAGAGGTAGTTGGTGAGGCATGCAGAGTAATTCTAGTTGTAACAGAGTTCGAAGTGCAGTGGTGCACTAGTTAATGCAGTTTGTAATCAATTTAACTCAGTTAAGTGAGTTAAACTCAGTTGTGCTAGTTGCAACTGAAGATACACTAGTGAGAGATCAAGTGAATTAAATATTAATTAATTCACAATCAGTGGTCTCACATGCAACTAAGGATTTACTATTATTAGGTGCATGCATGTCAGATCTAGTGGAGACCCAGTTGAGATCTAGGCGAAAGGAAAGTTGACTATCAAATGTAGGATTATTGGGTTGCACACATGCAACCAAACACCCATTGGAGTGCCCATGATACTTGCGCAGTCAAGGAAGGCAAGAATTCCTATCTTTTAGGGATTGCATTCATTGGGGATTGCGCATGCAAGGCAGTCTATCTGGAGGTAGTAAATTGGCTAAGTATTGGTCAGTTTTTGCATGAAAGTGTGAGATAATTAGCTTAGTACTGGAGGGCTCTTGTGAGAAGAGTTTTTTATGTAATTGTTTCATTATCCATGCTAAATATACAATAGAACATATTGGGGTTTTGAGCAGCAAGCTTTCCCTAGGAAATTATTTATGTTGTGTTTGATTTGATTCTTCTTTACTTCATGTGATTGGCGATTGTGTTTTTAATTCCGCAAAAGATTTGTAGAAGCGATTCAATATTTAACTTTAGTACATTGTTAGATCGGGTGAATCCAAGATATACATGCATGTTGTATAATTTCTACAGCCCATATATTCCATTGTGCAATTTTTATTTTATTTATTTTTATTTTTTTAAGTTATGCACTGCTAGTGTGTTTATGTTTTCTAGTTAGAACATAGACCAAACCTGGTGTGTGTGGATTTCTAACAATATAAAGTGGTGCCATAACACTTTTTCTGACCTTCACATTGTGGGAACAATAACAAGAGAAGTGATTTTGTGATTACTGTATCTCATTCTCATTTGTTGTTGTACATTGTTCCAACTCATTAAGTGTGAAGTTGTCATATATATCCATATTTTACAAGTATAGTGTTGCTATATTATCCTCTTTTCCATCTAATATTTTTTCCCTCCCTGTTAGTAATTATTTCCAAATTGTTATAACTTACCCACATGGGATCAAAATTGATTATCTCCATATTTTTTGAAGAGAAGGCTAAACATTCTATGTTTGGGACCTTTTCCTATTTCCAATTACCAAAATCTAACTAAGAAATATTTGCTAAAATTACAATTTTGGATTGATGAAATTGTTCTTTTTAATGCATAATTGATTCACCACCCTTGAATACCCCCATTGTAACTAGATTAAACAATATTAACATCGTGTATTTGTAATTCCATCGTTCCAAAATTATACATGTTGGATTTAAGTATGAAAAATCCAATTCCCCTTCCCATTCTTTGAGTAGATAGAAAACAACTAATTTGTAATGCATTTAAACTATGACATTTTTTAGTGTTCTTCCTTGAATTAAAGTAAAAACTAGTTATTGATCAAACAAGAACTTTACCGATTACCCATTTTTTTGAAGTAGCAAAAAAATCATCAGATTTTGAAAAGTGTTGATTCAGAATACACCCCTTTTTTTAGCATATTTTTTACACTTTAAATTTTCTTATATATCAAGTATGAATATTATTATTTTTAGATGTCAATGATTTTCGTGCTGATTTTTAAAAGTGTTGATGAGACATCAACCCTTTTTTTTTTTTTTTCTGGAGCATATTTTTAACACTTTAATTTTTCTTATGTATCAAGTATGAACATTGTTTTTTTAAATATTAGTGATTGTTAGGGCGATAAGCCTTCTTTTGAATAAGTTTGTCTACCTTTTAAATTTAAGCGTGACATATGTGCAAGATATGACCTTAGATTTTACACCTAACATCTGTGTACATTGAACCTGCATTTTACAATTGCCCCCAATTTTTACGCTTACATACTCCGTCATGGATGCTCGGTAGAATGAAAAATAAATGCGGGTTGTTGCAATTCGAAGGTTCGATATTTAGGTTGGGAAGTTTTTGTGGTTCGAACTTCATCATCTTCCGATCTAATCGATGGCCACGTTGTTCCCTGAATATGACGTGTATTGTCTGGTTGAACCAAAGCCAAAATTGGTTGGGAAGAAAACTAAAAATGGGATTAGGTAAAATCTAAGTAAACAGGAAGAGGACACATGGCCCCACGCGTGTCTAAAGTAGGTGTGAAAATTGAACGAGTGGAGATGAAGTTTGGAGGAAAAGGACAATTAGGGCCATTGGCTGTTGATGCTGATGTAGGCTGAGAGATCATGAGGTCGCCAACATTTCTTTTGTCGTAAATTTTTTTTAATGGGAATTAATCTTTTGGATTTATAAATTATATGTTATTAGGTTTTGGTAATATTATGGGAATCTAAATTCGAGCTCTTGTGCTCACAGGAATGGAAGGGACGCACTGCGAATTGCTCTAAAATGTTTGATGATAACTCAGATTGGTTACAATCATTGCATTTTGATGTTTTTTCTGAGCATTTTGACCATGATTTCATGTTGATGTTTTTTTTTCTAAACATTTTGACCATGATTTCATGGTTTTGTAATGGATTTTTTCACTTGAACAAGATTTATTGAAGAGGATTTATTTAAGTTGTGCAGTTGAAGACTTTTATGAAATATGTGGAGAATTTAATGAATTTGAAAAAATAATTTTTGGTGCTTCGCACTAGAATGTATGCCATAAAGCAGGAGGAGGGGATGTTTTCCTTCATTTTCTTTTGGAGATTTAAAGGTTTTGATAAGGGTTGAAGATGTATTCACTTGAAGATCTGCCTACATTAGCATTTAAAGTGGGAAAGTTTGGTAGTTAGAAAATCCGTTGAAGCCATGTGAGAAAAATGTTATGTTTTGCAATTTTTTACATTTAAGATTTGAAGCAAAAGCTACACATGAAGTTGTGAATCAGCTAGCAGTTTGTGGTTCAACTTCTGGTGTCTGGTGTTTTTATTTCGTTTTAAATGTTCTTGCATAACGAATCCTTTCAAGATCAACATTTTTTGGTTTAATGAGCCATAACTATAGGTTGTATTTTTAGCTACTTAGATATTTCGCATGATAACAAATTTACAGCGCACTTCAGATACAAAGGCCGGGAAATCTGGAAATTATTTTTTGAATTTGGTAAAGCTTGGGATTTCTGGGAAGCATGAGGCTGTGAGAAGCTGACTTCGTAGCCAAATTTACAGATGTAAAAAGCTAGATGATTCTTTAAGTTCGAATTTTGGTTTTGGCGAAAATTATTTCTGGTTAGCTGCATAATAGATTTCATGGAAAGGTATCGTGAAGGAAGACGTGGGGAAATGGCTGTGCAAATGTTTCTTCCAGTCGCTGACTTCGAACATCCACAGTTAAAAAGAAGTTTATGGTACGACTTAATCAACCAAAACGCTCAATTAGACCTCTATTTTTAGATTAAGAAATATAATATTAATTTATGAGGTAGATAGTGCTAAAGCTTTTGTTGTTTTGTTATATTTCAACCCATTAATCTCTTCGACCTTTTTGGTCACTTGAAAAAATTTGCCATGTCTGGCCATTGACGAGAGCCAGAATGAGGCTTTATAACTTGATTAGATTTCTATGAGTAATTTTATGCCTTTCTTGGAAATTTATGGATCTTGTTTTGCAAATTTGTAGGCTCTCCTCGAGTGGATTAAATTTCCGATGCTTTTACAAAAGAAAAGAGTCAAAATTCTAGATTGCAGAAGTCAAGGAAAGGTGGTCTATATTCTCGGAAATGAAGGAATTTCCGAAGTTCCCATGTGGAGTCACAACAATGGTTGCTTATGAATAAGATGTTGATCTTCAACCACCTGTTATTTGTCGAGGGTTAGGGGAATTGAAGATTCATATGAAGGTGCAAGGATTTTATTGTAAGTATCGTCATAGTAGTTATGGAGCAAACGAATATGACTACAAATGGAGGAAGGAAAATCAAATTTAGGGAATTTACTAAATTTGAAACTTGAGAGATTTTAGGGTTCAAATATTGACTACAGGTAGAGAATTTAATAAGGTGGATGTGGTTGTAATTTTGTAAAAACTCTTAACATTGCTTATGAATCTACTGACACGAGTTTTAAGAGGTTTTCAAGCAAGTTATTACAAAAAGAAAGGTCATAGAGAGCAATTTGGAAGCAACAATGGTGTATCTAAAAGTGCTTTTTCGGCAAAAGGGAAAGACACACAGAAGTAAGGAGGAGGAACCAGCAGTGGCGAAAGGGCGTCTACTGGCACAGATTCAGGTAAAAGTAAATTCAGAATTATGAATTTGAAGTGATATTACTACGAGAAAGTAGGACACCCGAAGATGGAGTGCAAAAAAATGATGTATGCTTAGGAGCATACCATGTTAATATTTAGCAAAAAGTTGGCAAACTGCAATGGGAAGAAAAAGAATTTGTAGTATTTGTAGCTTGTCCAACAGAGGGTCAGTAACATGGTATTATGATTGTATAATTTTAAAACAAATGACTAATAAATCTGATTTTTTTCGTTGAGTAGTTGAAGACAGGTCTAAGTTAGATTCAATTATTCTCGGTGATGACTTAACACATTATGTTGAAGGGTAAGGCGATATGTAAATTGAATTAAGAGGTAATAAATTTGTGTTAAATAATGTTTCTTTATAATCCCAACTTGAAAAAGAATATCCTTTTTGTAAGTGAAAAAACCTGTTAAAGTCCAGGTAGGGATGTAATCTTTAGAGGAGGGGATAATTGTTTTGTGGTGGAAAATAAAACTGGAAATTTTCTCGCATCAAGTCTAGAGGAACGTGGCCTTCACAAATTCGAGAGATGTATCCATGTCACATGCTTTGGTGACTAGTAGTGAAGGCAACAATTGTGACAACAACAATTCATTGCAACATGAAAGTTATTATTTTATTCCAAAGGATAGAAGAAAGGAAAAATGTTGCTCAATATATACTAATTAGTTATAATTGAAATATGGATATAAAATTATTTAAATTTTAGAGTGTATACTATATGGTTTTATAATGATAGATATAATAGATAAATTTATTATTTATTATTATTTTTATGTAATTAAGTTGAATGAGTAAATAAATATATATATGTTTTTTATTAAATATATCATGCATAAATTATAAGCTTCATTACTAGTATTATTCACACACACACACACACACACACACACACATATATATCCAAATATTTTAGTGATGTATAGATAGAGTGGTTTTTTTTAAGAATGTGGATCCATATTACCATTATTATTTGGTAATTTTATGTGGTTTGTGGATATTTTAGTGATGCATAAATAGAGTGATTTTTATTTTATTTATTTATTTAATCTTAATCATAATCATACATAGAAATCAATATACCAATTATTATTTATTTGATTATGAAAATCAAAATATATTTTTTTCAATTTAATAATCTTTTTCAATCTAACAATCCTATTAGCGTATTGTTGCACCTTTTGGGTCAATTTATAGTCATACTGATTTTGAAAAGTGTTGATGCAACATCAACCCCCTTTTTTAGAGGGATTATTTTTGACACTTCAAATTTTCTAATGTATTAAGTGTGGATAGTTTATTTTTAATATTTGTGATTTTCATGCGAATTTTGAAAATCATCATTTTTTTAATGCATAATTATGACACTTAAAATTTTATGATGTACTAAGCATGCATACATTTTTTTTTAAATGTTGTTTATTTAACAAATTTTCAAGTTATATTATTCCTCTTCTTGTTTTTCATCCTAAGATGTTTGTTTTTTCAAGGGATTTCCAAATATGTGTTTTTTTTAATGAATTTTTTAATTGTTTTGGCAAAGGTTAAAAAAGTAATAACTTTAATATTTTGACGTAAATATTTCTTATAAATTTATATATCGTTATTATTATTTTTAATAGTAAAGAGTACTCAATTTTTATTAATCTACGCTCGATCGCGATAAAATAAAATAAAATGGGAGATTACATTTCATTTGCATTGACATCAATGGGCATCATTGTCTCCAATTTGATTTTCCAAGCCCATTTTCCTTTCAAAATTGCAAAATGTGACTCAACGTTTACATATTTACTAGGATAAACCTTGCAAAATTGTCATAAAAGCAAAATACATTTAAAATTTGACATAAAACACAAGCAAAAAAGGTAGACTAGTCATCAAATTAAACTGGTCGGTTAAGGTCAATTCCAATTGATTCTTTAGCGGTCTAAGAGTTCTGCATTTCCAACTGAATTTGGAGATCCTCGATTTCACTATGCAGGTCATCCACCTCATCTTCCAACTAACGAATCTTTTTGTTCTTCTCAATGTTCCTCTCTTGCATTTCACAAGCTTCCTCACGCTGTTTCCAACTCACACTTCTAAAGATCATCCAAGCCCACTCGCAATTCATAATGCTCTCTATCACAAGGCCCACAGGAAGGAGGGGAGTATGAATTCAGAGGTGGGGACATCTCCCAGGAGCCAGAGTCCATATCGTCGAGGAGAAATTGACGCACCGAGGGAATTGACTTAGAGGGACGGTTCATCGAGAGACTTTGAGATATTTCCCAGTGACTCAATTGACAAGGAGGACAAAAAAACACAACAACACTCAGAATCACACAAAAGCAGGACCTTTCAGAATAGTCACCCTCATCGGCAATTGTCTCTCCCTAATCAACCAATATTACTAATAATTGGCACTCTTAGGTTGAGGGAAGGGGAAAGTTTCAACATCCAGAATTATCTACTAACAATCCCGACACTGCCAAAGAGTCCTTCCTCTAGCAACCCTCTGGACAGAGTCAGAGACATTCCTATTGCAGAAGTTAAGACCGTTATTCCACAATTTATAGATTTTTTCTGAGCCGAAGTCTCATGTGGTTTTGAAAATTGCAAGCTTACCTCTGGGGTCCCAATGCTCTGCCATGATTACCCTGATGCCTAAAATGAATTTCACCTTAAGCAATTTATCCTTCACTCGCGCGAGCCATTTGATCCATGCCAGGGGAAGTAAATGCGACTCTCGCTCTGGAAGATTTCGCGAGGAGATGGTTTGATTTTTCTTGCTACAGACCTAGATACGAGGAACGACATGCAAATTTTCACACTTATCCTTTGCTCCGTACCAACTGTCATGACCTGCTGAGGTTTGCAACCATGAGTCGAGTGAGAGGGAAGGATTATACTCAGATGATGCCAATGGGGGGGAAGAGGGAGTGCCAATAGGGATGGAGGCTGTGATGGGGTGAGGCAGGGGGTGTTGAGGGGGCGGGGTAGGTGGCCGATAGAGGGGGGCCGGAGAGGGGGTGATGTGGAGGATGAAGTGGGGGAGGATTAGATGGAAGGAGGGAACATATGGAGAAAAGACGAATTCACCCCAGGGGAGGGGAGGGACAATAGGGAATAATATAACTTTTATATCAAATATTTGGGACTTTTGTGCCCGGTATTTAGCGTAGGAGGAGAAATTTATCATTAAAATTTAAGGGTTTCATGCGCAAATTTAAGGGATGGGTAAATAACCATCAATTTCATTTACATTGTTGCAACCTTCTTTCATTTGGCAAGCCATATTGGCTTGCATATCCGCGTCCTTGTTTATGCCTCTTAAAATGTGAAAGAATTGCAGATTCCCAAAGAGAGGCAACATGCCAATGACTCTCTTGAGTATCTGATTTAGCTTTTTATTCTGGGTTGCAGAGTTTGAGTTCATGTGTTTTATGACCAAGAGAGAATCACTCAGGTTATTCATTTCCTTGATTCCTTTTTGCCAAGGCAAGACGAGACCAGGATATAATGCACAGGCTTTCGCTTGGTTATTTGTCTTCCTGCCCAAACCCCAAGCATATTGATAAAAAAGTATTCCATCGAGATTAATGAGAATCTGCCCCCTCCTGCCACCCCATTTATATATTGGTGATCAATACTTCAACACACATAAAATAATTGTCACTAAAATATACTAATTTACAAAAAAAAGGAAAAAATTCTTAAAAAAACATAATTAACTCAAAAAAGATAAAAAAGGGAAATAAAAATAATAATAATAATAATAACTTGAGGAAACCCTGGATGCGGGTGACATGCTTGACACGAGTGAACATCAAATCTCCACCCATACAGACTGCAGAAATCTCCAACGCAATTCTTCACCTGTGGCGGACCCAATTACCGTTAACTCCTTGCACGTTCCGTGCAGAACCATAGATAATACCGAGAGGAAAGGCATTGCTTCACCTGACCATGACCATGACCTCACCCATACCACCATTAATGTCCATGATGAATAATCAACATTGCAGCCACTCCTAATCCCCTGTGTCTGCTAAGCTGCTTGAGCTCCACACGCAGTTCCGTGCGAAGATCACTCATTGCCACCCTTACAGACTTTATCCTCACATCTATATAACCCCTAGAATTCTACCCCTTTTCTCACTCATTTGGTCACCTTTGCATTTCGCTCTCCTTCTTCTGATCTGGATTCTTGTTGATTCCAATCAGTTGCAAAGCCTCAGTCCCATACTAGAGCTGCGCAAACTCCCTATGCTTGCTTCTCTTCATCCTGCGAACCTACCCCCCAATCTTTGCAACCTCTTCAGCCCCAGTGTCATTCTTGCCTCCCCTCCCAGGTGCATATTGGCCCCCAGATTGCGCCAACGCACTATTTGTGGTGGTTAGAGAGGGGCCCTCCCAGGTTGTTTCCATCACGGCAAGGATAACCGCCTTGAATCGATTAATGGCTCCTCATCCAACACCCTCACAAGCCATCAACCTGATCCTGAGCAGCGAGCAGAATCCTCCAGGCAATCAATGCAAAGAGGAAGTCGAGGCGCGAGGAGGTCCACCTCCTCTCCCAAATCTCCCTCTCTGCATTGCACGCTGGCTCCCCCGACCATCCCTTCGTAGGATGTTGAGGAAACGGACATCTGGATCATGGATTCCGACAGAGTTTGGACGAAGGTTCCCGATGGAGTAGACCCGAACTCCCCCATCCTTTGCGCTCCTGCAAGTTTCCCCAAGCGAACTACTGCCGACATGGAAGCTGCCGTGGAAGCTGTTGTTGCGCAGGCTCCAGCATGTCCCATTGAAGAGGAGAATCCTAACAGCAGTGATGATGAAGATGAATAACGTCTGCGCAACTGCTCAATTTTACTCTGTTTTTTTGTCATATGTGCCCAAAGGGCTTTTATGTTATTTTCTACTCTTTTGCTTTTAGATGTATCAGCGCTACTGCGCACAATGTAAGGCTTGTTTTCAAGTTTTGTCTGGGATGGCCCCCTCCCCCAAGGCAGCCCAGAAACAACGTTACAAAGGCAGTGATTGGTTAAGCGTAGCTTACCAACCCTGCATGTAGTATATGTAATATTATGTTCTCGAAATTAATAGATAGCTCAACTTTAAAAAATAAAAATAAAAAATTTGAGAATAATAAAAATAAACAAATAAAGTGAATTGAATAATTAAATATAAACAAATAAAAAGAATTAAATACATATTGAAAACTGTTTTTTAATAATTAATTTCTATAAAATATTAATAAAAAAAACATTGTCAAAAAATATAAAATATAAACCTAATAAAAAGTAAAACAATGAAAATTATAAAAGAGAATTTTATAATTTTATAATTAAAAATTGTGAAAATAAAATAATTATATATATATATATATATATATATATATATATATATATTAAAAAGAAGATGGCCCTCGCCCCCCCATCTGGCGAAGGGTTGATTCTAGGAATCACTTCTCCAAGTGATACATCAGTGAGATAAACATTAAAACATCAACACCCAAGACAACTCTTAGTGGTTCATCAGTCTCACATGCACCTGAGTGATTTTTCCCCAATACATTAGGTTCTTAAATGTTAAGATTCTGGTGATTTATTCAGCCCTCAGGCAAGCCTTTGCTCTCTGTAATATTTCACCCAACAAGCCTCTCTCAGAGGATTCCTCAGTGGGTTTTTAAATCTCTCAAATGCTTAGCAACAACAATTTGAGATGTTACCTTCTTTGCGCTTTTCCATAGTTATTGCGCATTCCATGTAGCTCGCTTGTTCACTACTTATCTTCCGTATGTGCATGAGAGGGAGCGCATGTATGGAAAAAAAATTGATAATGAATGAATGGATTCCTAAATGATTACCAGTTCTCCTTCCTTTTCCCAAACAAATTAAATGCCCATTGCTCTCCACGATTACACAATAGTCAACTCCTTGACAACACAACCTATGCATGTCTTTAATTTTTTTCCTTTTCTTGTTTATGGTTGGATCTAAAGACAACTGGACCTGTCCTTATTTCTTCAATTAATTTTAATGCATACTCAACTCATTTAAATCTTTTCAACTAATTAAGACTAATATTTAAAACATAAATTCCCTCAAGCAACCTCCTTCCTTAAGCAATGGAATACGTGTCCCTTTCTTAGCCATTTAAAATTCTCGGAATCAATCCTCGGCCAGGCGGGGGCTTGGACCTGTCCTTATTTCTTCAATTAAATTTAATGCATACTCAACTCATTTAAATATTTTCAACCAATTAAGACTAATATTTAAAACATAAATTTCCTCAAGCAACCTCCTTCCTTAAGCAATGGAATGTGTGTCCCTTTCTCAGCCATTTAAAATTCTCGGAATCGACCCTCGGCCAGGCGGGGCTGGGGTAGCGGCCAGGAGCCCAGAGACGACAGTGCGCTCTCTTGGCTCATTTTAAATTAGGAATCAACCACCAGGCGAGGCCGAGGCCTTAGGTTCCAGCTCGGAGCCGGGCGGAGGCAGCATTGAGGCCCTAAACCTTGGTGAGGTCGATTATGAAATTTTATTTTGATTAAAAAAATAATAATTATTTTTTATTATTTTATTTTTAATAAATTTTAATTATAAAACTTTTAAAATTTAAAATAAATTTTTTAAATTTAATTTTATATAGAAATTTTAATTATTTTTTATTTATTTTAATTATTATTATTATTATTTATTTTATTTTTTAAGTTATTTTATTTTATATATATTTTTTTAATTGTTATATATATATATATATATATATATATATATATATATATATATATATATATATATATATATATATATATATATATATATATATTCATATATTAATTATTTGTTTTTTTTATTAAAATTTTATATTATTATCCTTAAATTATATAAATAGAGTAGTTGAAGTGTGTCTATTACTATGATTTCTTGAAAGATATTTTGTATTTATTTTTATATTTGTCTTCTTTTTCTTTTTTCTTTTTTCTTTTAATATCTGTTTTTTTCTCGAGGAAGCATTTAATTTCATTACTGCAGGTGAGTACAAAATTACAATGCGATTCACATAAATATGTGTTCAAGGATATATAAACCCAAAAGTGTTTGTAGTCATGAAACAGTTACAAAAAGAGATAAGTAATCCTGTACAGAAACAGAATCTGGCAATTTACCCTAATCTATTTGAAAGCATGCTGTTCATAATAATTTGAAAGAAAAAAACCCTGCTTTAAATTAGCAGACCAACAATAATTCGATCAGAAACGAAAACACTACCCAGAAATTTAAAAAAGGTTCCCAAGGATCTTCATGGAGCAATCATAGCCCATACATTCATAAAACCTGAAGATGATCCAACAGAGAAATAAAATGCAGCATAAAAGAAGTGATGTATCACTGCCCAGGGAGGAGACGTTGTCAATGAGTATCATTATATGTGTGTTCAGCCCGATGTAGCAGCCCATCAGGCGAGAGAAAAAACAAACGAAAAAGCTGTGTTTGCAGCCACTCCAAACATTCATAAAACCTGAAGATGTTCCAACAGAGAAATAAAACGCAGCATAAAAGCAGCGTGTAGCACCGCCCAGGGAGGAGACGTTGTCAATGAGTATCATTACATGTGTTTTCAGCCCGCTGTAGTAGCCCTTCAGGCGAGAGAAAAAACAAACGAAAAACCGTGATTTGTAGCCACCACCACAATATTTTTATGAAAATTCCCACCAAAGTAAGCAGCCCATGACTATAAGATGTCATACCGGTTGAAAAAAACTTCCAGCCCACAGCAGACAGTCCATCGTGCATGAAGACCAATATAAAGCCGAGTTATAAATCTCATTCACCTTCACATAAGCTGTTGTGAAAAAGCATACCAAGTATATGCAAATAGTTGGCAATTAGTTGTCAGGCGAACTTAGGAAACCTGTAGCCTGTCAATCAAATAAGGATGGATGGAAATATTCAGTAGTATCTCCATCCTAATGTTCTCTGATCCACCAGATACCCTCGTCTTGCAGAATCCCGCAGAATCCCCATATTTGATGCTCGATCAGCCTCATCATTATTTTCGCGATATATATGCTGGCAGGAGAAAGAATCAAATGAATGGAGGATCTCCCCAATAGAACGAAACAGATTTTGTAGTTGGTGTACTCTGCAATGCTGAATTCCTTTTATCCAATTAATCACATTCAAGGAGTCCCCATAGAAATTGATCTTTCTGCAGCCTTTCTCCACAGCGAACATCAGAAGAATCTTGAGGCTCAGCATTTCAGCATAATTATTTGTACCTTCTCCGAGCCCTACAGAGATCTCAAACCAATGTGAATCCGACAGAAATAGCAGAGCCCCTCCACCAAAGACATTTTTCTGCATAGCCCTGTCAAAAAAACCCCAAGGATTCCTCCTATCAATATCCAACAGGAGGACCTCCCTCTAATTGGAAGCACGGATATGTATAGGAAAATCAGAGTGCAGTCCAATGGTCATGGCACCAACGATCTCTGGTGTACTGACCGTCCCATCAAATAGTAGACGATTATGTGCCAACCAACATCCCCAAATGACTAGGAGAGGCAGAGCTTTTAGATTCTGCTCAGCATAAGACACCCACCACGAATCCCATGCATGAGGCATAGTTAAGCCCTCCCATCTACAAAGGATACCCAATTACCTGGAACATTCCAGCCAAACACCTTTAATGAAAGGACAGCTGAGGAAAAGATGGTTAACAAATTCCACATCAGAGTTGCACAAACAACACCATCCAGGGCCCTGAAAACATCTGTGTTGAAGCACATCCCAGGTGGGGACTTTATTTTCAAGGACACACCACATAAAAAGGCAGGTCTTATGAGGACAATTTAGTTTCCAGAGTTTCTTCCACCACCACCGCTCCTCACCCAAGACAGCCCCAGCACTAAGTTTTGTGTAGCCAGCCTGGGGAGAATAGATCCCCGAAGAGTCAAAATCCCAAGCAATCTTATCCTCCCTATCCTGAATCAAAATATGAGCCTGTTTTAAAGCACAGATATAAACAACCAAAGCCCTCTCATCTTGATCATCCATCCCCAAAGAAGAGGCCAAAATCCAAGGCTGAATGCCCAGCCTTCTCCTAACCGAAGCAGCAAGTTGGGAGAGAAAAGTAATCCCCCTCTACCTTAAGGCTTCAACCGTACACCTGGGAAGGAGGTGTTGTAATACACTTCCCATCCAAGGGTCCTCACCAACCCGAAGCTTCCTACCACTGCCCACATCCCAAGCCAGACTTGTTTCCAAAATATGAAAGGACTTAACTAGTGCCTTCCAAATCACCGAACCACCTGCAAAGGATTTTCTTGGATTCCTTATCCAATCAACAATAGAGAGAGGAGCAATATATTTCTGACTGATCACCTGTGTCCAAAGACTATCAACATTGATGAGCCTCTATCCTCCCTTAGCAGCAAGGGCCTGAGCAAAGAGAAAAATATTTTCCAGTCCCCATCCTCCCATCCCTTTTGGGACTGCAATTTTCTCCCACCGAACCCAAGTGGTCACCAAAGATTCTTGTTTCCCACTCCAAAGGAATCGAAAGCAAATCCTCCTGGCAGCCTCCAAAATACCCTTTGGAATCCAAGACAGGGACAACCAGTAAACCGGGACAGCCTCCAAAACAGACTTAACTAAAGTCAACCGCCCAGCTCTAGACAACCATTTATGAGACCAAACTCTTAAACGTTTTTCCAGCTTATCCAACAACCAGCTCCAGTCATGTTTCCTATAATCATTGGGTTTTAAATGGAACCCCAAATAATTCAGCCCATCATCCAAACCAGCAAGATTGTAAGGAAAGATCCTCACGAACTCACGTCTCTCCTCATCTCTCAGAAAATGAGTAGTGATGGAAGACTTCCTAGCGTTCACAATCATCCCAGTGGCCTTACTAAACAGGTCCAAAATCTCACTAATAGTTATAGCATCACGCACCGATCCAGAGCAGAAAATTAAAATGTCATCAACAAAAAGTAGATGAGTGATGAAAAAATTAGGAGCAACCTGTATTCCCTTCAAGGAACCCTGTCTCTTTGCCTCCTGAAGAGCTCTACTCAAACCCTCAGCAATCAATAAAAACAAAAGGGGAGAAAGGGGGCAACCCTGGCGCAAACCCCTTTCAGCATAAAAAAATGGAGAAGCATCCCCATTAATAAAAACAGAGAAAGAGACAGTTGTGATACAACTCATAATCCATCTTATGAAACCAATGCCGAAACCAAGGTGAGTCAGAAGCATATGAATATATAACCAGCTTACCCGATCATATGCTTTGGAGAGATCTATTTTCAGCACTGTCCCTTTGAGATTCTTGGTCTTCATGCTGTGGAGAGCCTCTTGAGCAGTTTCGATTGCTTCATGTATTTGACGGCCTTCCAGGAAACCAAATTGTTCACCAGAGATATGAGTAGACAGAATTATTTTGAGTCTTCTCGCAACCACCTTGGCTATCACTTTATAAATACAGTTGCACAAAGAGATAGGGCAAAAATCAGCCAAAGAAAGAGGATTATCCACTTTCGGAATAAGAGCTATGAACGTGGAATTATAGCAAGCAGGAATCTGCCCTAAAATTCTGGTATCCTCCACAACTTTCAGCAGATTTGCCCCTAAAACATCAAAAAGAACCAAGAAAAACTCGATCGACCAACCGTCTGGCCCAGGACTTTTGTCTTTCTGGAAACTATGAAGAACCTCCTTTAATTCCTTCTCAGAAACCTCAGCCATCAGAGTTCTGTTGTCAACCTCCTCCACAAATCTCAGAAAAAAAATTGAGCAACTCTAATCACTTCCGCAAGTGATGCATGAGCTGGGGCCTTAAATAGATCCTTGAAGTGTTCAACCCCCAGCTTAGCTTTAGCCTCAAAGGTAGAATGCTCAATGCCCTGACCATCTCTTAAACTCCAAATAGTATTAGCCGCCTTTCGACCACGAGCATATGCATGAAAAAAATTTGTATTATCATCCCCACTTGCCAGCCATGTGGCCCTACTTTTCAAGCGCCAGGATTCCTCCTTATCCATAAGTAGGGAGTTCCTTATTTTTTCAAGGGAAACAAGAGTGTCTTTATCTACTTGGGATTGAAAACCCCCTCCAATCCCCTCATATATCAAACGAAGATCCTCCTCCACCTGTTTCAGATCCATATCCTCCCTCTGTCTCTTAGTAGCCGACCATATTTTCACAGCATTCTTAATGCGTTTTAAATTTTCAGCAAAATGAAAAGCTGCAGATAGAGTACTATCCGCCCTATAAGGGATCCACCTAGCTAGAACAAGAGCTCTGAAAGAATCATCCCTTAGCCAGATTTTGTTGAACTTTAAAGGACTAGGAGGCTGCCTGGGCCCTTTCTTGAACTCAAGAAAAATAGGGAAATGATCAGATGCCCCCCCACTGCCGATCCAATGCCTAATCTGAAAAGGCCTGTCTACAATCTGCTCAGCCACCAGAAAATGATCAAGTCTCTTCGCTATTCTACCTTCAGCACATCTGTTATTCCTCCAGGATGGTTTCATCTTTATGGGCTCAATATCGAGCAACTAATTCTCCTCCAATTTTTGTGTGAAGTATCCAGTCAAAGAATCGATATGCGCCTGAGGACCCCAGACCTCAGACTGGCCCAAAGAAAAGTTCAGATCCCCACCCAAAATCACTGAGTCCTCCTTTAGTAAGGAGTTACCCAGGAGTGAGTCCCAAAAAGGAATCCTATCTTGATATGGTCCGTAAATATTAAAAATATTAAATGCTTCACCAAGCTCTAGCGACAAAAAATTTAAGCCCAGGACCGACTCCATACCCCAGAAGTTCAGAAGTTTGATTGTTCTTTCATTCCATCCAATAGCCAGACCACCCGACCTTCCTCTAGCATCCAGCGACTCAAAATCCCAACCTGGCATCCATCCTTCCAATCGAGCTTTGACCACAGTCTCTTCACCTAAAGTCTCTTGTAGCAGAATAATATCCGGACACTCCAGAAAAATAATCCTCCGGAAAGCAGATTTCTTAAGGGGACCTGCCAAGCCCCTGTAGTTATAGGACATAATCTTTATTATACACCAGGATTCAGGGATTTGCTTGCTCTAAGCACCCTGTCAATCGAAATCTGCCTCCCATCATGTACATCCATCATAGCTTGATCCTGAGCTTTCGCCAAAAAAGAGATCCTGCCCCTACCCTGAGCTGAAGGAGATTTTCCCTTCCCTAACCCACCTGCACCTTTTTTAGCACTAGATCTTAGATTGTAGCCACTGACCAAGGGGACAGAGTTTTCCAAAGGGGCCAACAGCTCTTCACCTGAATCGAATACAGTAGCCTTCTCTTGGAGAGCTGGCTGAGAATAAAGTGTAGGAACAACATTATGTAACTTACCACAGTCTTCCTTCCGAGCCGAAACTGAAGTCGAGACCAAGTTAAGAGAAATGTTGATGTTGGGGGAGAATGGGAAGGAACCCATGAGTGAATATTTCAGCAAAGTTAAAACTTCTTTCAACATATCGTCATTCTTCAACTGGAAATCCGCTCCATAGTGACGACTGTGGATCTTTACAGTAGATACCGAGCCACAATCAGAATTCTGAGAAAGTGACTTCTGCCCAGAAAATAAACCAGACTCCGCTCCTAACGCCTGGAGACCTAAATCACACTGAGTGCTGGAAACATTTACATCATGATTCAAAACGCATGAGAGAACTGAAGTGGGCATTGTCTGCGTAAGGCCAGAGCCAGCCCCCTTCAAGATAGGTTCCTTCTTCAGATCGACTAGAGCCCCCGGCTATCTGTGTACATGTTATTGAATGCTGTTTAATTTACTGTTTTGATTATTGCAAATGTCGATTTATCATACTAGAAGCAGCTGCATCTGCTAATGTATTTAAATGTCTTGGAATATGCTGATATTCAATGTAATAAAATTCACGTTCCAAGAGATGAACTCATAAAAATAACCGTAATAACACTGAATTTCTAATGGCATAAACCCTGTTAAGCTGTAATGCAATAAGTTCAGAATCCAACTTAACAATCAAACTCCGAATTTCAAATGATATGGATTGAGATAATAACTCAATCACTGCACTATACTCTGCAATGTTATTCATTGTTTGACCGAGGCTTACCCCATGCATGGATATTAACTCGTCAGAGGGTGAATAGATAACCCAAGCTACGGAAGAAATGTTCTGTGTACTACGACAAGCACCATCAGCAAAACCAATGTAGGTTTGAAGAGATGTCGACATTTGGAATATCAAGAGTAAAACTCAAATAAGCAGGAATAGTGACAAAAACACACTCTAAACTAGGCACTCTTTTCTAATCTAAGACACACCAATGGTAAAGAAATCTAATCTAATAAATCTCCACACCAAATCTAAGCATAATATCTCTTCAGATAAAGCCCATTTCTGGGTTTATCTAAAGAGACACCGTCGAAATCTATCAGCTCATAGGCCGCTTTTGCTAGCTTTCGCTTAACAATGAAAGGAGCATGCCGCATGGGCACAAATTTTCCATCTCCTAGCTTATCGTTGGCTTGATCGTACACTAAGACTAGGTATCCTTCTGAAAAATTATGAGGGGTAACACTTCTATCATACTGAGCTTTTATTCGTTTGACATGAGCCTCGTTTGCGATTGCAGCGTTTCGTCGATTCTCATCTAGCTGAGCCAAGTACAAAAAACGTTTCTCCTCTTCAGACATAGCTGGGAGTAATTCTATGGCTAATTTCAATGATGGAATTTTGCATTCAATAGGCAACACAACTTCCAAACCGTAAACCAGTTGAAAGGGAGTGAAACCAGTTGACGTTTTTACTGAGGTCCGATATGCCCAAAGTGCTGAAAATAAAATGGAATGCCAATTCGACTTATGAATACCAATAATTCGTCTGATCATAGTGACTAAAAATTTATTGATAGCTTCAACCAGACCATTAGCCTGCGGGTAATAAGGAGTAGAACTATCATGGCACAGGCCAAGTTGATCTGTCAGTTCAGTCATTATGATATTTCGAAAATGGCTTCCATGATTTGTAATAATGGCTTGAGGAACATCGAATCTAGCAATTATATGATTGAATACAAAAGTTGCAGCAGTCTTTCCGTCTGCCGAAAATGTAGGCATTGCCTCGGCCCACTTAGTAAAATAATCTACCGCTAAGATGGTATACGCATGCCCCCCGGCCGAGTGAGGGTTACATGTAATAAAGTCAATACCCCATTTTGCGAAAGGACCGAAAACAATTATAGGGTGAAGAGAAGCGGGTGGCGCACGCATTTTACGATCAAAGACTTGACAATTGTGGCATTTCCGGACTGTATAGATACAATCTTTGAATAACGATGGCCAAAAATAACCAGCGCGCAATATCTTTTGGGCTGTAGCATACCCAGACATATGACTGCCACATGCTCCAGAATGGCAGTCATTTAAAACCTTCTCAGCTTCTTCATGAGTAAGACAGCGTCGGAAAACAGAATCCGCTCCACGGTGATAGAGTGTATCACCAATAATATTGTATTTTTGGGATTGGAAACGTATTTTCCGTCGCTGAGATCGTGAGATTTCAGGCCGAAAAGATTGGGTTTGGAGATAAACAACAATATCCCTATACCAAGGATCAAGAGTACTGATAAGAAACAAGGATTCGTCCGCAATGGGCTGCTCTACCACAGTTTCAGTATCAGTAGAGGGGAAATCACACATCAGTTCGACAAAAACCAAAGATTTCTTTGCCTTGGATTTTTCAAATTCCAAGTCAAATTCTTGCAGGATAACTATCCATTTGGAATACTTTCCCCCTAGCAATTTTTTGGTTAAAATGTACATCATAGGGTTACAGTAAAAAATTACTGTGGTTTTGCGTAATAATATGTAGTGTCTAAATCTTTGGACAGCTTGAAAAACTGCCAAGGCTAATTTCTCCACATGTGTATATTTGATCTCAGTCGGATGTAGATTTCTACTAAGATAGTAAATGACATGTTCATTGTTGAATTCGTCTTCCTGAACTAAAACCATCCCAATTGTGGAATGAGAGGCGGCAAGGTACAAAACGTAGTCCCGGTTGTAATTGGGAGGATGCAATAACGGTGCATGGGTCAACGCGTGTTTGAGTGCATCAAAAGATCGATTAGCGATCTCATCCCAAAAGAATGGAACGTTCTGTTTTAACAACCTGGTAAAACCCTTTGTTAGCTCGGTGTAGTTAGGAATGAACCGACGTAAAAAGTTTGCTTTCCCCTGCAAACTTTGGAGTTGGCACAGAGTCGAAGGAGGAGGTAGATTGAAAATAGCTTCGACCTTCGATGGATCAACGCGAATGCCTACTTTCGAAACAACAAATCCCAGTAAGCGACCCGATTCTACACAGAAAACACATTTGTGTGGATTCAGCCGAATTCGATAATGCCTACATCTCATAAAGATAGCTCGTAAATCAGTGAGATGGTCGGCCCTATGTGATGAATGAGCAGGTAAATCATTGAGATAAGGCTGCACAATGTGCTTAATGTCATGAAATGTGTAAGACATAGCCCTTTGAAAAGCTGCCCCAATGTTCTTCAATCCAAAGGGTAGTTTGCAATAAGCAAATGTCCCCCATGGACAAATGAAAGTTGTTTTTGGATGATCAGCAGGGAGTATGTTTATTTGATTGTAATCGGAAAAACCATCCATAAAGGAGAACATTTCACTGTCGTCACAGTCATCAATTATTTGATCGATATAGGGGGTTGGATAATTGTCTTTAGGACACGCTCGATTAATATCCCTATAGTCGATACATACTCTTATAATTCCTTGTTTTTTTTTAACAAGAACAATATTCAATACCCAATCGGTTAAAGGAATTGGATAAATGAAACCTGCACGAAGTAATTTTTCAACTTCGGCTTTGATAGCAGTAGCTTTTCTAGGATGTATTTGACGTAAACGTTGACAGACAGGTTTGGCATCCGGGTAAGTCTTGATTTCATGTACGACAATTGACAGATCGATTCCTGGCATTTCCTCATGTGACCAGGCAAACACATTATGGAATTCTTGAAATAGGGCTTTATAAGCTTGAATTTCATCTTCTGTACAGCAAGAACCTATATAAATGTTTTCAATTATTCCTGGCTTCACTGAAATGTCAATTGGAATCGTTTGAGAGATATTTTCCAAATTTAACTCAGAATTAGGATTTCACAATGGATTCTGCAGATCCTTGACATATTTAGCAGTAAAAATAGAAGCGAAATCATTTTCAAAATGATCTAGCTTAGGTAAAAACGAAGATCGGTGATGTAGATCTTCCAATGGTAAATTGTCAACAGACAAAAGTTCTCAAATTTGCTCATCAGTATGAACAAGATCAGGAAATGTCGTTGTGGCTAAACTAGATATAGAAAGTGATTCCTCATGGATCCCATTCATTGGATCAGTTTCGGTTGAAGAAGGGTCAGAAAGTGACTGTACAACCTGATATGCAATTTCAAATGGACTCAAAGGCATCATGGAATCAAATGAATCTAACTCAGAGTCGGAAGGTACGATCCAAGGATCATCAAACATAATAGTATCTGATGAAATCATATGAATAATTGCGATAGAAGGTGATATGTTAGGAGGAGGAAAGGAAAAAGTTCCTAGTAAACCAGAATCTTTAATCAAACCTACTCCAACATCCTTGTAAGGGATAACCGCTTTACCAACATGCTGGATTGTTTCTGTAGAGGTTGGATTGGAAGAAAAATAAGTTAACTGATCTAGTGTAACGATATTTACTTGATGTGGAAATTTTATAGGCCGAAAGACTAAAGAAACAACAACAGTCATAGCATAAGACCAACTACGACCCAGGAGAAGGTTGTAATCTAGAGGGGCATCAACCACTTCCACATCTAGATTTACGGTTTTACCTTCGACCTCTATGGGTAAATCCTGCAAAATACTAAAAAGGTGGAAACCTCGGCCATCAAAAGCCTTTAGAATTGTCGGAGACTGATTGAGTGTAGGAGAACCAAGCGATTTCCAACACTGGATCGACATAATACACGTTGAATATCGCTCATCAATCACAGTCCAAAAGATCGGTCTGTTTTTGACTAATACTGGAATTTGGAAAGCCATTTGGTGAGGTAGACGAGGTGTACTATTCTCTAAATCAAAGATTATTAGGTTCGAATCCTGAATATCAACAGCTCCTATGGTAGACAACAGTAATTTACGCTGTTCTGGGCACGATTGGAACACTTCCAAAGCCGACATTGTTGAAGGGGAAATAGCTAAGTCCTCAACAATGTTGTAATTCTGAGCAGCTCTCGCATGTGGATTGAAAGCTGATTTACGAAGAGCACCTTTAGCAGGTGGTTTGATTACTAAATATGGATTGGGTTTCTCGATCTGTAGCAGACCAGAAATAGGAGGAGGTGTAGTTGATGTGTTTGCACTATAAGATTCTGCTTCTTTACCATCAATAGGATTCTTAGTACCATAATCTTGCGATCGCATCGCAATCCTGACATGAGACATCATCAGAATAGGTTCTTCTGAGGCATTCGAGGTAGAACCAATCATCTTACTATCTTGAGTAGGAAAAGGATCCTTCAAGATAGCAGGTTGTTGTGAACCTTTAACGAATTTCGCAATCTCCGCTCGATGCGGGCATTCTTTAGTAAAATGATCCTTGTCACAAATGTAACAAGGATAGCGAGGCTTGCATTTTTCGTCATTGGATTCGTTTTTATTATTTTTCTCTTTTGAATTCTTTTTGTTTTTATTCTTCCCTTTCTTTTTACTGCCGGATTTAGATTTGGCCGTAGATGTCTCTACGACATGAATGTCGGAAAAAATTTCGGGGGAAGACTCTCCTTTCGGGGAATCAGGTAAAGTTATAATAAGAGAAGAATTCTTTGAAGATTTCTTCTTTCTTTTAGTATTGAATTTACCAATCATACCATCAGTGGCATGAGACCCTGAAGGAGTTGCAGTTATTTGACCTTTTTTTGGAAGATCAAGGATTTTTTCATGTAAAGTACCTGACTGCGTATAGACGAGGTCAAGGCACTAAGTTTGAGAAGTGAATTTCTCCTCAGTAACAACTCCGACCTTAGTTGCATATTTAGTGATTTTGGGTAACAATGATTTAAAAAACCATCCCGCCAAAATTTGATCCGGAATGTAAACTTTCACCAAACGCCTTCTATGTCGCCATTCATGAATATGATCAGAAATATATGTGGACGTGGATTGATTTAGTGAAGTTAATAGTTCCGTACCATTGTTGTATCTGACAGGAAACTGAAAATGAGTCAAGAAGGCAGTTTCTAACTGACTGAAATTATTAAAAGAGCCTCATGGTAACTCAATGTACCATTTGGCGGCAAGACCAATAAGAGTTCTTTGGAAAAGATGTAAGCGAATCGAATCATCAATTATTGAATTAGACACACACCAGAGGTGATAAGTCATAACATGATTTGATGGATCCTCTCCAGACTTACCCTCAAATTTTGGTATATCACTGGGCAACTTATGCAGCATTGGCCGCCAGTACGGATAATAGAAAATTGAATCATTCGTAGGGTGTGTCAAATCAGGTAAATCCAAAGTTGCAATAAATGGTAACTGACGGTTAGGGTTGCAAAAACATTGAGTAGCCAAAGTAGTTCCGGGAGGAGGATACTCAGGATAACTGGGAATCGGATTTGCATTAGGAATTGTGTAACATCCCGGGTATCCAAGATTAACCAGACCAAACTGGGGTTGTTGAGGCTGTTGATAAGTATAGCCAGGGTACGGTTGATATTGATAAGCTGGATTTTTTGAAACGGGACCGAATTGAGGCTGTCCCTAGTACGGTTGATACGTAAATTATGGTTGACTTGTGACAGCCGTACTTGTACCAGCTTGTCCCGCAGGCATCTGGACCTAAGTCTGAACTGAAGGTCCTGACTGGGGTACAGAGACTTGAGGGATTTGCATGGATGTAGGGATAAAATAAAGCAGAGCTACAGATACTCCAGAAACAGGTATTATAGGTTGAACAGATGTTGTAATAGTTGCAGCAGTTTGAGTCGGAGTCTGAGGTGTATTAGGCCCAGACTGCTGAACAAAACTAGGTGCAGGGGTTTGAATAGTAGGTTGGACAGGTTGCTGGGTTGGACCAGAAACCAAAGGTTGTCCAGGTTGAGAAGACAACTGCACATTAGGTTGCATAGGCTGTTGAAATTGGGACGGATCCCACACCATATTTGTTCCAGGGTATTGTCCCGTAGAAGGTTGAACGTAAGGACCATAGCCTGGTTGAACGTAGGGTTGATAAGTAAGTGGTAAATTTCTGGTTCCTTGTACAGATGATTGACCAGAAGGTGGTTGGAAACCTTAAATTGGGTACTGACCTTGAGGTTGATAACCCTGAGGCGCGTACTGAAGCTGGGGTTGATAAGGACCCTGAGGAACATATTGAGTTTGGGGTTGACCTTGGGGTATGTATTGTCCTTGAGGTTGTCCTCCAAAATAATATGATTCCACAGTTTGTCCTGGGAAAAAGTTACCTTGAGGTTGCCCCCCAGGCGGTAACTGATTGCCTGAAGGTTGCCCCCCAGGCGGTAATTGACTACCTTGAGGTTGCCCCCCAGGTGGTAACTGACTTCCCTAAAATTTCCCTTCAGGCGGTAACTGACTGCCCTGAGGTTGAGGATTTGGAATATTACCAGACATCATAAATATTTGCTCTGCGTTCGACGTTTTAGTTTTAATTCCATTAAGACCAGATGATAATACTTGTTCAATCGATTAAGGAGATGCTCCAGAGAAAGTACCAGACAGAGCTTGATATCCCGAAGGAACAGAAGGACCACCGTGTAAAAATGTTTCCGGTGTCTGAGAAAACATAGATGACTCTCCTGCCATAATGGATGAAGGATAGTAACCTTTGGGCGTAGGATGAAATGGAATTCGAGGTGGAGAAAAATCAAGACCTGGGTTCTCTAAAAAGTTTGTCAAAGATAAATACCAAGCATCAGTTCAAATAGGGCTGTAGAAAATAGATTCATGCTCCCTAAGATTTAAAGACTGAGGGGATTCGGGAAGAGATAACTCTTCGTCTGGACTAGTAAGCTCTTCAATAGAAATGAGGCCAGATGGAAGATTTTCAGTAACAATATTTCTTACCCTAGGTGAACCAGGATCGCTAGAATTTGGTGTAATAAATCTTGAGGATGTTTCCAAAACAGAATGTTCAGTGTCAGGTTTGGAAATTTCAGGTTCGTCAGCTAGTTCACTGGAAGGAGAAATACTACCAGTAACTTCAGAAACTGAAATCGGTTCTTGAATGTGTTCTGTTGTGGGTGTTTGATGATCAGGATGAACAACTATAGATGAAGTTCCAATTTCTGTTGATCTAATTCTACCGTTGCTAGATGATAATAGAGCATGTAGCCCTTCAAGCTGACTTGGTGTATATTCAGGGGGCTTCCCTTGAAGTCTCCGGGATTGTCTCGGTAGTTCTTCCACGATTAAATATTAAATCAATCACACGCAAACAAAGAAAATTTCAATGAAAACACCTAAAGTCTCTAAAGAAACAAACAACTGAATCACACGCCTAAAAATCTAAGAGTTCAAACCACACACAAACAGTAACTTCCTGTACTAAAAACACTAGTTGGTGATGAAATCCAACTTAGTAGAAATTTAATACAGAAAGAGCGGTTGGAACAGTTACCCCGACAACCTGCTTAATGAAACAGACTGGCACAAGTTTCTTCAAAAAACCATCTCGAGTGAAGATAACCCCCCAGAGAGTCCAAGTGAGTCTATTCGACGTCTGCTCTAGGTACAATGAGATATTTCCTTCACCGTCACCTTAGGAAATAATCTTAACCTTATGGACACTAAGGTTACCAACAGTAACAAATACAAATGGGGGAACAGTCTATGATCCGATCCCACGCGCAAGGGAAGAGTAACTAAGCTCAATCCCCTTGAAGGCTTCTCGACATGGTCAATCCGAGGTTTATCGACAAGTGACCCCAGGCTCCTCGAAAATGGTTAATCCGAGGTTTATCGTTTGTAATGCGTGCAAAATCTTCTATCTTTCCCAATGAAACAAAATTGATTGTCTCAAAGGTTAGGACATGATCTCGTGATTAACTCCTTTAAGAGAAGCTTCCCAGATTGTACCAATTACAATTGGATTTATTTCCTACTGCAAGATTGATCTACTTGTTTGTTTTTACGATCTTGGAGAGTTAATTACTCCCTACTCCAAGATACTAGCCTAAGCTATGTTGGTGATAAGAGCCCTAGAAATAAAAAGATTACTAGTTCAATTTTAATTAAGCGTTGTTTTTATGGGTTGTTCTTTAAGTCAATAGGCATGGAAATGAAAATTTGATGGTGCGAAGACTCGACTTCCAAAAACACTAAAAATGCACCTAAAAATGATAATCAATTCGTTTTTCTTTCGATGAAATTCTAGCTAAAGAAAGAGTTTGAGAATGCAATTCTTTTAAGAGACAATTCTTTCTTTAAACATAAGAATAACTAAAATAAAATATTTTTGTCTTTTCACCAATAACTCAAAACGAGACAAATTATCTAAGCTCATAATAAAATCCTTTCACTTTCAAAAACTTGAAACTACAAAAACAACTTCCCTTCAAAAGAAATCTACAAATTTTAAAAGTACTCAAAACTACAAAACTAATTTTGAGATCTACAAACTTTAAAAATATAATTGAATAAAAGCTTTAATATTTTTTTTGAAGAATGTTTTACTTAGTTGTTCAGTAAACTAAGGATCTATTTTTCTAGAATAACAAACAAATAAAAAAACATCCAGGTATGTTTTTTATAAAAAATGAAATTCAAAACCTGTAACAAAGTTTTTTTCAAAGATTTACAAAGAAAAAAATAGATCTCTTTCTCAATAAAGGATGGATTTCACAAAAAGGTCAGAATCATCAAGAAGACAAAAATACCAATGTAATCTGAGGTATTTCAAACTTCCAATGCTTTGAGTCACTATAGAGACGAAGTGAAAAGCAATCCAACATGCAAAACTTCTAGAAAATCATCAAAAACACAAATAATGTTGGAACTCATTCACAAGAGAATTTTGACCAAAAGAACACAAATCTGGGTAGATACTAAAAACTCTAAATCAAACTAAATATAAACTGAAAAAAAATAAATTTGGAGTTTTTCAAAATTTTAACAGGGTCCGCAAGCTCCCAGAAATAACAGGTGCAGTCCCACACTGGTTACTTAAGGAAAGTGTGAAACTGCCCGCATTGTGCAAAATAACAAAGTGACGTCCCCAGAAAATTCCAAGAAAAACATAAAAGATTTCAAAATTTTCAAAAACAGAGAAAACATAAGCTACCTAGGCAGACATCCATCAATCAAAAATCAGGAAAAACTTTTCCTCAAATCAAAATAAAAGAGAACCAAAAACAACAAGTTCTTTCCCCAACAGAGTCGCCAATTTGTTGGGCGGATTAATCAATCTTGCAGACAAGATCGATCTCCCTAGTACCAAAAGGTAATCTAGCAACAAACAACCAAATAAACCTATCTTTCTCTAAACATATGCGATTTACAAAAGAATACTATAAAGGTGTAAAGAACTTACCGTAGATCCAATGCTTGTTTGAAGTTGTTGTCCCTCGTGCACTTGAAGGAGTTATCTTCGCAAACCTGCAGTCACAAACAAGCAAACATTAAATAGCACCTGTGTAGTAAACAACATAAATCATTCTTATCATGGTGATCACGGAATCCATCAAATAAACAATTAACTAAAAGCTTATTGAGAAAAATGAATTCATTTTTATTAAGTTTGAAAGAAAGAAAACCTTACAACCTTAGCCTTGATGTTGAACAGGTCTTTCCGAGGTCCGAAGTAGGAATCTCCTCTACTCTGAAGAGCCTTTCACTCTTCCAATCGAGACAAATAGAGGCATGTGACCTCTCCTCATAAAAATCTCAGTTAAATGAGTCTGAATCCCAACAGCACTTAACCTCAAATAATTCTAAAGCTTGAACTCCCCTTTGAGGCTACCCAATGCCTCTTTTTATAGTGGAAAAGAGGAGGTTTCAGTTCCAACTATGAAGGGATAGAATCCTCCTTCAAAGGGATAAGCTCCTCACATCAAGGGGTTAGCTCCATAAGGTAAGGGATACATGAACCTCAAAAGAGCGGTTCTATCACTGCAAGATTCTTTCTAGAGGCTTCTAGAATTTAATGAAAGTGAGATTTTCTGAATTTACTTGCGCCTTTTTAATCTTTACAGGGGTCCACACCCATAACACAAAGAAAGTGAATTCAAGTACGCAGGAGTAATGAACATTAGCTGCAGGACCGTAGGCAAGATACAGAGAAAGTGCGATACCAAAGTTAAGGAGATTTTTCAGAACTTTTCTCTTATTTTCAAGGCTTGACATGAGGAACTGATATGTTAGACTTGCAAAGGAGGAAGTATGAGTGATAATGATCTCATACACATAGCAGAATGTTAGGATGACAATTTTCAGTGCAACACCGCCAAGGAGAGATTTTCGATGTATGAATACTTCACTTCCGTATCATTGAGATTACGACTCAAATAATATATTGGATGTTCTATCCCATCTTCTTCTTGGACCAATACCATGGAAATGGTCGTATCTTCCATGACGATATATATTAAACAATTACTTTGATAATTGGGGGGATACATTAATGATGCCCGGACAAGTGTATCCTTGACAACATCAAAATAAGCTTGCACAACCTTATCCCAATGGAAGGGAATCTCCTTTTTCAAGAGATGAGTAAATCCTTTAACCATTTCAACATAGTTGGGTATGAACCTCCATAGGAATGGCCTGAACCTTCAATGGGTTGATTCAAATTCCTTCCTTTGAGACGGTGAATCCTAGAAAATGACCAAAACCAACACAAACACACATTTGTGTGGGCTAAGGCGTATTTTGTAGTGTCGACAACATAAAACGATAACACTCAAATGGATCGAGTGATCATTCCGGTTTTGTGAATGCGCGGGTAAATCATCTAGATAGGGTTGAACAATGTGCTTAATTTCATTGAAAGCAGAATCCATTGCTCTTTGAAATGTTTCCACAGCATTCTTTAAACCAATGGGAGCTTACGATAAGTGAATGTGCCCTAGGGATAGACGAATGCTGTCTTATATTGATTCTTTGGGTGGATTTTGATCTGATTGTAGCCAGAAAATCCATCCATGAATGAAAAAATTTCACATCCGGCACAATTGTCAATAATATGATCGATAAAGGGAGTAGGATAGTTGTCTTTGGGACACACAATGTTGACATCCCGATAATTGACACACACTCTACTTTTTACTTGTTTCTTCATGACAAGAAAAATGTTGAAAACCCAATCAGTTAGCACAACAGGGTAAATGAAACTAGCACGGAAAAGTTTTTCAACTTCTGCTTTAATGGCAACAACCTTCTTTGGATGAACAGGACGAAGGTGTTGACGTACTGGTATGAGATTAGGGTACATTTTAATGGTATGTTCAACGATAATAGTATCTATGCCTGGCATTTCCTCATAAGACCAAGAAAATATATCTCATAATCCACGAAAGAGAGAGCGATAAGTTTCAAGTTCTAATGGAGAACAAGACACGCCAACATGAATGTTTTCTACAACGCCGGGTTTGGTCAAAATATCGATAGAAATGGTTTCTTCAATATTTGATAATTTTCACTCAGATTTGATTGCATTAATGGGAAAATAATTTGAAAATAAAGTTTTTGTCGATGGATGATATAGTTCAATAAGATTATCTTCTTCGTAATCTTGAAGATGGGAATGATGATGATGGTAGTCCCATGGTTCTCCTTCTGGAATCATGGATTCCATAATGATCTAATCAGTTGAGAATGTGGATGAAAAAGGATCAGATGGAGTACCAAAATCTGATGAACGACCGACCCAAACGACCGGCAACAATGATTTCTGATTCACCGCCCAAGCCATGTATATTGATTGCTATACAGGGCGACAAAACTTCATCTAATGTAACAACTTTAGAATCATCCTTAATCTTCCTTAAGCAATATGGAGTGGAAGATATCATGTAACAGTTCTCTATGCTTGCAATTTCTGTCGAAGTCACAGGCGACGGTAATGAAAAGGTTTCCATTAGAAGAATCATTTAAGAGTCCTACACCAATGTTTTGAAGTGCTAGCTAGGGTGCGTGAACTAATGGAACACTTCCAGTTACCTAGGAACTAGAGGCAAAGAAGGAGAGTTGATTGATGATTGTAATAATGCCTTTACGTGGAAAGGCGATCATTCTAAAATAAGTAGAAACGATCACAGTCATAGCGTAAACCCATGGCCTTCCGAGTAAAATGTTGTAGTCAAGGGGTTTGCCAATGACCTCAACTTCAAAAGTTAGATTTCTTCCCCATAGTTCGACATGCAGGTTATTGATGATACCACAAGGCTTATATGTACGTCTGTCAAAATATTTTAACATCGTAGGCGATTGAGATAGGTGAGGCAAGCCAAGTGACTTCTAGTAGTTTAGAGACATAATGCACGTAGATGCTCCCTCGTCAATAATAGTACGATGAACGAGGTGATTGAGAAAATTTACTTGGATTGAGAATGCCAATTCTGCTGGTAATTGGAGCACATATGCCATATGATTAAAGACTACAAGATTGGAATCTGTCAGATCGATTCCACCAATTGCCGACAACAAAGCCTGTTTCTAGGAGAGACAATTTTGAAGTACCTCAAGTGTTGAAATAGCTGAAGGGGATTGAGCCCATCTTCAACTATATTATAATTTTGAGTAGCTTGGGCTTGAGGATTGAATGTCAATTTGTGGACGACTCCCTTCGGTGGATTTATTGTTAACTTAAGAATAACAGTTGGAAGAATATATTCCATGGACGGATTTGTGGTCGAGGTATTAGATTGATCATTAGCCTGACTACTGTGATATTTATTTCACATTGACACCAAAACATCAGTTTTCAACTTTGTGACAGATATCATAAGCACTTGGGAAGTAGAAGCTGGACCTGTAGCAACCAAATTTGTGTCTGGATTCGGAAATGGATCTGTCAACACATCGGATGCAGTCAAGGTCTTAAGAAATTTTGAGACTTCGGTGCGGAGAGGATAGTCTTGAACAAAGTGATCCTCATTACATATTATGCAAGGGTAACGAGGTTTCTGATTATTTCCAGTTTTTTGATCAGATGATCGTTCTTGCGGGGTTGATTTTTTGTTTTTCGTCACCTTCCCATTTTTCTTAATTCTGGGTTGCTTGTCGCTTTTGCCTTTGTTAGATGACTTGGAATGAATTTCGGAGGAAGGTGCGGGATTAGATGTAGTAGAGTGATGTGTGCTTGCAGTACCAACCATACCGTCGCCAGCATGAGAGTCCTTAGATGGAGGAGGAATAATAAAATTAATCGCAGCATGTTGGGAATTTTATCATAGAGCATGCCAGACTGTATATAAATCAAATCTAAGTAATGAGCATGAGAAATGAACTGCTCTTCAGTGACCATGCCACCCTTAGCCACATCCTTAGTGATAGATGTCAGCAAGGACTTAATGAACCACTCAGCGAGGAGCTGATCAAGAAAAAATGTTTTTACCATTCTACGACGACGACGCCACTCATTAATATGATTAGAAATGTAAGTAGCATTAGTCTGTTTAAAATTGGTCAAGAGTTCCATTCCAGTTTCATATCATATGGGTAGTTGGAAGTGGGTCAAAAAGGTGGTAGCTAAGGTAGTGAAATTATCAATTGAAGCTCGTGGTAGCTCAATGTACCACTTCGTGGACGAACCAGTGAGTGTACGCTGGAAAATACGTAGTCGAATGGAGTCATCATTTAAGGAGTTGGATGAACACCACAAATGATAAGTCATAACATATGTTGACGGGTCTTCTTCACGGTTTCCATTGAACTTAGGAATATCTGAGGGTAATTTATGTGGTATCACTGTTGGGACTCAGAAATGTCATATTTTCATCCACCTTTCCCTTCACTATTCCTTACATTTCATCATCCCATTAACCTTTCATCATATCATATTCATAAATACATTTGGGTTTCACCTTCTTATTTTCCACTTTATTCATTTTTGTATTATAAGTGAATTTATGATTAAATATTAGAAAATATACATGTTTTTATATATATCTCAAGAATGTGTGAGGTTTGTAATGTGTAGGAGATATGTGAAGGATTAATTCCAAGAGACTTCTCAAATATCTCATCCACCATATTAAGGAGATAATTATTCAAGCCTATTCCTAAAGAGAACATCATGGAGGATTTGGTTGGCATATCTTATCCAAGATATGTGAGAGATGTGTGGAGGATTCAAAGGGATCATATCTTGTAATAATGGGAAAGTAGTTGAGAGTGCTTGAGAGAATAGTGGATATGTCATTATGAGATGGTTATCTTCTTCATGTATATAAGAGAGTGCTCTCTCTTCATTTTCATAATTTTTGAGTTTGGAGAGATAGTCTTGTAATTAGAAGAAGGAGATTCTTAGCTTTCATGATTTGTCATTTGATTCTTGTAATGTAATTTGAGATAGATTTATTGTTGTGAGCTCACATATGTTGATTGTCATTCAACTCTTCACATGTTGTATTGTTTTTCCCTTATGCAATTTCCTGCTTTCCTAGTTAGTGTTTCAATGCCTTCCTAGATTAATTTGATTTCAGTAATTTAGATTAAATTAGTTCCACTTCGGTCCTGCATATATAGTGCATGTGCCTCGTAAGCCTACGAACCTCGTATTGAAAAATTAAATAGTTGGGCAAGTACTACAACAGAATTAAACGAAAATATTTTCACCCAACATTTTGGCGCCATTGCCGGGGAGGCACGATGGATTGAAGTTTAGTTTGATTTTTCATGCAAGTGTGTTTAGACATGTTCCTAACTCTGAGGTGTCAAGGCAGTAAGACGTGGGGAATAGCCTACGCATCGCGTTTGAGATACTGTAATGGGCTCGACCTCTTATGGATTAAGACATGTAGGGTGTGTTTACATTTATGCAAGTGTGAATTTAAATTTCTGCAAGTGTGTTTGATTTTCGCAACTGTGAAGAGTGTTTGATTAAGTTGTGTTTATAAATTCATGGTTCATGGTTGTAATTGAATAATTCAATTACTAAATTAATGAGAAGTCTTTGTAAGAGGGTTTAATTGAGTATTCAATTCAAGATTATCTCTGTGGTCTTTGTTTTTAATAAATTCAATTTTTAGTGTGCTGATTTGAAAGAGTTTTTGTGAACTAAAACCTTGTAAAAGGATTAAAAGCTCAGAAAATTATTAGCACTCTGTTTTTAGTATGTAATAATTCCTTTTTCAACATGGTTTAACAATGATTTTCAGCTTGGAACTACTCACTCAGATCCTAGAAGAAATCAGGATCTCTTCTTCCCTGGAAGAGGAGATCTTGACAAGAATTAAAGGTTCAACTACTCCCCAAGAAACAAACGAAGATTCAACATCTGAAGAATCCTGCATATCTGATGGCGAACAATCATTCGAACAGGAGATCGAGGAAGAACAATAGGAGTTACAACATGATCTAAGTGAGAGAAACTGTGCCTATCAAAGCTTTATCGAACAATGATTCCAGGTAAGTACTAGATTAGATTCATCTTTTTATTTTTTAGTTGATTTGCAGTTACAACAACTAGACTCATTCACTCTCGAATATTTTCATCCATCATTTAAAAAATTACTATTGGATATATTGTTGTTACTGCTACATGAAAGGCTTCATTGGAAGTTTAATTACACGTAACTAATTTTTTCTAATTAGTATAGAGTAGGTAGGCTTTCATTTTTAGTTTTTACTTTCATTTTTAGTTTTGCTTTTACCTAGAATAAGTATGCTCTCCTCCGTGCTTTGTGCGATCACGAGGATTAGAAAATAGGGATGATTTAGACTAATTTCAGGAATAAATAAATTCATGTTTTGCAATATGCTTCATCAAAAACATCTTTCAATATGCAAATCAATGTGTCCATTTGTTAAAAAAAAATTAAGTCTAGAGAAAGTTTAGTTTCTTTCTAAATTTTAGTTTTTCATTGATTAAAAAAAAATAAAAATTTAAAAACTAACCATTTTTGTTTTTGTAAAGATAGGGTTAATTTCATTTTTTTTTAGAATTTTAATTTAAAAAAAAAAATAAAAAAAAATAAATAAATAAATTTCACGACCAACAATAAAACAAATCATATAAAAAATTTTAAACAACAAAATAAAAACAATTAAAAATAAAACAATCGAATAAAAGAAACCCAAATAAAAAATAAAAATAAAAAAATAAAAAATAAATAAAAGAGCCAACCAACAGTCTCGAATTACAAGACTGTTGCAGGTTTCTCATCGAGGAATCTTGACATATTTGAACAAAACCTCCTCAAGCCAAAGATAAGTGCACCCGACATTGCCTGATATTTGCAGAAGTTCGGAAATTTTATACCAACACCAGGCCTCATGGCCTCCCTCATTCGAATACCTGCTAATCCACAGCATGATGAGCATCACTCATGGCCTCCCTCATTGGTAAAAGTTATTTGTTTTTTTAATATATATTTTTTTAAATTGAAAATTTTTATTGTATTTTATTTTTCATTTTTTATTTTTAATTAATTTTTCATTTTTTTACTTTTAATTTAAAGAATGTTTTGTTTTGTTTTTGTTTTTTTTTGTTTTTTTAATCAGTTTTAAATTTATTAAAATTTAATATATTTCTTTAAATTTAATTTATTTTTTTTTCTTTAAATTGATTTTTTTTTTAAAATTTAATAAACATTTTCTTTTTCTTTTTTAAATTTAATTTCTATATTTTATTTTTTATAATTTCTTTCTTTTTTTTATTTTTTTATTTTTTTATTTATTTTTTAAAATTTAATATTTTTATTTTGTTTTTATTTTTTATTTTTTTATTTCTATATATTTTGAAATTTTAATCTTTAATTTTTTTTTCCTTAAATTTTAGGTTTTTTTTAATGTTTGAATTAAAATTTTTATTTTTTTATTCCTATATATTTTTAAATTTTAAGCTTTAAAATGTTTTTATTTTTTAAATTTATTTTTTTCTTAGGTTTTTTTAATGTTTCAATTTTAAAAATTAAAAAATGTTATTTCTATTTTTAAAAGGGTAAAAAATATGAGACATTTTTTTTGTTTTTGTTATTCCAGCATCAACTGGTTTTGTTTTGAGGGTGTTTTTTCAATCCTTTTTTCAAGAAACAATTTTGTTTTTAGCATAATTTTATAAAATGTTGAAATTTGACCTTAAAAAAACCAAGTGCGTTCTGGAATACACTTTTTTTGTTTTTGGGGTGTTTTTTCATGTTTTTTGAGTCTTTTAAGGGATTCGTTTGAGGTGTTAAATTCTATCTAGGGTGTTAAATTAGACACTTTGATGTGTATGATCGCTCTTTGACACTCTTTTTATCATCCGTGACTTTTTGGGTTGGAGTAATATTATTGATGGTTCATTCATACCTATGGTTCATCATAACTAGCCGGTTTTGAACAATCTTTAATCTTCTAGTGTGGTCGATATGCTCGAGAGAGAAGTCATCAATAAAATCCTCATCTCTACAATACTCATAAACCTTCATTTTCATGACATTCTAAATATGAAAATTATAAGTCTTTATTTTATATAAATTAGTAACTTCCGTTTCACAATAAAGTTTCTTAATGTCGACATGAACTCATCATCTAGGAAGTTTACTTAGAAATATCTTTCATTACCTTGAGGCTTGTTACATCATTGACATGTTTCTCACTTCCAGACCTTTGATCGAAAGATTTTGTTTGGCATTCGACATCAAATCATCTATTCATGCCTTGAAAAATGTACTGCAGTACCTTGAGATCCATTAACATTAATGGTGGTTCTCTCACGTTTGTTAACAACTCACATCATTGGCTGGTAGTCAAACAATGTCTTACCATGTTCAACTTCAAATAATATATTCATATGGTTAAAATTGTACCTGAACGATCGAGTGAATGAGATAAGAAGACCTCAGATCTAGTTTCATCCATCCAGGCTGCAATTTCAGGATTGTTGTACACATCATCTGTACGATGGATTTACATACAGATCATCATCAGAACATGGGCCTATATCTGTAGGCATGTCTATATTGGGAAACATTCCAATGTAAAGGACTTTCTAAATTATGTACATGTTATTAAATAGTTTATGTGCCGAGCATAGGAATGCATCCCTCAACAATTTGTGATCAAAATGAAAATATCATGATGTAATGTATTCTAATATTAATGTAGGTCACCATCCACTTCTACTCCGGATCCTCACATCGTAGAGCATCTCATCCAAATACTATTATTAATTTTACTTCATGCTTTAGGGGGCAGTTGTTGTAGGTCAATTTGGGCATCATCCCCCAAGATCTAGTCAAACTGGACATCATCCCTAAGACTAATGAAATAAGGTCTATCATTCCCTTAAATTTCCATTGCTATATGCCCTAAGTGAAGAACATTTCATTCATGGTTTTTATTTTGAGATTTCCAAGGTTTGAAGTATATGTTATATGACCCACTGACTCACCAATGCTCATCTACAAGGGAATAACTGCATTGTAGTGCCAAATCCTCTATGCAAGGGAGCACTGCAGTGAACTTTCCGACACTCAAGGGTGCATTGGTCACCTGGGAGAAAAAATATCATGGTTCTGGGAATATCCACATGGCCAATGCCTTCTAGAAGAGTCCATATGTGTCAAACTTTGAATCCAAGTGTCCATCTAACACTTCTGAACTTGGAAACATGTATTTCCTATTATTAGAAAGTCATTCATTGAGAAACTACCATCAGCTTCACTATAAATTGAGCACTCATCCTAGTGCTAGGGAGGAAGAATTTTGTGCAAAGTTATGCTGTTGGATTCTCATTTGATAAGAGAGTGAAAGTACTGATATGATGTTGGGATAATGTTGGATGTGATGAGGCTGGAATGAAGTTGGAGTAGGATGATGACAAATTGATCCATATTGGTTGTAATATTCTCCTCCTACTCTTTAATAAATATTGTTGTTCATTTTCCCATACATATGTATCTATTTATTTTGAAATGTATTCTTGAATGATGTATGTATTTCAGATCTAATCGGTTTGATTTGAGTGAGATAAGTAGATATTTGTATATTGTATGTTGTTTTCTGTTCTTTGTTTGTGTTTGCAGGAATCGATGTAGTGACTTGAGTTGGATTGAGAGCGACGACAACAAAGACAAAAGGAGAAGGAGAAGCGAAAGAATCACAAGTAGGCTCCTTTCCCATTCTGTATATCTGCTAGTTTGAGAGAAAATAATAGTTATTCTTTCCTCTTTTTTTCTAAGTGACAAACACCACACTAAAATTTGGGAAAAAGAATAGAACACTTTATGGTAGCAGGTCGCTCCTGAACATGACACTTTCACTCCATCGTCGCTCCAAACGGCGAGTTAGTGAGTTTTCAAGGGATTTGTATCGATCGATCTACAAACAATATCCCTAAGTATAGTGCATTAATCAAACTTCTCTCTGATTCCATTTCATTTGGTATTAACCGCATCATCATTTGGTTAGACTCACAACTTGTTGTACTAAAACTTACTAGCATTTATATAGTTCGAAGCCCAACACTGCATCATATGTTCCTAAGAGTTCAAATTTTGGAAAGACATTTTGATTTCATTCAATATCAACACATTTCCAGAAACTTGAACACATTAATTGATTCCTTAGCAAATTGTGTTTTAAACAGACATTTTCAACACATGTAAAGACATATTTTTAATTCACATCACATAATTGAATAGGATTGCGCAATAAACATAGGAAAACACTGAAAATAAATAGTTACATAGTTATAGGTTTTTAAATTTTTTTTGCTGAAGACACATTGGTCATATGACCTTAAAATGTATGAAAAATTTCAAAGTAAACTAGTAATGCTCGTGATAACAAGCTAGTGATCTAGCTATCCTACGCAATATCCTCATCCAATGGTTAGGAATGCCAATAGTGTGGCGCTGCAATATCATGGGTAACTCTTCGATCTAGAAATACAGAATCCTGAGATTCAATCCCTCCACATGTTGTTGTAGCTCAGTAAGAGTCTCGGTCATATCTAAATCCCGAAGGACTTCTCTCTCGACAACCCTCTCTGTAGGCTCATCTTCTCTCTGCCAGTGCTCTGGCTGACCCATTGGTCGAACTTAACCTACATTTGCATACATCAAAACTTTAGTTTATTCTTGGGAAACATCAAAATACAAAAACATGTATAAACCTTAGAAAAAATCAAAAAACATGGTAAAAAAATTCTTATAAATTTCACCCCAGTTGAGTCACCAATTTATTATATGGAATTGTGATCTACGGATAAATCAAATTCCCTAAGTGTGGTGTTTATCACTTAGAACAATAGATGAAAGAATAAATACTATTTTCTCTAAAACAAGCAGATATAAAAAATGGGAAAGGAGCCTACTCGTGATTCTTTCGCTTCTCCTTCTCCTTCTGTCACTGTTTCCATTTCTCTCAATCCAACTCAAGTCGCTAGATCAATTCCTACAAACACAAACATAGAACAACAAACAACATACTATATACACGTATCTACTTATCTTACTCAAATAAAACTGAATAGATCTGAAATACATACATCATTCAAGAATAAATTGCACAAGAAATAAAGACATATGTATGGGAAAATGAACAACAATATTTATTGAAGAGTAGGAGGAGAATATTCAACCAATATGGATCGATTTGTCATCAACCTACTCCAAATTCATTCCATCCTCATCACATCCAACATTATCCCAACAACATATCATTACTTTCACTCTCTTATCAAATGAGAATCCAACAACATAACTTTTCACAAAATTCTTTCTCTCTAGCACTAGGATGAGTGCTCAATTTATAGGGAAACTGATGGTAGTTTCTCAATGAATGGATTTCTAATAATAGGAAAGACATGTTTCCAAGTTAAAAGGTGTTAGATGGACACTTGGATTCAAAGTTTGACACATATGGACTCTTCTAGAAGGCACTAGCCATGTGGAGAGTCTCGGAACAATGCGAATTCCGTTCCCAAGTGACCAACACACCCTTGAGTGTCGGGAAGTGCAATGCATTGCACCCTTGCATGGAGGATTTGGCACTGCAACCCCGTTAGTCATTTTCATATGAGTGTTGGTGAGTCAGTGGGTCATATAAAATTTACTTCAACAAGTTCACATTTAAGGTTTTCCAACAAACTCCTATCCTACTGGCCCTTTCGGCAATGACCTAATTTCGCAGACCAAAGTCTCACCCGAAGTAGTATGGGTGGGTGATGGAACCAAGTTTCTGCACCCTGGGAGAGAGTGGGTAATTAAGGCAGATCTTGTTGAGTTCTATTGGGTTCACACAGAAACACGATTATTATCGAACCCTTAATCGTATAATAACATGTAAACATAAACAAAGCTACTATTATTAAGCAGATATCAACAACACCTTCGCATCCATGTGAGCATCACAAATTATCATCACAGAATAAAAAAATCACAGCTTATTCATATATCACAGACACAATTATAGCTTATTCAAATAACGTAGAGGTACTTTAGCAGTCAATACAACCAGTTCAGATAACATAAATATACTTCAACAGATTCTATGTTCATTAACGTCCAAAATCCCAGTTACAAACCCAAGTCACAGCCCATGCACACATCCACCGAGGTCCACACACAACATGACTGAGGATATCCATGCACACAGACAGCAGGAGTCCTTACCCAAAACTACCTAAAACACATGTCAACAATTCATGCGTAGCATCAATCTTACTTACTTCTAGACTCAAACTATCCATCTATTTATATCATCATAGCCTGCGCTATCCCGTGGTCCGGAAACCGTGGTTTTCGGAAACTAGGTCTACCCTTTCACCCATTACAATACATTGGGGGCTTTGACCCACCCCAAATCCCTCGCGCTAGACTAGTTACTACAAAAATATATCAAAAACGCAGCTAGGGGACCCCATTCCAATAGGCCCCCAACACAATCTTGTGACTCGTCCCTAGTCACAGTGACCGTGGGGTTTGCATCTTTGCCTAGAGCTGCCTAATGGCATCGACCAGAGTGGGCAGCACTTCTTCGCTCTGCGCGGTAGAGTTCTGCACAATTTCCATGAAATTTTGCGAAGTTGGGCTTTCAGTGGGAGCAGTGACACTCTTTAGGGTCTGATTCAGTTGTTTGACCACAACATCTAAGTCCTGAGATATCTTGAGGGATTCATCGGCCGATGGCTTGAGGTGGTCACTTAGAAGCTTCTTCTTGTGGTGAAGCCCTTCCGGGTCATCTCTGAGTGCATGGATGGCTCATAAACGTGCCAGGTGTTGAGCGGGGATTTGAGTGGGCATTGTAGCCTCCATTTGCTTGAATTATTCTTCCTTCTAGAGCAGTTCTTGGGTAAATTCGCGTAGGAGAGGGTCACGCTGCACCTTAGATCACAGCCGCATAGATGTCTCAAGCAATTCAGCGCCCTGAGAAATCTAATCTGTAATGGTGTTCGTAGCTTTTGTGATCAACACAGCTCTCTGGACACGTACCTCAGGAGGAGTTTTCAGTTGTAGCTTAGCTTGTAGCGCACATTAGGGGAATTTTGAGGTCTAAAATGGGCCTCATAAGAAAAATGTACAACAAAAATAAACTTTATAACAACCAATAGGATTCAAGATGATGATGTCAACCATGGGGATGATTCACCATTTTTTAAATAAAAGGGTAAAAATATTAAAAAATAATAAAATAATAAAACTACTTTTTCAACTCGTATTTTCAACTTATCTCCCAAAATTTTTACTCAAATTTCGAGCGGGAGTACTCGTTGGATGCGAAATTTAATTCCTCATCCAAGGAGTACCCATGTTGCATACTTTTGATGAACTCTACTACACGAAAAATGAGAAATACATAAAAAACGTGATTGTAATCACGTTTTTTTATGTATTTCTAATTTTTCGTGTAGTAGGACCCATCAAAAGTATGCAACATGGGTACTCCTTGGATGGGGAATTAAATTTCACATCCAACGAGTACTCCCACTCAAAATTTGAGTAAAAAATTTTGGACATAAGTTGAAAATATGAGTTGAAAAAATAGTTTTTTCATTTTTCCCTCTAAAATTTGATGATGTCATCAAATCTTATTTGATTTTTTCCACTATTATTTTATAATTTCATTAGGAGGCCCATTTTAGACCTCAAAATTCCCCTAATGACAATCTACTGCTCCATCTTAGCCTTAACATTCTCGATCTCGGTTCGAGAAGCTTTCAGGGCTGTGACGAGTCCCTCAATATTAGCCTGGAGGGTGCGAAAGAGAGGCCAAAATGTCTTCGCTCACATCCGCACAAAGTCTGCCAATCACATACCCAACCTCACCGTCGTGCGGTGGCAAGAATGCATGCGGCCTATGCCCGGGACGTCACAACATTTTGTCGATCGTCTCGCAATCCCCATCCCGCACATCGAGGGTCATTTCCGTGACTTATGGAAAGTGTCATGCTTTGCAAAGACCTTCATTACATCCCTCTTCACATGAAGGTAGAATCTCTTGTTGAAAATTTCCTTGAATAAGAGCATCAAAAACCCCCCCGTTTTTCCTTTTCGGGCACGAGTAGCCGCTCTCTTACCTTCGTTCGCTGGAAAGATTAACACTACGGCCCACGCCACCTGGCGCTCTGTCTCAGTGTAATACCCACGCCAAGATGTTTTGGGAATTTTTTTTTAAAATAGAGGTGGAGGTTCCATTTCAATAACCTCGAGGATGATTCATTGGGAATGGTTGAACTAAACATCCATGGGTTTCCTCCTTTGGTTAGTGGTTTCCACCTCCCTTGGAGCACTCCTAAAGGATAGGCCTCCCTTCCACCTTTTTAGGGATCCCAACCTCCTCCTTTTCCTCTATGTAAAGAAGCCATCTCCATTTATGAAAGCTAGCTGAACTTGGAGAACTAAACTATAGATAAATAATTGAGTTATTGAGAAGGAAGATCAAGAAGGAACTCCATCGAGAGAGCCCTCATCCCATCTGAATTCCCCGACGAGCTTTGAGACATGCTTCGCCTAAACCCCGCTGGAGGAGACCGCAAGTTCAGAGCAAGGTTGTGTCTCTTCTTTCTACCTAATAATATAAGTGACTATTGCTTGGTTCCCATCTTGTATTTTGTCTTTATCAAATGCAATATGCTTAGTCTTCTCTGAGTGACTAGTAGTTTTTAGATGAAATTATTATGTGGTATATGGTTATCATTTTTTTCTCTCTATGCAGGTGTCCAAATGCGATAAGCGAAGGGGTTGTGACTTTCCAAATTAGGAATAAGAGGTTCTCATCACCACTACAATTGTCGAAGACAGCATTGGACCACAGGTAGGCCATCTTATTGTGTCCTCTTTCATTCAAATATCTAGGAACCTACACTCTAGCATGATTCCTTGTTTCTAGACCCACTATAGGGCTAGAGGGATCGTCTCTGTCTGTAGAGAGGATATACCTACATAACAAGTTGGCGACTCCCTTGCGACTCAATGCGAATTTGTCTTTAATCTTGTTGGGTCATTTTTTGGGTTGTTTGTCTTGTTGTTTACCTTTCTGGTTGTTTAACTGTGCTTCAAACCCCTGTTCAGCCCCAAAGTGTCAAGATTGACCTCTGCTCTGTAGATTTTTTCCCTTTTTCCTTGGTTAACTGGCTTGGCGCAGTTTTTCTCTGAACAATCGCGCCAATTGGTGCAAGTTGCATTTGTAGCGCTTGTGCCATCCCCTGTTTGGCGCTGAATACCGCCTCACAGTCACGCCGACCACTATAGGTTTTTGGGTGTGAGATTTTCCATGAGCTTTTGGTCAGTTTTACTTATTTCCAGGTTATTTTTAAGAGCAATTGAAGTGTGTTGGACTGTCTTTGATGGTTGGAGGCTTGTTTTCCTCAGTTTTTTATCCATTTCTTATCAGTGTGGATTGAGGTATTAGGGTTTCTGAGTGACTTGGTGCACTGAGCCTTCTGTTTAGAGATCGAGTTTCTTGATAGCTATCGAATTCGGTCCCTTTTTAATTTCTCTTGGTCTCTTTGATCCTATTGAGTACGTTCATTGGTTGAATGATCATTGCCTTTCTTTTTTTATTCTTCTTCCTTCTACTCCAAGCACCGATTACATTGCTTGTATGGGTCATTTTGGAGATTTCTCTTTGATTTGAAAAGATTGTAGCATTAGTTTGGGTATTGTTGTGTTTTTTCATGTTGCTGGAGTCATTCTGCTTCGACTTCTACATTTTCTCTCTCAAGCTAGTGTTTTAGTTTTTTTTTCATGTTATTTAGCGCATTGTTTGCTCTATTGCATTGAAAAAACCAAAATATTGCATTCTTTTTTCTTTGAAAATGAAACATTCCCTCGCATAACTAGCATTGTATAGGCTAGGAAAGAGTTTTGTTTTCTGTATATTGCATTAGATGCATTAGTGGATGTTTTCACATGATTTCATTATTCACTATCACTTAAATTTTTTCTTTCCTTCTTGTAGATAGGTTTCATTGAACAAAAATGGTATCCTTCTACATGTAGTTTTTCATTTAGGAAAATTTTAAATCCGACATACGTTAAGGCCTGGAAATTGAAACCTAAACCAAGATCAACATTAAAATCTATTTCAATTAACCTAAGGCAACATTGAAACCTAACGAAATATTCTAGTGGTCTAAGTTAAAGACGTGTTCCAGTGTCTTAAAATCTAGTAGCTGTCGTTCGTCTTCTGGCTTTAGAAAGCACTAGTACGGACTTGTGCTCCCCATAATGTCAAGTATATAAAGGGAGACCCTTCTAGGTTGCAACCATTTTATCCATAGGAAGCCGAGTCTACCACCTTGTAATTGTGATACACCGAACACAGCATTCGAGGAGACTTCCTGCACGTACGTTAAGTCCTTAGTCATTTCTCTTTCATTTTATCACCAAGGTGTATATGGAAGTTCATGGAAACCTGGCATACCCTCTTGCTTAGGATACCTGAGCAGTCACTTTTTATCTTTACTGACTCCTTAAATTTGAAAATATCATCAAGCACTTGTCCTTTCGTGCTCATGCAAAATTGAAAACGACTAGAGTCATCTTTTGCCTGTTTCTTGACTCTTAAAACATGAAACATCAAAGTTTTGTTTCAGTGTCGTAAAATAAGCTACCCATGATCACACGCCCATTAAAATTTTTAGCACTTGGCCTATTTTGCTTTGCCTTGGCTTCTTGATTCTTTGCTCAGATCTCTCTTTTTCTTTCTTGTTGTGAAGCAGTCACAGTGGCAGAACCACTGGTTTCGTCATCCTTGCTCCCTTATAGAGGTAGTCCTTTACCGGACAGTTCATTTGAAACTCCTCGGTCCACTAGGTCTACCGAGCTTCAGTAGCCTATCCTCCCGTCAGTTTTACCCCTTGCTACCCGATCTCCCGTTAATGAGCCAGTTTAGTTCAATTAGCCTCCCTCGGGCGCTTGGTCTAGTTTTTGGGACAAAGAAGAGTTCCCTCCTCTCACGTCGGGCTCACCATTTCAAGTTGTTGTTATACCTCTTAGTCCCCATAGTCTTTTCAAAGATCTTACGATAGATTCAGACATGGAATCATCAATTCCTATTGGCAGTGATGGAATTCATGTTTCTAATGAAGAATATCAACTTTACCCTGAAAACACCCCTCATGTGTCTGCTCAATCTTCACCATCAGTGTCGCTTCCAGCCAGATATAGGTCCCTGGGTGAGATTATTGCTAGTGTTGCATCCATGGTAGCATCTACTCCATCCAGGAGTCTAGTCCTTCCATCATTAGGATTGTCACCGATGACACCTGCTTCGTCTCTTTCAGTTATGTCTATCCCAGTTCAACCTACTGTCTGCATGGCTGCGTCTGCGCCGGTCACTCAGTCACCAGTGGCCTCAACTAAGATACCTGGTGGCCTTAATTTTGAAGAGTATCTATTAGTTGTTCATCAACAAAACTCTCAGATTTCTCAGCAGCCTCATGCTCCTATTAATCCCCCACACCATTATGATGAATATGGTAATCCTGTCTATTTGGCTTATTTGCTCCTCATCACTATGATGTTGTCGGTACCCCCATCTATGCGTTTCCTACTCCCCATAATTATGATGAGCATGGAATTCCTTTTTATGACCCCTATGAAATTGTTCCTGAGATTGGCATGACTTATCAGGTGCAACCCCCTGGCCCACAAGGACAAGCCTTTCAGGGGCAACCTTCAACTTAGTCAGGGCTTGCATTAGGTTCCTTAGGGACAACCATACGGTCCATAAGGAAAAACTTTAAAAGGTCAGCCTATGGTCCAACAAGGACAACCACAGGGACCTTTTGGTCAACCTTTGTATTAACCAGGACCTTCTTACGGTCTTGGGGGGGAAATATATTCATCGCAGGGGCAAAATTTTGTACAACAACCGGGATCATATACTCAAACTAGTCCAAATGTTGGGCAACAAGGACAACCCTCTGGTCCTCCTCCGGGGCAACCTGTTCCATTGCAACCATCAGGCGAACCTATTCAGCAAGGCAAACCTGGTGGCCCTCAGCATCCATGCCAACCTGCTTCGCAGGGGAAACCTGCTCAAACGGCCCAATAGCTGACTCAATCTACTCAACAGCAATTTTATTGTGCTTCACAACAAAGTCCTACTTTTCAGTAGCCTGTTCAGTCTGCTCAGCAGTTGGTCCACCCTGTTTATTCAGCTCAACAGGGCCCCACTTATTAACATCCAGTTCAACCCTAAGGCGCTTATTACCCTCGTGGTCAATATCGACCAGTATATAGTGCGCCTCAAGGCTTTACTTATCACCCTCAATCTCATTTGCAGTATAATCAACTGCAAGGCCATGCTTACATTATGCCACAAAATCCTTATGTTTCTCAGCAAGGACCTCGATGGTATACTCAAAATCAGTGTCTTGGTCCTCAACCTCCATATCAACAGAATTATTCAGCTTATCCCCCATATCGTCAGAATCCTTCGGGACAAAACCAATGGGGGCATAACTTTTCTCAAATAGAGTGGAATGTGAATTTGAGTTCTTATTAGGGACCTACTATGCCTTTTAACCCTCAATTACCATTTCTTGCCACATTGGAGTTACCAGATGTGTCAAATTTAACGAATGATCCTATTCTTCATAACCCATATTGGCCTCCAATTCTGACTAAGATTCCTGGTGATTGTCCCAAATTTGAGGGCAAGTCCGGAGAAGACCCCCAAGCACATTTTATGACTTACCACTTGTGGTGTTCCTCTAACTCTTGGGTTGACGATTCTATTCGCCTTCATCTTTTCTAACGGACTCTTACTGGTGTTGTTGCTAAGTGGTATATCGATCTCTCTCGTGGTATCTTTCAATATTTCAACTCTCGCCATGGCATTCCTTACTCATTTTCAGTTACTGGTTTGTTATGAAGCCGGGACGCATCTCCTCACCTCCTTGAAACAGGACCGGGCTACTCATATCTCGGACCATATTCATGAATGGAGACGTCGTCGTCGCTTGATCAAATTTAAAATTCCTGATTAGCTTCTTACTCATTGGTTCACTACCTCCTTTGTCAATCATATTGCGAAAGACATATCCATGGGGGCATGTGTAACCGAGGAATAGGCCATTGCTCATGCCTAGTACCTTGATCTCGTGTACTCTCAATCGGGCATATTGTATGATATTTTGACTGATGCCCCTCAACCTGGAACTTCTAAAGCACTGGCGACCCCATCTGTCGATGGTATTATTGGTTCTGTGTCTTAGACTTCGTGTAAGTCTTCTTCTTCCAACCCTGGGAAGCAAAGGTCTAATTCTTCCAATGATATTGCTCCTCAATATATCCTGAATCTTGGTAAAACCTCGGAGGTCAATGCCGTTCAAGCCAATCCTGCGAATAAGACTACTAAAGGGAAAAAGAAGGGTAAAGGCAAGGCCAAGGCTAATGCCCTGAAACAAGATTTGTCCAAATCTCGTGCTAATGATGGTTTGCAGTGTAAGCTGAAGTACCCTTGTCTGATTTATAATGAAGAGCACTACACCAAGGACTGTCCTCGATGGGCCAAAGTGAGAAGATTTCTCAAGGTACTCCTGTTGTCCTTAAAGAACCTTTTCCATCTCAGCAGACCCAGATGGTCGAGTAGCCTCAGTCATCTGCTCCATTTGGCTGTTAGGTGTTCATGATGAATGGTTCTGCATCTGTTTCTGTCGCTACTCGGTCGAAAGAATATGTTGGGTCGCGACAGGCAACGGGGAAGGAGATCGCTGACGGTCCTCCTCAGCCACCTGTTTCCGGCCCTCTTGAGATTGAAAGGCCCAGTGTTGAACCCATTACGCAACCACCTTCCAAAGGTGTTCTTTGGAAGTCTTCTTATAATCCCAACGCCCGTGCTGCTCAACATTACAGTATTGTTGAAGATTTGGCACAGGCGCCATCCATGATGTCCATGTTAGAAGTACTTCATAATTGTTCGTCTCAGTGGAAATTTTTATTATATGTGATTAGCGGGGTTGATCCTGCTGATACTAGCCTTCTCGATTTTGATCTAGAGAATTTCGTCCCATGACTTCCGCACCATATTGCACTGATTATACAAGTCGTTATTAATGGTCTCGACATCCATCGAGCCATTGTGGACAAAGTTGCATCAACCTGTGTCATGTCAGCTTCTTGCTAGAAGGCCATTGGCTCTTCGGCCCTGAATTCCTCACCAAATTCCCTTGAAGCATTTGATGGAAGGGAATCAAAACCTTTGGGTGTTCTCGCAAGTTTTTCGATTACCTAGAAAGGGAAGACCGTCAATGTTGAAGTAGAATTAGTTGATGCCAAACTCAATTACAATCTTCTACTCGGTCGAATTTGGACTCACGCTATGCTTTGTGTTACGTCCACCCTCTTCCGTGTTTTGAAATTTCCACACGAGGGCAAGATTGTTACTATCGATCAATTGTCATTCTTCACCTCTTCTTCCGAGAACAACATTCCGTATGTGGATAAGATCCCTTCTCCCTTCGAGAGCATTGGGCTAGGTCTCTTCAAGGATCCAGCCCTCATGGGTATTTTTCCCCTTTCGCCACCAAATACTGTTCAAGTTAATATGATCTCTCAGTCCAATGACCCATGGATTATTCCTTCACCCAAACAAGTCGATTCATTTGGAGATTCAATGCCTTTGAGTCCAACTGAAATCGATTATTGTGAACTCACTGCTGCATCATATACTCCACCCTCTGATGGTGCTCCTTTGAGCTTGGCTCTTGACGTGTATTCTCAATCCCCCTAGCTTAGTGATTCAGACTCGCCTGATCCTTTAAAAGAAGTGTTTCCTTCCGATGAAACCATCGTGGAAACCATGTCTCTCAAAGACTTGCCATGGGATGATGGTCATTATCGTTCTTCATTTATGCCTAGCCTTGGGGCTATGTCTACATGTCTTGAGCATTTTGCATCTCAAGTTCCTTCTCCTCCACTTCAAATGCCAATCCTGACACATGAAGTCTTTATAGAAGGAAACTTGAGCAATTTTACACAGATGATGCCTATTGAAATTTCTGTTGGTCCCTTTGCGAAGTGGGGCATCGATTTTATGACGTGTAACCCTCACTCAGCTAGGGGGCATGCTTATATCATCGTAGTCGTGAACTACTTCACCAAATAGGCCGAAGCAATGCCTACACTTGCCGCTGACGATAATACAGCTGCTCAATTCATATTCAATCATATTATTGCTAGGTTTGGTGTCCCTCAAACCATCGTTACCAGTCATGGTTCCCATTTTTGGCATTATATTGTGGCGGAGTTGATTTCTAAGTTGGGTCTGTGGCACGATAGCTCAACACCGTACTACCCTCAAGCCAATGGCCAGGTTGAAGCTGTGAACAAATTTCTTGTCACATTGCTTCAACGTACGATTGGGATCCACAAATAAAATTGGCATCTCATGTTATTTTCAGCTCTTTGTGCATACCGAACTTCGACTAAGAGTGTGACAAGATTCACCCCTTTTCAGTTGGTTTACGATCTGGAAGCTACTCTCCCGATTGAGTGCAAAATACCTTCGCTCAAGTTAGCTGTGGAATTACTGCCAAACACTTCGCCAGAAGAAGAGCATCTCCTCTACTTAGAAAGGTTGGATCAAAATCCTCGCTTATCCGCTTTGGTCATCGAAGCACAAAAGAAGCGAGTCAAAGCTCATTTTGATCAATCATTTTCCCCTCGTTCTTTCATTGAAGGAGATCTCGTCCTCCTGTATGACCAAGCTCATGATAAGCTGGCGGCAGGAAAATTTCAACCTATGTGGCATGGGCCTTACATCATTAAACTTGTGTTGCAAAATGGAGCCTATGAGCTAATTGACTATGAAGGTCATCCTCTTGAACAGCCTAGAAATGGGTTGTATCTCAAAAAATATTATGCATGAGTTATTCATGCATAATAGGTGTACATAGGTGTTATTTTAATTTTTGTACATGTTATTGAGTTTAGTGTGCTTTGCGAGCGTTTTCCTGCTTATTGGGTCTTTCTTACTATGCAAATGTCTATTACCCCTTATGTCAGTTTCGCAGATGGTGCTTCCTGTAGTACCAGGAATTTGTCTTCGGCAGCCTGGGTAATTTATGATCCTGCTGGTGATTTGATAGATCTGCAAGGTATTTGTCTAGGATGAACTACAAACAATGTCACTGAATATAGCGATGTCATTAAGCTCTTAACCGAGGCAATCAACCTCGGCATACGCACATTGCTTGTAAATCTAGATTCACAGCTTGTTGTTTTGCAACTTAATAATCATTATTCAGTTAGAAATCTGCACATTCTGAGATTGTATTTACGTATTCGTTTATTGAAAAGACATTTTGATTTTATTACTTATCAACATATTCCTAAACGAATGAACACATTAACTGATACAGTGGCTAACATTGTATTAGATAGACATTTGCATAATTTGTAAAAGCGTCATCATATATAAGAGATCCATGTAAGGAAATAGATGTATATATATATCGCATGTTTGAAACTGTGTGCATCATAAATGTCAAAAAATATATGTATGTTTCTGTTACATCCTGAGACATCATGTCTCGAAAAATATGCAGATAAAATAAACCTAGGTGTCTAATCAGCATGATGCTCGTGATAACATGTCATGGCCCGTACTAGCCGCCTGAGCAAGAAATGGATTTATCTGGGCACCCCTACAGTATGTCTCTGGTAGGCACGAGGAACATCATCAAAACATGCATAATCTAGGACTCCTCGGGTGATCCCCTCCAGGTTGCGCACTATCTCATCTTCCTCGTCGCCCTCGCCTTGAGCGTCAAAATTGCGATGGATTCGCCTCGCTATCGGTGACATACTGGAAATTCTCTCTGGGCCAACATCAGCATCACATGGATTTAATGTCAGAACATACATAAATAAACAAAAAAAAAAATAATAATACTCATAAAACTTAAAAATTGAGTCTCACCCAAATATTCATCCCAATCTTCTCCCTCTGGGAGTGGGAGGTCCAGATCATTAGTGAAATTTATGCCAGAGTAGGGCCAATCCTCCATGAAAATCAGTTGTCTATGAATCCAATCAAAAAATTTCAACCTCCAAGACATATGTTGGTTGCCCCTTGCCCTTGGCATTAGTGTTGCCCATCGAGCCATCTGTGGTTCTCTTGCTAGTGGTGTTGGAACTATGACCTCCTGTCGCTGAAAAATTGGTAATCGTTCCAAGAAGAACGATACCAGGATGGATCCATAACCAAATTGTTTCAGTTTTGTCTTCTTGCATTTGGTTAGTTGGCACTTCATGTTTATGGTCACGGCCTCTTCCCAGTTGTAGATGGTTGGAGCCATGCAGTCCATAGCAAGGATAAACTGTCTTTGTTGCTTCGTGCGGTGCTTGTCATCCTGCAACCTATGTGATGGTATGCAATACCACACGTAGTGTCAAATCTGGGATAGTTTTTATATGAACTTTCCCACTACCTGATCCTTTCCGCGCTCCTCGACATATGTTGTATATCACCATGGTCATGTTTTCCAGGCAGGGTCGGGTGCCGGTTAGGAGTGGTACTGCACCTCTCTACAATAATCCTGTGATGAAGTACATGTCAGAAACATCAATCTCAATTTCTTGATCTCGTAGGATGAACTTCTCTTGATTTTCATCCCATATGTTGATCAGATACTATAGCAATTCTAGTCGGGCTCAAAGACATGGTGTTAGAAAGAATTTTTTCAAACCACAGTTTCTGAGGGCTTCCATAACTCCCTCATTTTCCATGGCTAGCTCATATTCTTCACTATCTTCCTGTTCCTTCCATTCAATTACTATTCTGCTTCTTTCTACCTGCAAACACACACATATGAGTGGTATTAGTCAATTTTAGCCCTTAAATTTGTAAACAATTGGATTATTTGATGTACATTTTCGCTAGAAATTGGTTTGCGCCATTGGCGCGACTATAATAGTCGCGCCAATGGGCGTGCCCTAGTGTTAAAAATCGAGCAGTTGGCGCGACTCCGTGCCCGAAACCTGCGCCAACCACGCAGCCCTAATTTTTACATTTCCTCCCCCAAAATTTGAAATTGACAAATGCAGGAAGCAAGAAATAGCTTAAAATAACAAGAGGGATCTCAGCTCTTACTTGAAGTTTACGTATTTGTGATTGATCTACTAGATTGGCCACAATCGTCACCGCAAGATTGCACAGTGAAATGGGTAATTATTGCTCCACAAGAGGTAAAAAGTGAAAAGTAATTATTTTTACCATTTTTGGCATTTCATAATTTTTTCACAACCCTAATTAGGTTTTAGGACATGTTTTTTTATTATTTTATTTTATTATTTTCGAAAAATGGGTTTTATACATGTCTCTTGTGCAGCAACAGGTTTTCATGCAACAATGATGAAGTAACGAGTTATATTTTATACTTTTTCGGACTCGGTAAAAACATGAAAAAGTCACTACTAGAGTCATCTTTCAGCTCTTTTCTAACTCTCTAAAATTGAAAATATTTCCGAGAAGCTTGTCATTTTGAACTCGTTAAATGGCTGCAAAACGATATCTACCTAGTATACATTTACCCCTTTTTCAGATTGGGATGGATTATTTATGAAAAAGGAATACCTTAGCCTATCGCGACTAAGAGGTTCTTTCAGACTTTGTTTTCTAACTTTTTGGATCTGTGAGACTGCCTACAAAAAGGGACTACTGGAGTTTTTATTTTCTACCTTCTTTTCAAGCTCTCTAAACGTGAAAAGATGTCGAGTTCTTCCTTTATCAGACTCGTTAAAATGTGATGACATCGGACTTCGTCACCATGACATTATTTGAGTTCCTCCTTCCTAGGGCTCGTAAAATGTACTAGGATGGATTTGCCGAAGGACAAACTTACAGTGCAATCATATGCTATCCCCTTCAAGCTTGTTTTCAAAAATAATTGGGGTACTCACCAAAAATGGTGGGGGAAAATGGAACCAGATTTTAGTTGTGTTGGCAGTATGTCGCTCTTCAACATGGCACTTGTCTGCATTCGTGTCGGGTTGGGGCATCTCATTTCGTCATTTTTTCCTCCATGGGTTTGGGTAATCTCTTTTGACCTCTAATTTTCTCTTTTCCATCTCATCATGACCTCAGATCCTTTGATGTCAAATACTGCCAAATCCAGTGTCGTGCTGTTGATATGTTCAAGAGAAGTTTGCCTCTGCAGTTTTCAACCTCCCTCTGATTCTCTATTGGTCCTAATTCACAAACATCATATTCCTTTGTCTCGTGTCGATGATGTGGGAAACATTATGGCCCTCCTTCGACCAGGTCACTTCCTATTGACTTCAGCTCATTATCCAGGAATCTAATCTAGAGACTCCCTTCCGGTGCCTTAGAGCCTGCATGCCTTAATGGCATGTTCTTCGCATTCGACGCAAGGTCCACATCATTGGCCTTTGATCGACTGACTCTGCAGGTGTTCGACACCATATCACTGTTCAAATTCCGTGGATTGTACCATTCATACCTTGAGAGCCATTTACATTATTGGTGGTTCCTCTCACGTCTGCTAACATCTTTCATCATTGGCTGGTAATCAGACGATTTTCTTGCATGTTTGACTTCAGCTCATATATTTGCATGCTTGAAATTGTACTTGTTTGGATCAAGGTGGAGCACAAGACCCTGGGTTTTGTCTGCTAAAATCCAGGCTGTGGGTTCTTTGTGGATTATCATGACTTATTACATGACTCTTTGATTGGATGGCTGCAACCATACCTGAGTCTATTTGTTGATCTTTACTGTTGGATGGTTACGTCCATACCTCGATCTCAGTTTTTATATACTCTATTATGGATGGCTGCGGCCATGCCACATGTTCATATATCAGAGATATCAGTCATATTTGTAATTGCAGGTTTTCCGACAGCGGTGTTTGGTTCGAATGTGTTCTCATAAAGAATTTCGCCACTCCCTCTCCCTCGGACCTCATGATTTAGGGGGCATCTGTTACACAGCATTTTTTCACTGTCCCTACAATCCACATCCCTCACATTGGAGGGTCATTTATGTGACTTATGAAAATTGTCAAGCCTTGCAAAGACCTTCATTGCATCCCTCTACATGAAGGTATCATTCCTCTTGTTGACAATTTCCTGAACAGAGCATCAAAAACCCCTATTTTTGCCTTGGCGCGACTAGCTAGTTCTACGCACGCGCCGATGTGGAAGATTAACACTAGGGCCTATGCCACCTGGTGCTATGTCCCAGTGTAGTACCCGCGCCAAGATATTTTGGGAATGTTTTCTTAAGATAGAGGTGGAGGTTCCATTCCAACAACCTCGAGGATGAGACATTGGGAGTGGTTGAACTAAACATCGACGGGTTTTCTCCTTTGGTTAGTTGTTTCCACCTCCCTTGGAACACTCCTAAAGGATAGGCCTCCCTTCCACCTTTGTAGGGATCCCAACCTCCTCTTTTTCCTCTATATAAACAAGCCATCTCCCTTTATGAAATCTATTTGAACTTGGAGAACTGAACTATAGCTGAATAACTGAGTTATTGAGAAGGTAGATCAAGAAGGAACTCCATCGAGAGAGCCCTCATCCCGTCTGAATTCCCTGACAAGCTTTAAGACGTGCTTCGCCTGAACCCCACTGGAGGAGACTGCAATGTCAGAGCATGGTTGTATCTCTTCTTTCTACTTAATAATCTAAGTGACTATTATCTGGTTCCCATCTTGTATTTTGTCTTTATCAAATGCAATATGCTTATTATTCTCTGACCGACTAGTATTTTTTGGATTAAATTATTATGTGGTATGTGGTTATCATTTTCTAATCTCTATGCAGGTGTCCAAATGCGATAAGCGAAGGGGTTGGGGCTTACCAAATCAGGAACGAGAGGTTCTCATCACCACTACGATTGTCGACGACAGCATTGGACCACAAGTAGGCCATGTCATTGCATCCTCTTTCATTCAAATATCTAGGAACCTACACTCTAGCATGATTCCTTGTTTCTAGACCCACTCTAGGGCTAGAGGAATCGTCTTTGTCCACAAAGAGGATTTACCTACATAACAATATGTATCTGTAATATTGCATGAATGAATGATATTTTTAAGATGGTTGTGATAACACATATGTGTTGAGATAGTCAGTATGTACTTGAGTGTAAGTAGGTGATAGTTGTAGCATTATGTATTATGATCGATGAGTGTGAGTTGATTTTTTATTTTGACATAGTTGTTAGTCTTGGTAAAATTTTATTTCAAATTAATAGATATGTTGTCTTGATGTTTTGTACATATGGATGACATGTGTGTTTAGTTAGGAACAACAAGGTAGGTTAAATATCATGTTATATTTTTAATTATGCACTGACAATTATGTGTCTATGACAGTGTGTTGTAGCGGATTGCATGGAAAAAGAGACTGTTGTGAAATATTTGAAAAGGCTCAAGTTGAGCTTTCCCTTGGAAGCTTTGGGAACCCATGTGCATTGAGTCATGGTTTTTGTTTCTATATTTGTGCTTTTGGTCTTTTGTGATTTTTTTACACTTGATTTGTGGTCCTGATTGCATTAAGTAAATTTCCATCACACTTTGTTGTGATGTCATAATAGATTTTGGTTTTCATGGTTTTCTTCTAGTTGTTTCTTGTTCTTTCCTTTTATTTTTTGAGTCTTGGGAGTAGGATGGAAAAGAGGAAAGTAATGGATTTTAGGGAGAATTGTGTGTTACCCAACAAATAATGTAACACACAAATGAAGCTCAGTGCATGCATAAGCATAGTGGAAGGTAAGAATATGACAATCGGTTGGACTAGTTGGGTCCATTGTGGTAAATGGACAGTGGTAGTACAAACATGAGAAAGGTAACCAAAAAGGTAAAGTAAATGGATTTGAGGCATAAAATTCCTTGTCTATGTTGGGAATGGATGTTCTCAATGTTTTGCATGTTGTCCACGAATAAAGGAAGTTCCCTTAACCTTGACCTTATTCTAAATGGTAATTATGATGTGATCATGATTGTGTTGATATATATATGTATACATGTATGTATATATGTATGTCGTGTCTGACATGGTCTTCATGGATCATGATTGTTTAATGCTAATGTTTATATGTATATACGTGTGCATGTATGTCGTTGTTTGACATGATCATGATTTTTTTATGCTAATGATTATATATGTATGTGTGTATGTGTGTATCTATGTCACTGTATGATAGGGTTTTGAAGGATCATTCTTTTGGAGGAATGATTGCTTATATTGAATCAAGTGAGAAGGAAGTAGCTACGACGAGATCTATGAAGCAAGAGTTATGCAGCACCGAGGTGTAAGGAAATTGATCTAGTGTGTGTACGGAAAAGAGGCAAGACGATATGAACCGATGAAGGATAAGTATCGATATTTTATTTTATTTTTATTATGCATATGATCTACGATTCTGAATTATGATGGTTACATGTGATTTAGGATTATGGTTTATGGTGATTTCATGCAATTCATGATTTTAATTTATGATGGTTGTGTTTTGAGCTAACTAGATGTGATATGTTTATACATCATGATTTCATCAAACAACCAGTTTGGCTTGTTGTGACAGGAATTAAATAGGATTGCAAGTGTACCTTATTAAAGAGCTACCAATGTGGTATGATGTTAATTTATTTCAATTTATTTTGAATCTAATGGAAGTTATGTGCTTGGTAGAAACCTGAAAATGATTAGGTGATTGAAAATGATTACCAGAAATTAGCGGTAACAATAAAGGAATATAAAAATGCCACAATATGTTGATAAAGCACTTCAGGAGCACGACCATTATGGGACATTGGTACCCAATAGTGTCTATTGATTTCTATGAGCATGTTATGACCGATATGATGGTTTTGAGGTAGGTATATGCCTTGGTTTTTGTATCTTCCAATGCGAGGAGTCCTTGCCAAGGGATGGACTGCCTGGGATGTGGGTGCCAACTAAGCTTTGAAGGTGGTATTGCCTGAGAATGGGTGGCCAGTTTCTGAGACTGCAGGCAAGAAGGGAAGGTCATGGATATATTTTTGGTCATTAGCATTTCTGGAATGAATCATATGCACATTGGGCTGCTACTGGAACAATAGACGATGAGGTTCAGCAGAGACAACAACACATGATGGTAGCGCTAGAAATTGGATGCATCTTTGACTTTGACAGTGGATTCTAAACTTCCTGGGAAGGAGGTGAACCCTGGAATTACTTTGAGGGTGCAGGTGTGAGACTCTAGATTCTTGTGTTGTTGATACAGACATCGTATAATTTTATTTCTAGTTGAGGAAATACATGTATGTGTATATGATTGTAAATAATTTATCGAGCTGGATTTATCAAGCTCCATAGAAAATATTATTATTTGCTGGTTGAATTATGTGGTTTTTATTGTAAATACCATAATGAGTTGTTTTATAAAGCTCTAGTAATGGTATGTTTGTCATGTTTTTAGTATTATTCATTGTAAATACTACAGTGAGCTATGTTATAAAGCTCCATAGGAAGTATGTTTTGTTTTTATAAATTTGGTGGTTTGTAGGTTTCATTGAACACCGAGGAAAATGTTCCCCCAAGGGGGAGGCTTCTTTAACAGCCCTGGTAAAAATCCATGTAAAAAATTATATAAGACTACGGTTGATGAAACACGTATTCCAAGATGAATGGTGGGCAAAAACATCCTACCGGATGTTCATTTCGGTTATTGTGTCTAAATAAAATTGGCAAAGGCAATGGAAAAGGATTTGGAAAGGCATAGGCATTAATTGGAATTTTATTTATGAAAGTAATATAAATTAGGAGAAAAGGGAGGTGAAAGGTCACAGGTTGCATGTGAGGAGGAAAACGAAGGAAAATAATGGAAAGTGAAGAAAATAGAGGCCTCATTAATAAAAGGCTTCCAAGGATTAGTGGGAAAGACCTGGTTAGTTTATTTTTGGAGCTTTCTCAGTATTCTCTCTCTCTCTCTCATACTTAGATTTTTCTTGGAGCACTCTTGGAGAGTGTGGATACTTGGTGATTTGGAGCAAGAAGAAAAATGAAGAGAAGCAAAGTGCAAGTGGACATCGAGATCAACAGCTACAATGGGATTTGATTCCAAGTACCGAGTTGCATGCATGTTTTCCTCACTAGTTTTGGCATACATGGTGTATACATGTGGATTTTCCTAGCCTTGCCATTTCTTGGATATCCATGGTGTTGTGGTTTTATTTCCATTTATTATTTTCTGGTTGGGTCTCATAATTCCTTTAGTTTTGGCTTGAGTTATTAGTTCCTATAAGCCTTTTTTGGATATATTATCTTGAAGCTCGACAAAAAAATATGGGTTGAGTTACTAGTCCTAGAAGACTTGGTTGGATAAATGCTTTGGAAGCCCCAGGTGGGTTGAGTTACTAGTCCTGGAAGCCTTGGTTCGACAAACGCTTTGTAAAACATGCAACAGTTGGGTTTGAGTTACTAGTCTTGGAATCCCTAGTTGGAATAAACACTTTGGATCCCTGGAACATTTTGGATAGAGACCAATCCAGATGGTTAGTGATTTATGACAATGAGGTGGAATCACTAGTTTGGGGTTGAGACGGCTTGGTCTCTAGAGCCCTGGTTTTTTGTTGATTGATGTGTTTGATAAAGTCACACATTCATGCTTGGAATATGGCATGGAGGTGATTAGATGAAGTGATACTTGGCTCATCCAATCTATGTTTAGGTGGAATGTGGAAATCCCATCTCCAGTTGGTTTTTACATTCAATAATGAAGAGCTCATTCCTCTAGTATTTGGTATGCAAATGTACTATTTTATGTATGGATTTTATTTATGTTATATCTATTTTATTTCTTTTGCTATTATGTTGGTTATAAGGATGTATTCAATCAATGATGATGTATGGCTCTATATATGATTTTACCTGTAAATGAATAAAAAAAGTATGTATGCTAAAATAGATTGTATTGTAGCTTATGATGTAGGGGAGATGTAGGGGAGAAACACTTCTTAGCTATTCTCAGATAAGTAAGAGACCCCCATGTTTAAATTTGTTTTTTATACCTACAGATGCAATTTTTGTGACATGTTTGAGGAAGTTCCTGTCATGGTCAGGAGGGGTCTAGATGACTTCCTAATGATGTGATTGCTTCTATACCTTTTTTTTAATTTTATTTATCATCTCCTAAAGTTTCATGAAGTTATGGGTAGTAACCTGGGCTCTGGGGCAGGAAAGATGGAAAAAATCCCAGAGTCGCAAGAACAAAAAAAAATTTTGGGGGCCCTGGTCGTGACCTTGCCTTGGTATTCCCATGGATATAGGCTTCTAGTTGCTCCCTTTCCCTTACATGCCCATGGCTAAGGCTCAAAAGAGTCAAAAATAAGTTCCCCCTTAGGGTTCAAGGGTTTGGGATGTTGGATTACCTCCTACAAGTGTTTTTGATGTTGTGTAAGGTTTGTTTGTTAGGTTTCCGTCAGTTCCACTTCCTTAAGGTCATCTAGGAGGTTGAATATCATATTAGTAGCATCTCATTGCATGTTTACCTCGTTTGTTCGGTTACTTGGGTAGATGTGAGAAGAGTGTGTTACACATGTGATCTACGATTTTCACTTATGATGGTTACATGTGATTGATGATTATGGTTTATGATTATTTCATGTGATTCATAATTTTGATTTATGATGGTTGTGTTTTGAGCTAACCAGATGTGATATGTTTATACATGATTATTTGATCAAACAACTTGTTTGACTTAGTGTGACAGGAAGTGAACAGAATTGTAAGTGTACCTTATTGATGAGATACCAAAGAGGTATGATTTGAATTTATTTCAATTTATTTGGAATGTAATGGAAAATTATGTGCTTAGTACAGGAAATTATGAAATTACCAGTTGGATGGTAAAAACTGAAAACAAGCATTAGAAACAACAGAAAATGGAATTGAAACATGAAACAATGTACTGGTAAAACAATTTAGGAGTAGGGCCATTATGGGACATTGGTACCCAATAGTGTCCATTGATTTCCATGAGCATTATATGATTGATATGATGGCTTTTAGGTGGGGATATGCCTTGATTATTATATCTTCCGATGTGAGGAAGCCTTGCCAACGGATGGACATCCCAATATGGGGGTGCCAACAGAACTTGGAAGGTCTGTGAATGCACATAAGGGGGTGACCAGATTTCCCAAGGGAATGTGTAGCAGAGAAGGGAAGGTCGGGGATGGATTTGGTTTCATCATTAGCATTTCTATATGGAATCAGATGCACATTGGGAGAGCACCCTGGAAACATGAGCCAGTAATTGTTCATTGAGGGTACAACAGTGCATTATTGTAGCACAGAAGATTGGATGCAGATTTGACTTTGGTAGTGGATTCTGGATTTCCTGGGAAGGAGGTGAATCTTGGTACTAATTTTGAGGGTGGAGGTGTGAGCCTCTGGATTCCCTTGTTGTTGATATGGGAATCATATCCTTTTATTTGTTGTTTTAGAAAATGTGTATACATGTATACTATTTTAAATATCATAATCAGTTGTCTTATAAAGCTCCATTACACTTTTATGATTTTTGTGATGATTTTTGCTTTTGAGCAAGTTATTCATTGTAAATACTGCAACAATTTGTGTTATAAATATCCATAGGCAGTATGTTTTCTTTTCAATGGTTTGTTGGTTTTTAGGTGTCATTGAACACAGAGGATAGTGTTCCCCCAAGGGGGAGGGTTATGTAATATCCTTGGTGAAAATTCCATGTAATAAAAGTTAATAAAGGAAAAAATAATAACCAAGTTGATGGGACACTTATTCTAAGTTGATGTTGGGCAAAACATCCTAGTGGGTGTTCATTTTGGTTAATATGGCTAAGGAAATTGGAAAAGGAAAAGACATTGGAAATACATGAGGCATTAATTGGCATTTTATTTATGGAAATAATGGAAATTAGGAGAAAATGAAGGTGAAAGTTCACAAGTTGCATGTGACGATGAAAATGAAGGAAAATAATGGAAATTGAAGAAAAAAGAGGCCTAATTGATAAAATGGATTATGAAGATCAGTTGGAAAGCTTTTGGTCAATTTAGTTTTGGAGCTCTCTCATTATTCTCTCTCTCTCTCCCTCTTGGACACACAAATTTTTCTTTGAACATTTTGGCATTGGACCAAGAAAGGAAAGAGAGCAATAAGAAGAAGCAAGCAAGCAAGGAGGAGCAGGAATCCAATAGCTACAATAGCGTTCTTGGCAGGTATCAATTTGCATCTATTTTTTCCTTGATAGATCTCGCATGCATGGTATTGCATATGGTTAATTTCTGTCATGGCATGGGTTTTTCTAGGTGTGATAGTGTTTTCAGCCTAGCCCTGCCATTTCCAAATAGCCTTGATGAGATGGATTCTCATACTTCGGTTGAGCTAGATTTTTGGATTGGATTCGAATATGAGTGAGGTGTATCTCCTATTTGATATAACACATGGCCTAGTAACCCATTAACGGAACTATGGGTTGCGGTAAATCTAGATAGTGTGTTGCCTCGGTGAGCCTACAAATCCTCGACCTGTGAATTGTGGGATATATGGTAAATTCTAGTGGTGGTTTGTGTTGGTTTAGATCCTACTGATCCGAGATGGATTGTGGTAAATTCTGAGAGGTGTGTGCTCTTCGTATTAGCCTAGTAGTCGTGGGATGGGATGTATGGTAAATCCTAGAGAGTATGTCTCGGTTTAGGGCCTAGTGATCCCTGATTCAGACTTTGGATTACGGTAAATCCTTAGAGACTAGGGTACAGGAAAATTCCTCATGGTGCAAGCGGAGAACTTTGGTAGCATTCATGCTTGTTTGGCTCTTTTAGGTTGGTTATGAGTCCCACATTCATGCTTGGAATATGGCATGGGGGTGATTGGATGAAGAGATATTTGGCCCAACTAATCTATGGTCTAGTGGAACGTGGAAGTCCCATCTCTGGTTGGTTTTTATATCCATAAATGAGAAGTTTGTTCCTTTTGTATTTTATGTACAAATGTATTGGTTATTATGTGGATTTTATTGTTGTTGTAGCCAATGTATTTATGTTTTTATTATGATGGTTATAAACATGTATGTTGAGAGTGATGATATATGGTTCTCTCCATGTTTTTACTTGCAAATGAATTCACAATGTATCTATGGTCAAATAGATTGTATGGTAGCTAATGATGTAGGGGAGAAATGATTCTTAGCGATTCTCAAATAAGTATGAGACCCCTTTTCTATGTTCTATTATTTATATCTGTAGATTCCATGGTTGTGAAATCTTTGACAAAATGCTTGTTATGGCAAGGAGGGGTCCATATTAGTTATTAATGATGTGATTTCTTTTGTACCATTTTCTTCTTGTTATTTATCATCTATGAAATTTTCATGAAGTTCTGGGCAGAGCATTAGGTTATGGGCGTGAAATGGTGGCTCAATTCACAGGGACATTGGCACGGAACTGATTGTTTGAGGCTTTGGCTGATGGCATGCAATTTTATGCCTACGTCTATAGCCTCCTAGCCATTCTAATGCAGTGTTATGCCTACGGCTATGGCTCAAAGAGGTCAATATTTCAGTGTGACCCATGGGTAAGAGGCTTGAATGGTTGGGTTACCTGCTGGGGTGTTTTTGTTGTTGTACAAGGTCTGTATGTTATGTTTCCATTGGCTCCACTTTCTTAAGTTCACCTAGGAGGTTGAATCTAATTATAGTAGCCTCTAATCACATGTTTACCCTGGTTGGCCGGTTACTTGGGTAGATGTGGGAAGAGGGTGTTACACTAGTAGACATACTCAGAAATTTTCTTCTGCCACTTGGGTAATATATTATCCATCTAGTCAGTTGTTAGTCTCAAGAGGCATACGTATCAGTCCTTCTTCCAATAATATGGTTGAATATAGTGTTGTCATTAATTTACTATTTGAAGCAATATCTTTCAATATTGAATCATTACTGGTTTATTTGGATTCACAACTGATTGTGTCTCAATTGAATAATATTTATCGTGTGAGGCAACATTTATTATATCGCCAATTTATCAGGGTGATATTATTACAAATATAATTTTATTTTATTACTTTCATTCATATTCCATGATTAGAAAATGCATTTTTTTATTCTATAGATAATCAGGCACTAGATTGGCATATTAATCATTCATCACATTAAAAATCAAAATATCATAAAATCATTTGTATATATGATAAAACCATCATGAAATATTTGTATATAGATAGGAAGAGTATGTCAAAAATATTACAAAATGTGGACAAATTTCATACAAAATTATGGCTTAAGCCCAATCATGTCCATATCTTAAAAATATCAGTCATCTATGTGGGCCTTTCCCTCGATGAGAATATCCAAAAAAGAAAATTGCTTTCACCACTCATCATAAGAGCCACACCGACTCTCGTGGTACTCCTACCACTCGTGTTTGTATGGCCGCAGGGATATCCTCTTCTACTGCCATGGGAGCCTGACGAGTCAAACTATCCAAGTTCCTCTGAACTATATGCAGGACTCTCCCAGGCTCATTCATCACTCTGTCCGTGTCTCTGTAGTGACGTATGTGCCTTGGTAGGCCATTAGGTCTCATTGGTCCAAGATCTGCATCATGACTATTTTGTAATATTTTTGTTTCACGAGAAAATACCTTGAATTTCTTAGGACCATATTAAAAAAAAAAAAAAAAGATAAAATTCAAAATTTTACCAATGTTTCACCATGTAGTGCCCTCAGGAAGTGTTAGATGTGGGCCTTCTCGGTAATATATTCCTGCATAAGGGTAATCATCTATGGCCATGACTTTTTTCTCCCACCAAAGGAATAACTCGTCATCAAAAGTCGGTCGAGTGACTTCGCCTCCACCAAGTCTCTTGATCAAATATGCCCATATAGCCATCCTAGGATCTTTGGGACTGTTAATGGCAGTAGACACTCTAGGTTTAAGTGTTGGAATTATCTCAAATAATAATGGGAAAATAATGCTTCCATAGCCAAAATTATTTTTCTTTCCTTGTCTAACTGGTGTTAATTGCTTCTTCATTCTGATAAAGAGCATTGTACAACAATCCTAGAGTATCAGTCATAGGCACTCTACTACCAAGAAAATAGCAGAATGATAATATTTTTGTAATGAGGTTGAACCTACTATTCTGACAATACTAAAGAGGATGATTTTTATCGACAGTCTAATGAATTTTTTTTATTGGAACCTATGATATGACCTTGTATGTCTCCGGTGTACAGTACACATCTATGTAATCTATAATATTAAGGCCTCCAAAAACCTTCCCTCTTAGATCAACTACTTCCCCTCTTCAATAAATTCCTATTATGAAATATATATATCCTCTACTTCGATCTGTAAAGGCATATGATCAATCATAAAAATCTCTTGCTTGGTGTCCCAGTAATGACTCTAAATTTCCAATAACCGAGTTTGTGTTTTCATATTTGGAATCATGAAAAAGTTGAGCAATCCACAATTTCTTAGTGCATACAATGATTGTAGATTATTTAAAACCCTATTGTCAACATCACTATGCTCTCTCTCTATCTCCAAATGATTGACATCCCACAAAATTGGGTGGTTTCATCCGATATAATTAATTTTTTCAATTTTCTCTACGTGTATGCGACTTTTGTAAAAGACGGTCATTTATGCACATGTATTTCCCTTTGGAAACTCGTGTGTAGGGATTTCACTACACAGTTTTCAAATTTTTTATCCGTGTTCACGCCGAGAGATTATTAAAATAAAAAAATCCTCCCATTAAAATCAAATGAATTCATAAAAATTGAAATCAAATGGACAATTTTAAGGTTTAGAATTAACTGAATACCACAGTGAATGAATTCGTTGGTGAATTCGATTGGATTCGGTTTCCAAAATTTGCTCCAGATCTCTCCCTTCTCAACACTTGCAAAGGTTAAAATAAATCTGGGTGAGTTTAAAAGTTCCTTTTATAATGAAATTTTCGAAACCCACTTTCATATATTTCATTATTTTTAACTTTATTATTTCATGAAAATTTTAACTTTTTTCTTTAAGTGTTGGGGGAGGTTGTTTTCTAAGGTAAATTAAGATTTAGTGATGTATTTTTTCCACTTCGACTCCATGATCGAAGACCTATTGTGGGATGTATCATTTTTGTCACTAGAATATACATTAAGACATATCACTTTTTCATTGCATTATGCATCTTGACCTCATACTACGATATATTTCCATAGGGTCGACCCCATTATGTTTTTATTTTAAAACCACTCTCACTCACTGTCTTATAAAGTGATAACATAGTGGTAGAGCCACTCCTTCCATGGGATTCCTAGTTAGATCCTCACTAGCATATGTCTCTTATGTTGCAAGAATTGTGTAGCCTTGGGAGTCCTCTTTAGTCCCACCATGACTTTGCACTGAAGCCTCATCCTTATTCTTCTTTGCTATCTTTCTGTATTTATACCCTAGAGGATACCATGTGTTAAGTTGTACGACTGCATTGCATATTTACTACTTGTACCTTTTTTCCTTAAGCCAACTTCATTTGGAATAGTGTGTAAGCCACTTTGACCATGACCTTTCTGCAAGTTAAAACCATGCATTCATTATCCTCTCCGACTTGACACCTTTTATCTGTGGAAAGAACATCCCTTGAGTGTTGACGACCAGTATCTGCCACCCTGCATTGAGCATAGGAATGTTCTAGTCCTAGGAACTAGTGCATCTTCCCTTAGCACTTGTTCATTCCACTATACTATAGGCATTCTTTTATTAATTTTTAGAGTTTAAATATGAAAAAGACAAAAATATTATATATTACAACAAGAGTGGGAACGATACATTTTTTTTAATATTTGACGGTATTAAGAGTCATCTATGTCGCCCTTGAACACAGCACTTAAAATAAGTCTTTCCTCCATTTTTTATAGCAATTTGACTTTAGGAAATTCGTAACCTTTTTCTTGAGTCATTCCTCATCCAGACGGTTACCTCTTCTAATCATTTGGAGAGTTTTCTAATGCCTCTTGCATTGCAAACTCATACAAATTTATTCTTTGTTGCCAAAGAGTCACATAGTGTCATGCTTTTGTTCAAGGGAAGTCAACCTATGTCGACCATTTTGTGATGTGTCTTGACTTATTTTCAGTCGGTCATACCCGGTCTGTCAAGTTACCTTCAATATCACATAATCTGTTTTTTCCTTCGCTCATATTGGTTAAGAAGGTCTCAATTTACTTCTTATTGGTGGGTCTGCTCTTATCGACTCTGACAAATTTCTCTAATAGTAGGACTAGAGTCACACCCTAGCCGTTTTTACATCATTGATATGTGACCTTGTGCTCAAAATCAATCAATACCATGGGTCTTTGACCGAGTGGTTTCCTTTTTGTTCTATGTCAGCTTACATTATGACACAATGGGATTCATGCAGTACCTTGGTTTCCCTTTGACCCTATTAGTGGATTCCTCACCTTTGTGTCAACTTTCATTATTGATTGGTTCAAAGGGTTTTTGTCGTGCGTTAGCCACATCTTTTGTATGTTAGAAATGTACATCGAAATGGTTACTTCATCTCTTTTCGTCTAAGTTCTTCCAAATTATTGGCCCACGGGTTACACTCGGGCTGGTTGATATGGGATTCCTTAATTCCTTCCTTCCAACAAATATTTTCCCCTCAAGTCCAACTCATTGCTCTCATAATGAGGTCTAGAGTCCTTTTTTAGTACCTTAGGATTTGCAGTCATCAATGGTAGACTCCTTCACTATTGGCCATGAGAATACATCGATGTATCCTAATTGGTAGATTCTTTCAAGTGTTTGACTTCAACACATGTATTCGCACTTGTTAGATTGTACTTGGGTACCTTGACGCTCATCATCATTATCGGTGAGTTGTCTCACATTTTTGAACAGTATACATCAATGACCGTTAATTAAACAATTTCTTATATGGTCGACTTCAACTCATTTATTCCCATAGTGTATAAATTTACCATATGCATTTGGTGATGAGCTATGGTTGTGTCAACATCTTGGTTCACTCGATAGCATTTCTCGTTTTCTACCAATGACACCTTCCACCCTTATATGTTGGAGTTCATTAGAACATCATCTTATATGTTGGCACACAAATATATGCAGTACCACTATTCCACCTTTATGATTTGGTACATTTATGAGGATCAATGACTCAACATCAGTGATCGGACAACCTTCGAGCATCATTCATCAAAATTTATTCTATATATTATATTGAGACATAGCTTCGTTATGTTCCTTTGTGACTATGATCTGATGATCCACTATGTATTATTTAGTTATTTATGTACACTTATACATGTTGGATCCAATTTATACTTGTTTAATGGACATGCTTTACTATCTCTGAGCATGGGTATGCCCGCCTCAGACATGAGTCTTCTTTCTGACTCTTTCCATAGGTATTCAGTTGGTTGGAATCTGGTGATCTCCTCTCGGGTTCTCAAATGATTTCTCTCATTATAATTAATACATTTTTTCCAACACGTACCCCTTATGACCTCATATATTAGGGGGCATATGTTATAGCATCAATCAACACTCTTGCAGTTATGATGCTCTTGTATAAATTTCAGTAGCCCTTTCCCATGCAGACTTGATCTTATATTAAAAAAATATATTTTAAATTTCATACACGACTATGCCCACACAAAAGCACGTACACACGTGGATACCATAACACAAAACCCATGTATTTTCTTAAAAATATGAAAAAATAAAATAATATCCTATTTTTTGGGAGGGGTTTACGGGTTTCACCGAAATCCCACCTACATTAGCCTGTGGCCTAACTTAATTAACTAATTTCAAGTGATATTTATACACCTCATTGGAAGGCCTAATTACAAGCAAGATATAGGATATCGACATTATAGTAATTTTGATCCCCATATCAAGTTTGATTTTTCCTTGTGCCTCCTGCACTTCCAAATTTATAGGAAAACCTTGTTTCCTTGCATAGATGCTCATTCATCCTTATATGAAATCCTTTTGCACTTGCTTGAGAGGTGATCTTTGAGGCTTGGGTTGGAAGGATCCAAGGGAAAGTTTTTTTTAGTGTTGTGGTTGGATCAAGTTGTACCTTTCCACTCCCATTTTTTGATATCAATAAAGAAGCTTTGTCTCATTTATGATATGTTATGATCTCATGATTCATGATTTATATGTTTATATGTGATTATTTAACATGTTTATTATCTATGCACATTGAATTGCTTGTTATGTATATGCTTCTCTTAATTCTGTTGTGGTTCTGCTCGATATGGAGGAAGCAGAGGGTTTTGACCCTAGGGGATCGACATCAAACGTAGGACCTTTGAGTACTCCTCTTAAACCCAACTTTAGTAGTGTAGACGGTTTGCATGATTGTACGATTTCTTCTTATTAGTTATCTTATTTCACTTTGTTGAGTTTGTCAACCCTTAACTTAGGGAAACTTTTCCCACCAACACTTACGATTTAAGAAAGTTCCATTCTGGTCTTATAAGAAACAATAAAGAGTAGCTATAATAACTCTTTAAATGAAAAGACTAGAGGAGCCAAAGAATAAAATTTAAAGCTGTGAGAGCTAGCGATTGTACATAATTTATGAATTAACTGAGACAAATAAATGGAAAACTATATAGGGTTTTTGCATTGATTTTACATAAAAAATAGAGGCCATAAATCCTCTATGCATTTAGCTAACTAGGTGCCTATATTTACCAACAAAGATTATTGTTTCTCAATATGGTTAAGCTACTCATGAAGATTTAAACATTTTTCTTCATTATTTTCAAGGGCTTGATCCATGAAGGATCGCATGTGCTAGTATAGATCAAGTGTGAATCGATACTTCATATCTTGAGTCTTGCTAATGCCTGAGTCAATGATCAAATGCCAAAACATATTTTACATTTCCTCTCTTTAAATATATAAGATCTCTTCTAATTAAAATACTCCCTCAAAATAATAAGTTGTTTCCTGATATTAGGTGGTAAAGAATGATGGAGGGCTCTATAAACATCCCCACTTACCATGTTTTCTTTGGTGGAGTGCAACGAAGTTTCCCTGATCATCTTCCTCAAGGAGGAACTACAATCCATTTCTATAGAATTAGCTAGAAAATGAAGAAAAATAGAGAATATGATATCAATGAGTGCCAAGTGTGGGAAGAATCAGGATACCCAAATCCATCAAATTCATAGTTCATAAGCATAATTTACTCACAATAAGAGGAGAGCCAAAAATCTATAACCTGGAGGGGATTAATGCCACAGTGATTCTCCATGTTTATCACATAGTCCCAAACCATCCTCTAATTAGTGTTCACTTATACCTCCAACATAACCATAAGACACATACCGTTAAAATATGGAAAATATGGAGAGATAGTGGAAACTAAATTTGGAAGGGAGCTTTTGTGTGAACACGTGAAGCTAAAGCTACATTCCTCACCCATTTCCTTTCCACATGCATGTTATCATTTCAAACTAGAGGTCACCTCATATAGGAGAAGTTGATATTAATGTATTTCATAAATATAATATATTAATTTTAATTAATATACATTTTTAGAAGATCTATATGTATGGTGATTCATGTTATAATTTTACTGTTTCATTAGAACACAGATGTGAAAACTATGTATGTAAACAATATTTATTATTGAAGAATGAATGATTGGTGATTACATGCCTTCATTATGTTGTGCCTAAATAAGTGTTGAATGGTCACGAAAGTATGAATGGCCATGTCATTTGAATTCTTCCCTTCATAAATAATAATTCATTATTAATAATTAATTACTTTATTATTGATTATTGATTACTGATTATTTATTTAATTTATTATTTTATTAATTTATTTATTCATAACATTTTGCCTCCCTTTAGAGATGTGTTTTCCTCAAAGGAGGGGTAATGATGGGTATTTGTTGGGTACCAAATCTACATACTTTTCTCTTCCATTTTCACCCACTCTTTTACTTCTTTGTATCATTAATTTTCGTTAAATACTCTAAATGCACAAGGTAAACCCCCTTCCATTGTCTTATTTGGAATTTTTAATTAATGAAATAATAGTCATGAGGATTTTTCCCACGCAAGCACTAACTCTGTCATTACCACGGATCCGGCAGTCAAGGGGTCGCATCTGCAAGTCACAGGAGCAACTACGAGTTCACAACACCATTTTGATATGCTGTAATAGCATAACCGATTCCAAACCTACTCTAGATATATTTCAGACCTTTCTTGGTTTTCTCTTAGCAACTATTTTGGTCATTGTAACAATTGTATATTTGCGTATTTTAGTTGTCAGATTGGAAAGACAGTTTTCTAAACAACTGTATAAGAAGGGTCTCAGGGTTGTGAATCACGTTAGCGTGCAAGATATCAATTTTGTAAGAGAATATTGTTAATTAATTGAATGCAAGCCATTTTTTTGTTCTAGTTGTAAGTTGTGAATCTATCACAGCCCTAGTCAGAGAGTTGGGCCCACTCTTCTGATCAGGTGTTGTGTTATTTCTATGTGCTGTTTTCGCATTTATGTTGAGTATTTTTAACTCTTTTTATGGTATGTTTCTTCAATTGTTGTGAATTCTTTTGTAACTCTGTAATTTATCTTTAATTATTTTCACAATGGTTCTTGTTATTTTAGTTGTTAAAACTGTGATTAATATTGGATTGTGCCATTTCTCCTACATATACCTTGCATGTTACCTTGAAATAATGTACGCAGCCGGATTGATAAATTAATGTGGAAAAAGGGTTGAATAGTTTATTCACAATCGAACACCAACATTTTGGCGTTGTTGTCAGGGAAGGCTAACAAGGTGCAAGAACATGATCCATAATTGATCCAAAGATCAATCTCTCGTCTTAAGGAAGGACTTTGTTATCCTATTGTAAGTCCTAAGTATAGTGTTCTGTTTTTCTTTTTGCTTTCCGATTGTTTTTCTAGAGGTCAATCTCTCCTCTTAGGGAGGGAATTTGTTATTCTGCTCTATGTCCTGAGCGTAGTGTTCTGTTTTTTTTCTTTCTGATTGTTTTTCTAGAAATCAATCTCTCATCTTAGGGAGGGAATTTGTTACCCTTCTCAAAGTCCTGAGCATAGTGTTATGTTTTTTTTACTTTATGATTATTTTCCTAGTGGTCAATTTCTCGTCTTGGGGAGGGTATTTGATTACCCTACTTTAGGTCTCAAACCTTAACTTTTCAAGTTTGTGTGATTTTCTATTTTTACCGAGATTTCATTTCTTTTAATTTTGTTTGATTTTCTGCTTGAACCCAATCTCTCGTCTTGGGGAGGAAATTATTTGTCCTGCTCCAAGTCCTGAGCATTGTTGTTACTTTAATGATTTCTTCTCACTAATTTTATGAACAAATATTCCAATAAGAGGGGCAGAAGAAAACCCCTAAAGAAAGGAAGGGATCTAGGAAGGAATACTTATATCCAAGAGATCATCGCAAAGGCTGAATCAAAAGCATCTTCTCGTGCTTCTGCGAGGCTAAGGATTCAGATGAAGTCTGTGTGGCAGTCGGTTGTGCAGCCAATGCCATCCACGATACCAGATAAAACCCTTTCAACGACAAAAGAAGAAGTAAATAAAGTATCAGTAGAATGAACACCCCTATTGCTGGCAGAAGGAGAAGAAATTGTAAGTAGGGCATCGGAGGAATTGAGAAATTCCAATTGGGAAGAAGAACTCCTGAAGGAGTTGGCATCGCCACGAGATCGAGGGAGTGTTGTGAAACCTCATGCAATGAATCACCCCAATTATCAGTTGCAGAACCAGTTGAAATCTCGGGTGAGTATTGGATAATATTTATGGCACCTACAACTTCCTCTTTTAGTTTCCCAATTGGGAACATCAGAGGTGATGCACCAATGAAACCCATTCCTCTAACAGCTTTGCCTAATTTTCATGGGCTTTCCTCTGAGGACCCCGATACATTCCTCTTTGAATTTGATATTATCTATCAGGGGTACAATTATATCACTAATGCTTAGAAATTAAAGATATTTCCTACTACCTTAAAGGGGACAACCCTGCGATGGTTCATGGGTTTAGGGGGAAAGACTGTCTCCTCATGGGATGAGATGAAGGATATTTTTCTGGAGAAATAGCAAGGTTACTGTAAATCCCATGATGTCAAGGAGGAGATTTTTAAGTTTGTATAGAAAGAAGATGAGAATATGGAATATTGTGTGGAACAATTTAAATACTTACTGCAGAGGTCAGTCCATATTGACCTGTACAAAGGTATTCTAAAGATCATCCTTTTGCAGGCACTTAGGTAATATTATCTATAACTTTTAAACATAGTAGGAAAGGGGGACACATCGAAGAAAGACTTTGATACTATCTGTGGGTTGCGCATCCAGTGTTCATGAGGGGCAGCAATAAATGGACAAGGAATTCAGTCATCAAAAACTTCTGGTGAAGGGGTCATAAAGGCGGAAATCAGAAATCTACTGGATAACCTCGGGACTGATATCCTAAGTACATTATATGCCCGGATGGACACCTTGCAAGCGAAGCTTAAGAAAATGGAATTGGAAAAGACTATGGCTATATTATTCCCTCAGTGCAAAAATAAACATCCGTTGAAGGAATTACCATTGAACACAGTTGAAGCCTGTGCAATTTGCGAACAAACCCATGTGACCAGCTCATGCCCTTCCTTTCCAGGATTGAAGGCAGTTTTTCAAGGAGCAAGCACGGTGGATCAACTGTATTTCATGGGACCGAAGAATCCATGGCAGCCCCGACCATCAAATATGAATCCAGGTATACCTCAGGACCTGTCTCATTATTTTAATAATTTTAAGATCAATCCCTAGTCTGTACCTTTTTCACCAATGTGGTCTCAATATCAATGCCCACCCTAGTAGAAATGGTTTCCCTAGGCTAGTTTGAATCCTTCATGGGCTCAGAACTGGCGTGGACCCTCTCCTACTAGACATTTTTCCCAATCAATGTCAAAACAACAACTTCCGTTGCCTTCTAATGTACCTCCAGGTAATCCACCCCTTCAACCTCAACTTCCTATCCAACCCAACTTGAATCCTAACAATAAAGTGGGTCAAAGATTTGACACTCTCAACCTTCCATCATATAGCATTTCTACCGCAGGGCTTAATGAAATAAACTTATGATCCGGGCGGGTAGTGAATGCTCCAACTTCACATTTTATCATTGAACAAGTTGAAAATGAAGCTATGGAACTAGAACCAAAAATAACTGGGGATAAGCTAGACCAAAACATTATAAATCAAACACATCCCCAACCTACTGTTAACCAGGGACGTCCAGTTAATCCCCCATATCCTGGAATATTGACCCTGAGTAAACAAAGCCCTCAAGCAGAATTTGATTTTCTAGGAGAATTACAAAATTTGTTTGTTAAAATTCCCCTGCTCCAAGCTATGAGGGATGCACTTATATATGCAAAAACTCTCAACGAATATTTCTCTAAGAAACCTAGAAAGAAATCTAGGGATTTGTTGACCATCAATGAGATGGGAATATTGTCTAATATCATGCTGGGAAAATCCATGCTTGTAAAATATGGGGACCCAGGGAACCCAATTCTAATGGTACAAATTAATTTGGTTGAAATCCAAAATGCACTGGTAGATTTGGGTGCTGCCATAAACATCATTATCTCTGAAAAAATGGATGCATTGTGTCTTATAAACATTAAGCCGACCCCTACTATCTTGGAATTGGCAAATAGGTCTACAATTAAACTAGTGGGGAAGTTGGAAGACATTACTATTTCAGTGGACTCATTTCACTATCCCGCAAACCTCCTTCTATTACAAATACGATCCCCATCTTGTGGTCATCACTTGATTTTGGGAATACCTTGGCTCGCAACCCTGGATGCCTATATTGGGTGTTGATCTGGAAATATGGTTATATCAAATGGGACAGTTACAAAGAACCTCACTCTCTATCCTCTTGCAAAACCAAGTCCATCAAAGAAACCATTAGCCAAGCGGAAACCTCTACCAATGGGAGAATATGAACCTAAAATGAACAAATTAGGTTGGTCCTTACCATTGGTCAGGCTCCTCAATTCAAAACAGAAAATAAGGATGATACCATTAACACTTTTATTAATGATCCCTATTTTGTTTCTGATTTGACTCGTCAAATTTTAGAATCTGCCATGAGCTGTGAAACGCAGGAAATTATTGAACCAAAAGATGAATTTGAGGACATCCCTGCAAATTCATCCAATGATAGTTTTCCTATTGAAATTCAACCAGGAAAATCACTGAACATCAACCCAAATCTTTCAGAATCCCATACAAAATAGCTTCTAAAATTTCTTCAGAACCACAAGGAATCCTATGCTTGGGATTATACAGACATGAAAGAGATTCCTGCTAGTTTATGTACTCATCATATTTACATTAAGGAATATTTTCGTCCTGTGAGACAACCCCAACGGAGAATGAATCCCGCTCTAAAGAACATTGTCAAGGATGAACTTCGGAAATTACTGTATGTAGGATTTATTTACCCTATCTGGGACAACCAATGGGTATCCCCACTGGTTATCATTCCTAAAAAGAATGTTAAATGGTGGATCTGCATGGACTATAGGGAACTAAACAAAGAAACTCAAAAAGAACATTTACCTTTGCCATTCATTGACCAAGCCCTGGACACCCTGGTTGGGAAGAAGTTTTTCTCCTTCATAGATGGGTTTAGCAGGTATAATCAAATCGAGATAGCCATGGAGGACCAAGATAATACAACCTTTACATGCCCATGGGGGACCTTTGCATACAGGGTTCTCACATTTGGTCTGTGTAATGCGCCTGCGACATTGCAAAGGGAAATTCTGGGAATTTTTTATGATTTAGTCGATGACAATGTTGAAACCTATATGGATGATTTTACTCCATATGGGAATTAATTTGAAGAAGGATAGGAGAATTTGGAAAAATTACTCGAAAGATGTAAATAACCCCATGTGTCTCTGAGTACAGTTAAATGTCACATGATGAGGGAAGAAGGAATAGTATTGGGACATTTTCTCTCAGCTGTTGGAATTCAAGTTGATCCAGCCAAAGTAGAGGTAATAATACACTTCCTCGTACCTAAGACACCCACATAGTTACGTAGCTTTGTCGGTTGCACTAGTTATTATAGAGGATTTATAGGAATTTTTGCTAAAATAGCACACCCACTTTTTCAGTTGCTAACAAAAGATGAAGAATTTTTGTGGACAGAGGACTGTGAAGCGGTTTTTGTGAAAATCAATGGATTGGTTTGCGAAGATCAGATCCTTCGAGGACCTGATTGGGCATTACCATTTCATATACATGTTGATGCCTCTCAAACAATGGTAGGAGAAGTCTTAGGACAATAGGTAGACAAGACACCATATGCAGTTTACTACGTTAGCAAGAATTTGACTCCTTCTGACTTAAATTACATGGTGACTAAAAAATAATTCCTGGCTGTCATCTATGCTATCAACTAGTTTTGACACTATATCACCGGGTATCCTACTTTTTTACATACTGATCACGCAATAATAAGTTATTTGATGAATAAACCTATCACTCCTGGTTTCATTACAAGATGGTTTTTATTGCTTCAAGAATTTGATATTACAACAGTAGATAAACCAGGAAAGGATAACGTAGTTACTGATTTTTTGCCCAGAATGGATAACAATGATGAAGGCACACCCATAGAAGATAGTTTTCCAGATGAGCATATTTTCTCAATTTCTACTAATCCTCTGTGGTATGAAGATATTGCTAACTATCTTGTTATAGGGAAGGTGCCCCGTCATTTTTCATGCATGGAACAATGGATAATTATTCATCATAGTGCCCGATATTCCTAGATGGCAGGATACCTTTTTCATACAGGAGTCGATCAGCAGGTTCGACGCTGTGTACCTGAGGATGATATCCATGAAGTGATGAAGGCTACCCATGATGGCCCTTGTGGAGGGAATTTTGTAGATAAAAGATCAGGCCATAAGGTGTTACAGATGGGATATTACTGGCCTTCTATCTTCCAGGATGCGCGAAATTATGCCCGAAGGTGTGATAGTTTCCAGCGCATGGGGCTCGGTCGATTCGATGAAATGTCTTTGTAGCCCCAAGTAGTCCTCGAACCTTTTGAGAAGTGGGATATTGATTTTTTTGGTCCCTCTGACCCACCTTCCTAGCAAAAGGTTCACATTTTTGTCTGCACCGATTATGTGACTAAGTTGGTAGAAGCCAAGGCTGTTTTGAAAGCAACAAAACAGGTGGTTTCAGATTTTCTATTAGAAGATATTTTTTCTAGTTACGGTACACCAAGAGAGATTGTTTCAGATGGAGGAGCACAATTCACATCACACACGATAGCGAGGCTTATGCAGAAATATGGAGTCAAGTGCAAGTTGAAATCTCCATACCAACCCCAGGCGAATGGACAAGTGGAAAGCACAAACAAGGTATTTGAAAATATCTTGACAAATACTATGGCATACCATCATCAAGATTGGGCTCAAAAGCTACCTGAATCTCTCTGGGCATATAGAACAACATGGCAGAACATAACTTGGTTTTCACCATTTGATTTTGTTTATAGGAAATTCCCATTGTTCCCGATAGAATTTGAGATCAGTACACTCATAACAGCGCTTGAAGTAGGGTTGGACCTGTCAGATGCCCAAAAACACCTGATGGATCAACTTAATGAATTAGATGAAATCCATTCAATGGTTGTCCAAAGGACTACTGATATTTAGCAGCAGAGGACAAAATGGCATGATAATTTTATCAAAAGCAAGGTGTTTCATAGAGGAGATTGGAAATTACTTTATGACTGTCTTTTTAAGGATTTTAAAGGAAAGCTTTGCACTCGCTTGATGGGGCCTTACGAAGTAGATGTTGTATTTGATAATGGAACAGTCCGATTGGTCACAATTGATGATACACGTGCTTCTTTCATAGAAAATGGACATCGCTTGAGACTGTACCACCGTCCAGCCTCTACTCCGATAAATTTGGTCTGAAGGTTATCAGTGCAAATAATTCCTCCTCTACATCCTTGGTCTAAAAATTAATTAATTAATTAATTAAAAATATATATATATTGTTACTATTCACTTATTGTCTCTTTGCAGGAGCTACTACTGAGGTGCAATGTTGTGGAGTTGGAAATTTCCCAAGTATCAGATGTTGTTACTCCTTAGATGCTACTACTCCGCTACTATTGTTACTCCCGGAAATATTCTAAGTATCGGATGTTGTTAATCCTTGGGTGTTGTTGCTCCGAATTCTCCTACTTGTGATGTTGTTACTCCTCGAATTTTGCTACTTCATGATGTTGTTACTCCTTGTTTTTTTTTACTCCTTGGATGCTGCTACTCGGGATGGTGTTACTCCTTGGATGTTGTTACCCAATGATGTTGTTACTCCTTGGTTGCTGCTACTCCTTGGTTGTTTTTACTCCTTGGATGTTGTTACTATGGATGCTGCTACTCAGGATGTTGTTAATCCTCGGATGCTTCTACTCTGTGATGTTGTTACTCTGCGATGATGCTACTCCTTCATGTTGTTACTCTGCCAACGTTGTTACTCCGCCGGTGTTGTTACTCCATCAGCATCGTTACTTTGTCTTTATTCTGCCATTATTCTTTCAACTGTCACTTCCATCAAGTAGGTCGTCAAGTACGTCTCCATTTAGCTCTTATGGATTTAATTAAATATTCCATGGATAATAAATTGAAGTTGTTGACGACTATTTTTAAGTTTGGGGGGGTGTTGTCATAACTAAACAATGACGTAATTAAACCACACCAATGATTATTTAAAAATCATTATTAAAACCTCATGCTTTTCATATGCTCCACGATCTTCACTGTATTTCGTATAATCATTAATATGTATTGGGATTAAAAACATGCACATGTTGCCAACCGATCAGTCCTTTCAAACTCATGCGCAATGATTACCATATCATTCATCGCACTTACCATAATCAGCCACGATTTTCTTCGTTTCCTGAGAAATCACCTGTTGTATTTACTGTTATTCCATTTCATTTTTCACCATGTTGTTTTTGTTGAAATTGGTAGTCGTCACTCCCTCCAAAGTTCTGCTACATCTAGAGTGTTGTTACAGTCTCTACAAGATGGGTAGACTGGCTATGTGGCATGAACCAAAAGATACATTTTTTTTCCGTAGCAATGCAGATGTGTGGCAAAATTTCGTCGATGTAGGATGTGATATATATTTTAATAGATTTCAGGGATTCGAAAAATAAATCATGACATATTTTGCACTAAATTTGGTAGGGAATCGCTCTCAGGTCAGAGGAGTAGAAATTCCCGTCACAAAAGAATCCATTTCAGAATTTAGTGGGCTAACATGGCAATGAAAATAGTGGTTTTCTCGGAGGATTCCCCTACCAGAGTTTCCTGAACTGTTTTTGTAGGTCGGAGAAAGCGTTTTCTAGTATGGGAGAGGGTATGGCCGTAAATCATAACCGTATCCACGGAATGAGGTAGCAGGGTTTGTGATGAAATATATAACCTACGAAGGATGGTCTACAACTTTGTTCAAGTACCATTTCAAAATCCTGGCCCATCTTCAGTTCTTGCAGGCACATGTTCACTCTTTAAACATGCCTTTATTTTTATTGAAACATCTCCAACTCATGACGCATTCCGCTCAGTGTTCGTGCTAGGTTCTAGCAGTCCTCACCAATCATGGACTGGTTTGTTTTTTGGTTATGCATGCAATGGCCCAATTCCAATTTCCCTAGGTAGAGCTCTATGAACTATCAGAAGAGGAAGTAGCAGTTGTCATCATTGCTAGGGAAGAAGAATCAAAACCTCCAGCTGACTCAACAGAGGAGAAAGAGCTAGAGGAAAGGGAAGAAGAACCAACACCTGCGGTTAATTCAGCAGAAGAGGAAGAGTTGGAGGAAATGGAGGAAGAACCAGCACCTCTAGTTAATTCAGCAGAAGAGGAACATTCGAAGGAAATGGAGGAAGAACCAACACCTCTAATTAATTTAGCAGAAGAGGAAGCATCTGAGGAAAGGGAATAAGAACCAGCACCTCGGGTTAATTCAACAGAAGAGGAAGAGATAGAGGAAATGAAGGAAGAAGAGGAAGAACCGGAAGAAATGAAAATGGAAGAAAAAATTGGTGATACGGTCGAGGTTGTCACATAAAAACCGGCCTTTCCTGTCGAACCTATTGATGAAGGAATCATGGATATAGGGGATGAAGTTGATATTGTCCCACAGAAATTGACTTTCATTAATAAAGTACAGTAAGAAGGAATACCAATCATAGGGCTGGAAAGTGATGTTGTTACGTAAGAAACGACATCACTTGCCTAAAAAGATTTGGATATTGAAATAGGTAGGGGTGTCGCATAAGAACCACCCCCGACTCAGTTAGGACATGAAAACATGGAAGGAATGACCCTAGAGGTTGAAAGTGCTCCACAAGAACCAGTGTCAACCACAAACAAAGAAGAAATGCATGAAGGAGGCTTGGCCCAATTAATAAATGAAGCTGATGGAGAAAAGTAATCAGAGGTGGCAGACAAGACTAACATATATCAAGAAAAATATATTTTCCATTCTCCTTTTCAGACTATGATGCCAAGAGGAGAAAGGGGGTTTCATTCTCTCCAATGTTTAATAAAAGAGGTTGTTTTCCCGTCAATATTGAAGTTTGTTGATTCAATAAAGGATAATATGGCCATTATCGGTCCATCGCTTGCTAATTCTCAGTAGGGGCATCCTTAATCTCATAATGAAGAAGGGAATTTCGTAGAAACCCTAGAGCAGAGAATGGCCGATAAAGGCACTGACCAGGTGACAGAAATTCCTAAATTAAGGAAGGAATAAGAGGAAAGTGCTCCTTAAGAAAGGGGACTGAGTAAATAATATCTCATAGAGAAGTTAGTTAATTCCGTTAACAACAACCCACTGCCTTCTGAACCTGATGCAAGGCCGGGAGACAAATTCACTGTTAAGCAAGAATGGATAGAAAAATGTGAAAACAGGAGACCACCTCTCAAAAGAAGGTATCAGCTTCATTTTAATGAGACCATGCGGCTGAAGAAGGAATTTCAGAAACTGAGGAAGCAAGTATTTTGGTTGAAGAAAAAAGTAAAAGAATATAAATGGAAGGCCATGAAGCCCAAGGTTGAGGTTTCCTCTTCTTCCACACATACTGGCCCTATCAAACATATGTTTGAAGCCCGAGAATTCTTCCTAGTTGCCGAACTTCAGAAATGGAAATCTACCGCAAATGAACATAAGAACGAGACGAAGAGGGTTCAGGAGCATGCTGTTGGGATTATTATTGGATATATATACCAATTAGAAAGAGCACGGCAGAGGAAAGAGAAACAACAGGGTAAGATGGAGGACTTGGAGGAATAGGTACAAGTTCTGAAAGCAGATAAAGAAAAGATGTTTACCTTGGCGCAGCAGGTAATGGCCTATAGACCTCCCGCCCATATTTATTCTTTGTTCCTTCATAATAAGTTCCTTTTCTTATACCTGGAAAGTATTTATAAGGAAATGAGCCATGAGATTTAGGATTTGATATAGTTCCTTCGTATTTTGAAAATCCATGATGTTGTGGGTCATCACTTGATGTGCGAACTTTACATGCATAATTATTTCTTGAAGGATGATTAGACCTTCAATCCTGTTCCATTTGTGGGGGATATTCACTTGAGAGCCTTCACCTCCTACACTATCAACCAAGTCAAATGGAGGAAGGTCATTGATATTTTGAAGAAAATCAAGTTACAAGGCCACTCATGATAAGGAGGGAGCATGGTCAGGCAGTGAAAATTTATAACAAGCACTCTACCTTTTTATAGATTGAGGGACATAAGGAACATATGTTAGCAACACAAAAGTGGTGTGTTGACCTCTGTCTCAGATATGTAGTTTCTTTTCACAATGAAGTGCTTGACAGTTGCCAAGATATGGATTTTTTCATCATCAACTATCAGAAACCAAGAACCTTTTGGAGCAACCAATTTTGCACAGGCATTAAAAAGAGTGCTTCATTTTTTTGCATGTATTTAGACTTGTGGGGTCCAGTGGATGGGGCTAAGGTTTTAGTTCCTCCTCATTTTCTTGCCAATAGATCAATACACTCCAGGATACACTGTAAGTGAATATTGGTGGAAGTGTCCTGTCAGAAGGGTATAAACCACCTGGAACAGAGGTGGATGAAGAATACAACCTCACTCAATTTCATGCCGACCACAGTCAGTCCAACCTAGACCTGAAAATACGGTGAGTTGCATGAGGACATGTAGATAGACCAGTTCGGCGAAGATGTTGGGTACCAAATCTGCATACTTTTCTCTTCCATTTTCACCCACTCTTTCACTTCTTTGTATCATTAATATTCGTTAAATTCTCTAAACGCATAAGGTAAACCCCATTCCATTGTCTTATCTGGAATATTTAATTAACGAAATAATAGTCATGGGGATTTTTCCTACGCAAACACTAATTCTATCATTACCATAGATTTGGCAGTAACGGGGTCGCATCTGCAAGTCACGAGAGCAACTCCGAGTTCACAACACCATTTTTCTATTTTGTAAAAACATAACAGATACCAAACCTACTCTAGATCTATTCCAGATCTTTCTTATTTTTCTCTCGAAAACTATTTTGGCTGTTGTAACAATTTTATATTTGTAGATAAGGTTTGTGAATCGGGTTAGCATGCAAGAGATCAAGTTTGAACAGAATATTGTTAATTAATTGAATGCAAACCATTTGATGTTATACCTGTAAGTTGTGAATCTATCACAGCCCTGGTCAGAGAGTTAGGCCTACTCTTCTGATCAGGTGTTTTGTTATTTCTGTGTGTTGTTTTTTGCATTTCTGTTGAGTATTTTTAACTGTTGTTATGGCATTTTTCTTCAATTGTTGTGAATTATTTTGTAACTCTACAATTTATATTTAATTACCGTCACAGTGGTTCTTGTTATTTTAGTTGTTAAATCTATGATTAATATTGAATTGTGCCATTGCTCTTGCATATACCTTACGTGTTACCTTGAAATAATGTATGCACTTGGATTGATAAATTAATGTGGAAAAAGGGTTGAATAGTTTATTCAGACTCAGACACCAACAATATTGTTCTCGTAATTTTTACGTTTCCCATGAAGAATCTTCTTCTGGAATTTTTTTCCATTTAATGAGGTATTCCTTAATAGTTTTGGAATGTTATAATTTCTATTTCGTAGCAGTAATACTTTCAAGTTATAAAATTATTCTTCCTTTGTCATGAACTTCATGTATTTATGTTTCAGCTGATTGATTCATCCTCGCAGTTTTTTAAGATGTGATACATTGAGCACAGTTATCGATTTGACACTAAGTAATTTCAATCCATAATCCACTTCACCTTTTTTTTATTTTTTGAAAAGGTCCATAAAATTCTAAATCTAACTTGTCCTTTACGTAATCTTCAGAGATAATTGCTTTTAGGGTTGGAGTATTATGAAGATTGAATTTCCTTCTTTGAATTCTCTTTCTGAATGTTATTAGTTTGCTTGTTTCATCTCATTGTTACCTATTTTTATATTTTATTTTAATATTTTAATTACTTTTTTTTTTCCTCAAACTAGTTCTTCACTGCTTGAACCTTAAAGTCATTTAATGTGAATTCCTTTCATTTTTTAGGTTTGAAACCATATAAGGCTTGAAAAGGGGTCATTTTATCTAATGTATGTTAGGTTTAATTATAACGCCATTCTGCTAGATGTAACAATTGAGACCATTTATTTAGGTTTTCTCTTACAAAACAATGAAGATATGGTTCCAAATATTTATTCATTATTTCTGTCTATCCATCTATTTGAAAATGACAAGTTGAACTCATGTTAAGGGATATTCTAGCCTGGTTACAAAATTCCTTCCATAATTTCCCTTTATATTTTGTGTCTCTATATTCATTGACGATGACCTTTCGGAGGCCATGTAATTTATAAATGATTTTGCATGACTTCTACAAATTTTTTTATTTTTTAATCTTTTTTCTTAACTACCATGAAACGTGCATATTTGGTTAGTATATCCACCACAAAAAATACGTTTTTATTTTCGTCAGACATAGGAAACCCTTTGATGAAATACATTGATATTTCCTCCCATTTCTGATTTGGGATATGGAAGGGATGAAGTAATCCTAGGGTTAGCATATTCTCAATTTTATTCCTTTGAAAGATGTCACATTTGATAACAAATTATATATTTATTTAATAATTTCTTTCCAATCAAATTATTGAAGAGTGTTACGGTACATTTTGAATAACCCAACATGTCCTCTTATAAGGGAACTGTGTGTTTCCATTAGAGCCTTCATTTTAAGTTTGGATATTGATCTATATTTTCGATTATATAACAAGAGCTTGGATCTTTGGAATATTCAATTTCAATCTCATTTAACCATTCAAGAACCACTATTGATGTTGTGCATGTTATTATGTCTTCATATTTTTGTGAAAGTCCATAAGTGACTATGTTATCCTTTTCTCCTTTATGTGATATTTCCATGTCAAATGTGGAGATTTTCTCTATCCATTTTTGTTTTTCTACAGATAATGTCTTTTGTTGTAAAAAAAATTGAAGAATATTTTGATTTGTAAGAATTAAGAGCTTGCTTCCAAAAAGATATTTATGTTATTTATTCAATGCGTGTATGATGGAAAATATTTCTTTATGGTAAGTATACTTCAACCTTTCCCTTTTTTTAGCTTTCAACTTTTAAAATATATTGAGTGGTTGTCCTTCATTGATACTACTCTAATTTGGAAACACGCAGCATCACTTTATACCACAAAGGGCTTGGAAAAATATGGGGTTGTTAATACTAGAGTAAATGACATTATTTATTTTAATGTCTCAAAAAATTATTCTTATTCGCTATCCCATTGAAAGGAATTTTTCTTTAACAAGTTTTTCAGGGGTGCATTAAAGTGCACATACTTTTTTATAAATCTTCTATAATATTCTATTAATCTCATAAATCCTCTTAGTTTCAATATATTTCTTGGTTTTGGCCACTTTTTGACTGCGTTGATTTTATTGGGGTCTACCTTGAATCCTTCAAGCTTGGGTATGATGTGACTGAGGTATTTGACTTCCTTTTTACCAAAAGTGCACTTTGATAATATTGCATAAGGCTAAATATTTTCTAGTAAGGAAAACACTTTCTCTAGGTGCTTGAGGTGTTCCTTCTAGATTTTATTGTAGATACGGATATCATCAAAGAAAACTAATACAAACTTTTATAACTGTGGATGAAAAATATCATTCATAGTTTCTTGAAATGTAAATGGGGAATTTTTTAATCTAAATGGCATCACCATGAATTCATAATGTCCTTCATGAGTTTTGAATTTATTCTTCTCAATATCTTCTAACCGTATGGGCATATGATAATAACTTGACCTCATATCTAACTTTCAGAATTACTCTATGCCATAGAGTTCATCCAACAAATCATCTATGAACGAAATGGGAATTTTTTTATTTATAGTTATCTTATATAATCCTCAATAGTCTATATATAGTCTAAAAGATCCACACTACTTTCAAATAAATACCATTAGAGATATATATAGTCTTCTACATTTTGTACTAACTCCACATTTATCAAGTATTGAATTAGCCTCTCGATCTATGTCTTGTGATGATGAGGATAGTGGTATGGTTTTATATTAATGGGTGTTGTGTCTTGTTTAACCTCTATAATGTGTTTTATCTTCATCTTTTGGGGTAACTTCATAGGAAATTTTTGAAATACTTTAGTATACTTTTGGACTAGGGTTACAATTTGTAGTTGTTGTGATTGAAATACATTTGTATTTAATAATTATATTTGTTGAAATTGTGAAATGTATAATAGTGTGCCTTTTTGAATAAGTTTTTTCATTTTCCGTGCATATACAATTAGAGTAGAAGGTGGTTGGAAACCACAAAAAAATATCTCCTACTAGCCCATTTAAAATTAATAAATTTATTTTGATAATTTATTGAATATGTTCCAAAATGTTTTTATCCATTACATTCCCAAAAAAATGTCTACTCCTTCTAGGGATACAGTGTAGAAGCTAGACTCCATTTCATAATTGCATAATTATAATTTATCCTTGTGACATTTTCCAAATCTATCTATTCTTTTTATGTTTTCCACCATGACTCTTATGTCGATTGTTGGGCACACAAATAATTTTAGTTTCAAATCAGTGGATTTTTTGAAAAGAGTAATTATGTTCAAACATTTTTGAATTGCTAACATAATAATTTTTTATTGTCAACATTTCGAGCCAACACATGTGGTTCATCGTCAGGAAAGAGATATGAAATATGATTAAGCACACATTTGTCTACTAACATAGTGACATTTTTCTTTTTATGTTTCCTCTTAAATTCAACATTTATCATTGAACTATTCCTATGATTGTAGCAAGAGAAATTTTAGGCTTGGTTTATTCTTCTATGTTTGTGCTTGGAGTTTCAATTTTGTCATTAGACTCCTCATCTAAGTCATTACTAGTTAATTTCTCCTCTTATTATGCTTCACAAGTGTAGAGTTTAACGGTGTTGCATTTATGACATGGTGCATATTTGTCTCCACATGTCTAACATTTTTCTTCCTTCTTATTCTCTAGATTGGGGTAGTGGTTACATTCTTCTCGTAATTGGGGTGGTATATACGTGTTAGATATATCTAAGAAAATTTTACTTGATTTTTCTTTTGGATATTTTCTTTATTTCTTGAAATTTGTGAATGGTTTCTTATTAAATTTGTTTTCTTTGTTCAATGAGCCTTTATATATGTTTTTCATGTTCAATAGTGTTTAGCTTGCATAGTTTCAATTCAACGCGAAGAACACAAATGTGTAGAATATGTATATAAATATTATCTATTATTGAATAATGAATGATTGATGAGTGCATGCCTTCATGATGGCATGCCTAAATAAGCATTGATTGATTATGAAGGTTTGAATGGTCATGTCATTTGAATTTTTCACTTCATAAATAATATTGTGTATTAACGCTTATTTATTTATTTATTATTTATTTTATTCATAATACTTAATTTTAATATAAAATAATTTATCATTCATTCTTTCATTCATATATATATCACATTAACCACATAATTAAGAGATTGAAGTTAATCTTGAGGATGAATCAATTTCTATTAAGGAGATGGAGGATGTATTTGGTGATTTTCTTTCTAATTCTTTAACCAATTACATTGACAATACAAAATATTTCAATATTCTAGGATTTTATTAACAAACAAAAATGTTGGTGACACATGATCTCACTAGAGAGGAAGCAAGAGGACGGATACGTGTGTGCACTTTAATATGGTTGAATGATAGAGTCGTGTTCTTCTTATTCTATGCAAATTGATCACAAGAAATAAGTTCATGGTTCTAGATTCCATGTTTGGTGCTGACACTGAGGACAAACCCATTGACATCCCTACTAACATGCTTAGTAATTTTATTCCTCTATAGGTTTAACCTAAGCCTTTACAACTGGTCTGCACTATATTGTTATGATTTTTATGACACCATTAGGTTAATAGGAACAAATTCTCTTGTTTCACTCAATTAAGATCAATCATTATAACTATTTGTATAGATTTGTAAAATAATTTCCAATATTAGACAACCTGGTTTTCTAATTGCCAGGATTTTGAGACATTAACTACTTAGTTTGATTATATCCATACTTCGGATAGACTTTTTTTCCATGTATATAAGTTTTTCTCGCTGATAGCTAAGGTATTATGTCTAGCTATCCTTTAAAACAATTTTAAATTATATTCTCTATAACTAGATTTTATTCTTTATAACTAGATTTGGTTTTATTTGATAAGATTATATTCTCTATAACTAGATTCTTTGTACTCATATGTAAATATGTGATCCGTATAAATTCAATAAGCTTCTCCAAATAATTTTTTGTAATTATTTGTAACTATGTCATACATATCAATTAGTTCTTTCCAATTTTTTTCTCTAGTTATATTTAAAGACATGATGAGTATTAATTCAATTAACATGTCAGAAGTTTGGATATTGCACAACATTATTCTCCATGCCATTGTATTAATAATTGCAACTATTCAACTTTGGGTTAGAATTTGGGTACATAAATTTTGGTTATATCATGTTTTTTTAATTAGTTTTCTATCATATATATAAATATAATGTTATGAAGAATTTTTGAACATCTAAATTGTGCCAAATTTACAAATCAAATTTGTTATTCTTACAAATTCCTATAATCTTTTGAATAAATTTTAAAAAATAAACAACAAAAGAACATCCAAAACTTAGAATAATTAGATAACAAATTTCATAAATTACACTCAATTTTCCTTCATAATAATATCAATTGTTTTTAACAATTGCTAAAATTTACTATTAAATAAAATTTATCTTGTCATTAAGTTAATTTAATTTAATTTATATTTATGATTTATTGATTTATAGTTTTTTAATGAAAACTTCACTACAAGGAAAAGACCCTCTAGCAGATGTTTTTGAGGAACCCCTCATAAAAATACCCCAGACATCTGTTTCTAGTGGAGGTTACTAGAGGAGGTTGGCGGGCGGAGGTTTTTGCGAATTTTTTTCGTCCGGTGCACTTATCATCATAAATCGCACCGGTGCGTTTAACAAAAGAAAGCACCGGTGCACACAGAACATTGGCACGCCGGACACCGTGCGCTCTATACACACTCGCCCGGTGCGTCTTATTACTATAGCGCATCAGTGCTTTACAACTGTTCCACAACGATGCATCATAAAACACCATGCCAAAATAGAAACCACCTGGTGCGGTCTTACGCAACCGCTCCAGTGCGCCTATAAAACCTCACGCACCAGAACATGGTTAAATAAAAGAAAAATTACGGCTAAAAAATCGCATTTTTCACTTTTCTCAGTTCTCCAGAGCTCTCAAGCACCGATGCAATTTATCCTTGTGTGAGCTGCCCTGACATCGGTGCTCCCATTGCACCCATTGTACACACTTCTGCTTTACATTGCCCACCAATCTCCAGTTTGAATTTTCAAAAACGGTGGGAAATTTTTATTTTGCAAATTATACAGCCAATATGCCTCCTCGACAACCAAATGTACATGTATTTTTCTTTTTTTCCCATAATTAAGCCTTTTAGCGGATTATAATTTCAAATAAACTTAAAATTAACCATTTAAAAGAAAAGAAAAGAAAAAATTCACGTGGTGCGCTCGAGCCGTTCGGCTCGCACCAATTCGCGGTGTTGCCTGTAAATTGACAAGCCGCACTGCAACCGATGCTAACGGTATCAGCACCGGTTCTGAGGCGGTACCAAAGGAGCACCATGTTATTTTAAAAAATTTTAAAAAGTGCGGTGCGGTCGGTTACCCGGCGGCATCGTTGACCAAGTGGAATAGCAGCAACACGGTGTGTTGACTCAAATATCTGCCCCGGGCAGGTATTTTTGTCAGCACATTGCATTTCGCTTTTTGACAAGGTCAACGGTGTGACCTGGTAAAATATCACATCGTTTACTATGTAATGATGTCAGAAGGTTAGTGCACTGATCGAACTATACACCCCGGGGCGAAGAGTTTAGTCAGCGCACCACACTCTTGACACTGTACATATTCAATGGTGCGTTGAAAAGTTTTAGGTGCACCATCGCCGGTGCACGACAAAAACAGACGCACCGGAACCGGTACATGACTATTTTTGTGGCACACCGACTGTTTTTTTTTTTTCCAAAAAATATTATATATTTATATTCCTAAATACATGTCTCATTTAATAATAAAAATTGTATTTAATTTGTCAATCATTCAGAACAAAGAGGGGGAGTAACAGCAACAAGAGGCGGAGCAGTATGACATGGTTCGCTTGTGGAAGGCACGAGAGAGGGAGAGAGATGCATACCCTCGCCCTATTACAGTAGCTACCAAGGGGCTCCTAAGGCAGGTATTCCTCCTCAAGTTCTATGAGGAGGCTACTTCCCTAAAGGGCTGTGGTGTGTTTTTGAGACATCCTATCTGCAGGTGGAATGTAAACCGACAAGCTTTTCAGGTTGGTCCTAACCAGTGGTGCACACCCACTGAGGAGACATATATTTCATTACAGGGCTATCAAGAAGAGGGGTGTATTTTCCCTTGTTCCCAGAGTTTCCATACAATTATTCAAAAAGGAATCAATTGATGTACTCCCATAGATACATTAGCGCAGATATACTGTCTCCTTCATATTTTCAGGTCTCCAAAGGTCAGTTATGTATTGGTGCATTTGGTAGTCAGGAGGTGAGGTGCCTCTCACTTCTTATTTCAACCATTTCAAACAACACGAGAGATGGGAAACACATTAGTTGCTCTCTTCTATATTATGTTGATTCTTTAGTACAGGAGCCACAACTTGTAAGGTGGTCTGCCATTTTTTTGTGGCAGTTTTGTACAGCCTTAGATAGATGTCATGCTTATGCACAAGGGAGGGTCAACTTCCATTTTTATTCAAAGCTTTTCTGTTTATTTTTTGAGAGGTTTCTAGAGACGAGGCCTACTTTTTTTCGGTAGCCTCGTAGGCCAATGTTCAAGGCATGAATGCACATGTGAGGGCAGATGATTCCCAAGAAGGGCGAGACTATGTTTCCAGTGAGGATATCCCATGATGCACTGGAGTTGCTAGCCAGTGTTGAAGAGTTGCATCCCTTCATTATGGTCCCTTGTCCTTATGCTGGTTTGGATTAGAGAGGGTGTGCCAAAATCCTCTTCACAGATGACGAGCCGTCGTATGATAGAGGTAATATTCTTGTTTTACTTAAATTTATTCTAATATGTTCTTTAACTTGTTTTTATTAAATTGTGTAATGAAATTGTCTAATTATTATGGTGTACTTATATATATTTTGAAGACATTGTGTATTTTGTTGGTGAGGACATGCCAACACCACCACATGATCTAGCTGTGGATCTTGATGATGATCAGGGCATGCCAGATGTCAAGAATCATCAGGAGGTCGATGCAGAGAGACCTTCTCCTACTGGTGCGCCGGTACTGCCTTTTTCTAGGCACGGTCGGCTTGATAGCATATACAGGATGGAGTTAGGCGACCAACTCACTCCATTGATTTTTGAGGCGGGCATCGGGCCCACTAATATGAGAGATATACAGGCCCATGGTAGGCTGTTACATATATGGAGAGGCATGTCACGTGACATGTACAACCTGATGCGGCATTTCGTAGGAGCTATGACCTTAGTTACGCATCTGAGGAGGATCGTTGCACATTATAGGCATGGTCGAGACACAACACATGATCGACAGTCCTCGATAAGTGACTCATCATCTGATGATTGTTCACCTTGTGTCACACCAGATGAGCAGCCTAGACTAGCATCTAGCAGCAGACATCATATAGAGCAGGTTAGAGCATCGACCACATCCAGTCAGCAGCCTATGGCATCCAGCAATACTCATGATCGTGAGCAAGCTGGACCATCGACTGTCGAGGTTGACCCATTGACTGAGCAGACCTTGACTAGTACTACTATTGATGTGGTACCACCAACTGATCCATGACATTTATATTACAGTTGTATACTTTTGACATTATTCAGTTATATATATATATATATATGTGGTCCATGCATTTTATGTTCATGTTGCAGTTGTACTTAATTTCCATGTTGGTTATCATCATGATGTGTATATTTTTAGGTCATGTTAGATATGTTCAGTTAATGTGCAGCTTGCAGATAGATGTGTATTTGATAGCATGATTTATTTGACATGAGATTTATATTTGATGTTTGTGTTGTGATGATTTTATACAATGATAATTGTGTTTTGTTAGCTGAGCATGATCACGATGATGTTAGCGAATTTAAATGTGTTTTTTTTCTAATATGATGTTTGTACGATGGTTATCATGATCGTGATGTTTATTAATTAATTTAATGTTAAATGACCATGATATTTACTACATATTATGTCGTGATTGTAATTGCAATTTTAATTTTAATTCTATGTAAAATTGTAAAATTGTATTTGTATTTGTAATTGTAATTTTAACTATAATTGTATGTAAAATATTTGTAAAATTTTAATTGTAATTGCAATATTTAATTTATTCTGAAATGATTGTAATTGTATATATGACAAATTGTAAAATTCTAATTCTAATTCTAATTGTATGTAAAATTTTAAAATTCTAACCGTATTTGTAATTGTAATTGTATGTAAAATATTTGTAAAATTGTAATTCTAATTCTAACTGTATGTAAAATATCTATAAAATTTTAATTGTATTACTGTGAAATGATTGTACTTGTAAAATTTTAATTGTAATTGTAATTGTATGTAAAATTCTAAAATTCTAATTCTAATTCTAATTGTATGTGAAATTGTAAAATTGTACTTCTAATTGTAATTGTAATTCTAATTTAATTGTAATTGTACTAATGTGAAAATTTTAATTGTATTAATGTGAAATGATTTTATTAAAAATTTTAAATTTGTAAATAATTGTAAAATAATAAATCTAGAATAATATGAATTTTTGTAACATAATAAATTTTAGAAAATAATTCAATAAATTCATGTACTTTGGAATTATCATTATTTTATTATGATCTTACATACCAAAAAAAAGAACTTTATATAGTATGCCATTTTTATTGAGATCAACATAATTGCAAATTATCAAGTGAAATATTGATTTTAACATTAATTAAAAATACATATTATAATGTTTTGAAAAAAAAAGTATTGTAAGGTATAAGGTAATTAAGTCATTTTCTTTATAAAACCCATTTTAAAAAGTATAAATATTTATGAATTAATAACACATGTACCATTTCACATGTACTAAATCCATTGAACATATTTTAGAAGAATTCGAGTATATTACCATTGCATTGCCTCTTATGGATGCTAATTCCATGAACAAATTTTAGAAGAATTCGAGTGTCAAGAATGCAATAGAAAAAAAAACAAAATAAAAAAATAAAAAATAAAAAATGGACTATTTTGCATTTTATTAAAAGGTTTTTGAAATTTTTTGTGGGGTTTATGGGTTCATGGGATAGTAGACAGTATCGACCCTGCCGTATTGGTATTTCAGTTGAATTTATCCTAGCAGCGTTATGACTGAATCTTGTAGCTATGCATTTAATAAAGAACCCATATATTTTGAGAACATGATTGAAGATTGTTGTCATACACTTGAGAACTATTCCATTTCTTCACCATATTAGCACAAAATAGAAAGAATAATTTCTTTCACCATAATAACACACAACTTTCAAAAAATAAAACACTCCATTCTGTGTTTCAAGGCATTTTACGCAAATGATAGACATTTCTATGGAGTTTTACCCATATTCTGCAATTTAATGAGGGTTGGATGGAGCTTACAATCTTGTATATGTTATTAACTGCACCCTTCGGTAGAACCAAAGAAAATTCAAGCAGATTCCTCAGCGAAGTAGACTAGCCATAATCAATTCCTTCGATGCCTCAACAGAAGAAATAGATATGCATGTCAGAGGCTCATGTTGGCACCTTTTCTTGTTGCAGGTTGTGGAAAGGTTCAATTTTCATTTTCTGAAAGAAGAAGAGGTGTAGTTTTGAAAAGAAATGGCCCAAAGATTTTCACAGTAAAATGTACACTTCCAACATGTCTAAAAACTAAAATATCTCCAACTTCAATAAAATTTTCAAAAACAAAACTTTCCCAACCATTTGTGAAAAATTCCCACGTATTAGCATACCACAGGCTCACATGCCACAATTGCCCACTTGGGCCCTGTAGTATTGCATCTTCACACTCCCAACATTGCATTCTCTCCACATAATCAGTGGGGACCTCCTACAATAAACAAAATGCATTGGAAGAATAGTTATTTCCATCAAGAATTTATCCAATTCTAATTCTCAATTCTAATTCTAATTCTAATTGCATATTTCCATCAAGAATAAACAAAATTCTAATTCTCAATTTCTATGGTTAGAGTTCACTAAATTTTGGTGTACACACCTAAAAGTAATTTCGGTGCCTTAACCGCAAATCGGTGCTAATGTACCGATAACCACACCAGTGCGTTTTAGATACTGCACACTGGTGTCGGTTTATCAATGGATGCATCGGTGCGGTGCTATTAAGTGATGCATCGGTGACGAATAACTGCAAATAAAAAAAAGCGCAACTCTATTTTCTTTAAGTGAAAAAAAGCGGTAAATTGAAAAATGGGCAGCAAAATATTTTCGAAAATCTAATTTCATAAAACAGCTCTTTAAATACTAAACACTTTTCATTATTTCACTATTTTTGCAAAAAAATTCAGCCAGAGATTTGCAGGAGACATACGTAGAGCAAGAGAGCACGAGAGCATTGTGGAGCAAAGAAATATATTCGAACAGAAGTATTCAGACAATTAGAATTCCAAACCTCTAGTGATTCAAACCCTGTAGCATAGAATTTCAAACGATCTCGTGATTGGATTTGATTTTTTTTTTTACTTTTTCTGCAGTTTTTTTACGAAGTAAGAAAAAAATTTCAATTTGTTTTTCATTTTCAGAAGAAAAAAAATTAAAAATTAAAAAATTAAAATCCATTTTTACCCTAAACCCTTCATTTTTTTTTTTATGCCCTTTCTTCTCCTTGTTTCTGCAATTTTAGAATTAGGGCTTTTCATTTTAGATTGACATCCAACCCACGGGACGACTTGCATAGTTGGATCCCAATCCATGTCGGCCCTTGCGTGAATTTTTGAAAAAAAAGGATTTTTTTTTTTCGGTGTGCCCTGTGTAACCTAGAGCACCGATGCATTGTATTATCCAAGAGTAGCGCAAGTACTATGTAATAAAAAAATAAAAAATAAATAAATAATCAGTGTGCCATATCTAAAATAGGGCACCGGTGTGCTAGGTTACAAAGGCCGCACTGATAACTTGCTATTTCATTATGGCGCACCACGAACGTGTTTTTTCGCAAAAAAAAAATTAGTGTTAATCAGTGCACCATGTAACATATAACACACCACAACGGGTCTCCTAGTTGACAGAAAGCACCGTATGGTGGTCCCTTATTTTTGCAGGGCGTTTATGCTACAAAAACTAACATTGGACGATTTTTATTATTTTCTCTATGTTAATCGGTCTGGTGGTTAATATGAAATGCACTGGTGCTCCTTTTTGACATAGAGCATTGTATGTTCTATTATACCGTTTGTGCGGTGCGTTTATAAGACCCCCACGCACTGACGTCGGTGCGTACATCATGAAAGGCGCACCGGTTTATTGAGATTTATTTTTTACCTGAAAATTTGACAATTTATTTATAAATATAATAATGAATGATATGGTACAGGTTTTAGATTGATAAATAAATAATTGACAAGAGATCAAGTAACAAAAATATTGATAACACATCAAGAAAAGAAAAAAAGGCAATTTCTTTGTAAATTCTTTTACAAAAAATATTATTTTTGAACTATATGTAAGTTTAACTAATATGTATTGTTTACTGTGTATCATGCAGAGCCAGAAAATGATGAAGCTTGATAAGATTACTTCTAATATAGGACCAGAAGAATGTAAAAGCTGGATGGAAAAATTACAAAAGCATGAACCAGGTGAATGAAAAAATATTATCGATCCAATATGAGTTTCTTTTTTTAATTTTAATTAATAATATACTTAAAATTATTAGATAACATGTGTCAAACAGTCTATTAATTCACATATGTTTAATGTTCTACGGGGACCAACAACCCAGAAAAGGAATTTTGTTCTAATAAAAGAAAATTAATAAAAAATGCAAATGAAATGAATTGCTCCTTAGCTCATCTGGAGTGGTGCTGGAGGTTAACAAAAGGGGGAAAAGCTTTTACAAAAGTTTGAGGGATCTAGTGGAACGAATGTATAGACGTTCTTTCCACTTACAATACAAAAATCAATCCAATGATTCCAAGAACCAAATTTTATCTAAACTAGAGGAAGAGTTTCCAGAGAATTATTAAATGAGACATGTCAGTCTTTTAATAGAAAAACGTACAACAACAAAAAAGAAGAAATGAAAAAGTAATATTCCTTTAAATGTTTGTCTAGAATTATTTATAAATATTACTTTTGTTATACTTACTTTTCATATATCAATATAAAACTTAAATAGTTTATTGTCATGTTACATTTTCAGGAATATTATGAAAAAATCAAAAGATGAACGAGTTGGTATCAGAAATATGCCAGTAGGAATGTCCAAAAAGGTGTATAAGGAGATGGTCAAATAAATGGAAAAAATTGCATCGCGGGAGGAGCCATCTCAACAAAAAGGTGCTTCAAATGTAATATGTAATCATTGAATTTTTCGATCATTAGGTATAATAAATAAACAATTTAGCATTAAATATTAATATTCAATTATTTTCTTACAGAAAAGAATAGAAAATGGAACCCATTCAGCACATAAAACAGGTCGAAAAGGAAGAAAAGGGTTGATATCTAAGTTTGTGAGTAATTGTTACTTCCTTATAACAACTTAACTAGATTTCATTTTTTAATTTTTTAATTTGTTTTACAAAAATCATCATCAAATGTCTTCAAACAGGTCCTAACATACAAAGAAGAACCATCAGACGAGTTCATTGAAATTGGGTTAAATATGGGTTCTGAGTATATGTTGGCATATCAAAAATTAATGGTAAAATTTGTAACCATATATCGATATTGTTTTACTTAGCTCCGTCTATAATTAATAGAACAAAAAAATCTTTTATATTAAATATATGATTTGTTATGGGGTATAAAACTTGCAGGAAACAAAGTATGGAACTACACCGACAGATGAAATTTTGAAAGATGGCATGGTACATGGTTTTGAAAGAATGTGTATAGTTTATGAATCAATTGTTGCTATGGTACGTCATTTCTTTTCGATTTACATTGATATATATTATTTAATATTGCAATTTTCATTATTCTTACCAATATATATACACTCCTTATAGTTTATTTTTATGTTTATAGACGTAAGGTGAAGAAGAAGAAAAAAATCAACACCGTGAACAAAACATTCCTGAAAATAACCCAAGTCATGGAAGTAGCTCTAGCAGTGACAACAATTCAAGTGAAGAATGATGATCACTATGTTTGGATATCAAAGCGAGGAATTCTATTTTTTGAAATATTTGTCAGTTCTCGCAATATTTACATGGCTCGCAATTAATACCATCCCCTACTTCTCCTCCATCAGCCTCAGCGCCTCGTGCAAAAGCTGAGAGAACTCCTGATCGACCAGCATGGCGGCAACCCAGGAATGTTCGATCAGGGAAGTGATCATTTGGACGTTGATGTAATTCAGCATCACCCCCGCCATGGGAATGCCGAAATGGGCCTCGTAGGCGGCCGGGACGTTAGGCGCTAGCACCGCAACCTGCCAATAAAAAACCTCTAGATTGAAATACATACACTAGGCCAAGAGTTTTAAAACAACTCTAGGCTGAGAGTTTTAAAGCCCAAGAGTTTATTTCAATAAAAATATCGGATGAGAAAATATTGTACTCTCATCCGAGAGTAGTTTAACTCCATTCAAAATCAATATAATTCTTGAGAAAAACATTAAAAATCTCTTGGATGAGAGTTCTAAACACTCTCGGTCAAGAAATTGAGTTGACTATTTTCTCGGATGCGAAATTAAAAATTTCACCCAATTTTTTTTCATCTGCCAAAATGTGTTTCCCAACTTTGGGTTTTCACCCAGAGATGGTCAAAGTGGGCAAGGGACCAAGTTTAACGATCCTACCATTTGACCGAGACTAGTGCAGGGAATCTGGCTCTTGAGAGCGGCGAAATTGTGGCCTCTTTAATTCGACCAATGACCCTTATTTTCGTTAAAATGAAAAATAACCACTTTCTTTTTTTTTTACCATGATGAATCAGTAACTCTTTAGACTAACCTAAGGGAGGTCCCAGGGTCAATCCCTGTGGTTGCCTTATAACACCAAGAGTATATCCAGCAACCTGCAAGCCAGAGATACCATATCTTATGATTTAGCAAGAACCGAGACTCATGGAAAAAGGGAGTCTACTCCTTGAGTCAAGATCATGTCAGGCCATATACTCAATGGGATTTGAACTGTGGTCTTATTGGTTTCACCGAACGAAACTTACAATTAAACCACATATTACTGTATAAAATAACCACTTACTGTTATTAAAACAAAAAATATTAAAATAAGGGTGGAGGGTCATGACCCCCGCCACCCCCGTTGTATCTATATTAAAAAATATAATTGGTTTGGAGGGCCATGACCACCACCAAACCCCATGGGAAAACATTCTATTAATATAGGCAATGGGCAGGCCACCTCCAGTGGACCCAGCCCACGCCACCTCTCAACACCATCTAAAGGCTGAAGCCCATACCATATGGACCGAAACCAATGGGAGTTGAACCCACCACTGGTTGTTCTGCTGGCCCACCCATGCGACGATCCCCAAACCAATGAACTGTTATATAAGAACGTTCCCATATCGATATCAAAATATTTTTCCAAAAAAAAAATAAAACACGTCATAAAACCATTTGTTAATGCACTAAGGTGGGGGTTCAGTAGGCTTAGAACCCCCGACCTCCCAGCTTCTATAGAATGCCTCTCACCAACAGACCAAACAGTCCTTGTTGTAATATCTCAGGACAAAACAATATTTAAACTCAACATTTCATTTGCACGGGGCAGCTTCAGTGGAGCTGGCCAAATGGAGAATCGGAGGAGCGCGGAGCAAATCTTTGACAAGTGGATCCATGCCTAGAGTGGAACCATGAGTCTAATGGAACTATGAGTAGGCATAGAGGCGAAACCTTGCCCAGGAAAAGAGGCGGTGGAATAATGAACTAGAGAATTTTCCCATAGAGGCAAAATTTCATTTTATCATAATGGTATCAAATTTATAGTCAAATTTCACGAAAATTCATAGGGAACACAATGGAAATATCAGATTCACCATTTGAGCAGTGGATTTCCAGTCAACCCATGGAGCAGCATCTTTGTAGAATCACAGGGGAATCTAAAAGATTCCTATAGGCCCATATTTTGAAGGTGTCGGAATTCGAAAAATGGATAGTCGATTTTACACCACTCGACTCCAGAAATTTAGTGGTGTGGTCAATTTTTGTAGCTAAGCCTTTCATTCTTTGGCCAAATTTAGAAGTGAACGTACATGAAGCAGTGATGTCATGTTTACTTTCATAATTGCAGAGATAATGTATTTTGTTTTGATATCCATGTTTGATGTTATGTTGTTGGATCGCTTTTTACACATTATGTGAGATGTATTCAACTTTTCATTCTATGTATTGTTGTTGAGATCCATATGTAACTATGTTTAAGGGATACCCATTGCCACAATGTGTGAGAACATGCTATTTTTCCATGCTGAGAGGAAGCCTTATTGATTGTGAATTATGAGCAGCGGAACATCTCGTGGAAAGACAAGCCACTTCTGTTTAAGGGCATATGACCTTGCTATGACCTTGTCCATGTACATCATCTTCTTTTACAGAATTCTATGAAGAGACCAACACCATATTGACACCGGGCCCGAAGATGTAGCCCACATTGGGTGAAATCCGTTATCAAATATCTCATGTTCTTATGTTACTAATTGTCACCATGTTTCCTCTTGCTTAAGCATGCATATGTGTTCTTTTAATTCTCTTTTGAATGAAACTCTAACTACATCACAGAAGTAAAAGATCATGGGTAAATCCGGTAGCTAACAGAACTAGATAAAAGAAATTTATTTCTGAGTTTCGTTTATGATTTTGTGGTGGTCATTATGCTGCTAGAACTATTGCCCACAAAATTGTGAGAGGTGATTATTATTGGCCTTCGATTTTTTTGTATGTGCATAAATTTGTCAGAAGTTGCAAGCCTCTCAATTGTTCATTGGGAAGCATAAGCTAGCTTCCTTGTCCCTAGAATCCATACCACTTCCCAGAGCTTCCTATAACTTTCCAGAAATATATATAAGATGATAATAATGCTAACAATTCAAAACTTGAACAATATCTAAACTAGGAAATGCATAATACATGATATAAATTTCTTCAAGCATATGGTAAATATGAAAGCTACAAGCCATGAATGCATATTTGATCATAAAATATAAACTTCATGTGAGAAACACTAAGAAGGATCTATGCCCTCTCACTCCAACTCCAATAACACTTGTTAGCTGATGCAATCATCAACCATTCAATAAATATATCAAATCATGAACAAGAGCTATTGTTAGAGCACATCATAGAACCATGCATATAAGCATCATATAACCAAAATAGAAACCATGATGATCAACCATAAAATACACATAATAACCAGTACATTCACTCATTTTTCACAATAGATAAAATAACATATAGAAAAGATAACCAAGTTAGGGACTTCCATATACCACCCGGCCATAGATTGAGCTACACCAAATCTTTATTTTAGCCAATCACCCCCATTACATATTCCAAGCATGAATTTTGGATATCATGGGATAAACAAAAACATAACCAAACAGGGAATCCAGAAGTTAAACCACCTCCACCCTCAAGCTATTGCGATCTCACCTAAATCATTCTTGAGATCCCAAAACTAACCCAAGCTTGAATGCCTCAGAATTCCTTCACTATACCTAGAGTAATTTTCCTGTCTCCACCCATTTACCAAAGGATTCCTAGAGAACACCATATCCACCCTCAACCCTTGGGATTTTCCTAAGACCACCTGAACCCGATTCCAAAACCTTCTGATAATTGAAATCTCAACCAATAATTAATCCCATCACACCATGGTTATCCAATAAATAGAAAGGAAATGTTCAAACCACTTTCAAACCAAGAAAACCAATGCCAATGACAAAAAAAGAACCAAATAAACAAATGCATGTACTACGCATTCACATCTCAACAAGAAAATCACACATGTAACATGTTACCTGCAAAATCCTCCTACTTAAGTTGTTGATCCAACATTCTCTTTTGGCTCCCTTACTTTCCTCCACTTTCCTTTGCTTGCCTTTGCTTGCCTCATCCAAATCCAAATGAATTCTAGAGTGTCCAAGGATCCTTTAAGTGTGCTAGAAGGATCCTTTAAATTGAAAAAATACATGAATTGTTTCTCTGATGCATTTTTATTATTGATGTATCCCTTTTTATTAAGTTTCGTTCATTTTCCTCTAATTTCCCTTGCATGCATATTTGTGTGTCTTCATCTCCATTTTCTCATATTTTCCTTATTTATCATAATTAAATTCCAAGTATTGCATATTTTTCATTTCCAATGGCTTTGCTAATTTCCACAGTTGTTAATAAACCATAAAGGATTCCCACTATAATATTTTCTGAACATTTAACTTGTAATACATGTCCTGTGACCTTGGTATTATTTTATTTACATGGAAAATCAACCATATGTTGTCGCAAACCCCTCCCCTTTTGGTGAACATAGTCCTTCGTGTTCTATGACACCTATTACCAGCAAACCGTTGAAAACAAAACATACTGCTTATGGATATTTATAATATAGCTTGATGTACAATGACATCCTGCTGAAAATAAATAAATTAAATAATAAATAATAAATAAATAAATAAAAACAAAATAAAAATAAATAGATATATAAAATAAAATAAAATAAAAAACATACTACTTATTGGAGCTTTATAACACAAATCATTGTCATATTTACAACAACAACCATATATACACCAAAAAACATTTTCTTGAACCAACAAATAGTGAAGGATACAATGTGTGTATTTGATAAACCATTTCTCATGTAGCTTTGTGGGGCCCAAAGTGCTTCCAATGCACTTTAACTTTCTCTATTTCTGGGTTTCGGAGCATGATATTTTTCCAATGTAGAATGCACTATGGTTCTGTATGGAACTCTCCCTCTGGTTCCACCTACAATACAGATAATTTAATCAATGATCATTATCTTTCACATATGTCTTAAGTAATGAAACAGGGAAAAAATCGTAGACTTTCACTCTTGGTAGTAGTGCAATTTTGTAGGCCATTGGTCCAATCCTATCAAGGATCTCAAAAAGACAACAATACCTAGGTTCCAACTTAGCACATGACCCAGTCCTCGAGGGGATCCTCTTGGGCTTTATGTGCATGTACCCATGCTCCCCAACCTGAAATGCCTTGAAATATCTATGTTGATCTTCATATCTCTTCTACCTATCTTTGATTCCTTTAAAGTCCTCTTTATAACCTTCATCTCCTATTCCATCCCAGCCAACATATCTAGTCCAATAAACATCTTGTTCACTAGTTCACTCCAAATAATGGGAGCATTATAAATTTTCTTATAAATATCCTTAAATGGACTCATCCATAAGTATACTCGATATCCATTGTTATATTAAAACTCCACTAGTGGAAGACACTCATCCCACTTCCTATGTTGATACATGACAGACCTCCTCAGCGTATCCTCAGGAATATTATTAACCCTATATGTCTATCCATCTCCTTGTGAATGATAAGTTGTAATGAAGGTTAACCCTATCCCTAGACCAGAAAACAACTCCTTCCAAAACCTGGAAGTGAACTTGGCATCTTTATCCGATATGATCTTCTTAGGAAAACCATGCAACCTCACTATGTTCCTTATAAAGATATGAGATAACTCATTAGCTGAATTCGTAGACTTTAATACAATGAAGTTATATACTTTTCTCAACCTATCAACCACAACTAGGATGGAATCATACTTCTTCGATGTCCTTGGAAAACATGTAATGAAGTCCAAGGAAATGACCTCCCATTTCCATTATTGAATCAAAATAGGCTATAATAAACTAGTTCGGTGATTACGCTTAGCTTTCAACTCCTGACAGTTCGAACATCGAGCAAAAAACTCAACCACTTCCTTCTTCAAGTTCGACCAATAGTATAACTTCTAAATAATTTTTTAATTCTTCTGATATGCCAAGTGTCCTGATTATGACTTGACATGAAACTCCCTCAATATGAGCTTCTTCAACCCATTTTTATCCAGTGCATAAATCTTGTTCCTGAATTTGACCAATCCATCTTCCACGAGGTGATACTCCTCATTTGTATCACCGTGTTGCAACCTATGCTTCAATTGTTTGTACTTCCCATCATGCTACCCTAAATGCAAGATCCACTCTTGTAAATTTTTCCCATAAGTGTTCACAATTGAAACATGATTCACTTACACCCTCCTACTGATAGCATATGCAACCTTGTTCTCCCTACCCTTTATGCATATTTTCTCAAATTCAAACTTTCTTAAGATACCCAACCATCTAGCTTTCTTGACATTTAAATTATTTTGGTAAAACAAGTACTTGAATCCTCTATGATCACTCATCAAAACAAAACCTCCTTCCAATGACATAATGTCTCCACATATTCAATGCATGAATGACAACCATCATCTCAAGATCATGAGTCACATAGTTTTTCTTATGCTCAAACAACTTCCTTGACTCATATCATACCACATGTCCTTCCTACATCATGAATTCACCAAGACCTTTCTTATATGCATATGGACAAACCAAAAATTCCTTATCTACATCTATAATCTTCAAAACCGGAGCATTTTTAAGCAAATTCTTCAACTGATCAAAACTAGTTGCACACTCCTCAGTTCATTCAAACTTCTTCCCTTTCCTCTACAAATATGTGTTAATATATACAATCCTTGATAATTTCTTGATGAAGCACCTGTAATAACCTACTAGTCCCATGAATGATCTCACCTCATCCACACTCCTAGGATTTGGTCACTCCATGATAGCTTTAATCTTTTCCGAATCTACTTTTATCCACTCCTTGGAAACAACATGTCCCAAGTAATGAATATGAGACTGAAAGAAACTACACTTGCTATGCTTGCCATACAACTTATTCTCTCTCAACAATATCAACACTATTTTCAGGTGCTTTGCATGCTCCACCTCATTCTTGGAGTATATCAATATATCATCAATAAAATATATCACAAACTTGTCTAGGTAAGGACACAAGGCATTGTTCATTAAGCACATAAAGGTGGTTGGAACACTAGTAAGAGCAAAAGGAACCACCACAAACTCATAATGTCCATACCTCATGCGAAATGAAATCTTGTAGATGTATTCTTCTTTGATGCACACCTAATGATATCCTAATCTTAGATCAATATTTGAAAACATTTTTGCTCCATTTAGCTGATCAAACAAGTCATCAATTCATGGAAATGGAAACTTTTTCTTGATTTTCAACTTGTTTAGTTGTTTGTAATCAATGTGCAATCTAAGAGTACCATCCTTGTTCTTTACAAAAAATAATGGTGCACCCCAAGGTGGCACAGTTTCCCTTATGTATCCCTTATCAAACGTTCTGTTAAGTTGTAACTTCAATTCCACCAACTCTAGAGTGCTCATATTGTGAGGTACCTTTGATGTTGGTGCTACTCCTAATACCAAATGAACAGATAAATCCACTTCCCTATGAGGTGATAACTCTGAAGTCATTATAGGAAACACATCTTGAAACTGTTTCAAAACATGATATCTCTTAAGGACTTCATCATCCTTAGCATCATTCCCTTTGTCACTGGAAATATGAAGTGCAAACAATACACAATCCTTCCCGCAACTACACTTATTTTGGATAGTTGTAACCATTCTCACCGATGTAGGATTCTTATTTCCTTGCAAGATTCTTCGTTCCCCGTCATCATCCAAGCACTCAATCGCCTTATCATAACAATCTACCTTGAACCTATCAGTAAACAACCAATCCATGCCAAAAATCATGTTATATGAACCCAAAGGAATCACATTTAGATGCACTAATGTAGGTGTTAGCACTCTATAAATTTATCCAGGCTGAGATAAATCCCAGTGGTAACCAAAAACCTCTTTTAGGCTAAGGTCCAGACCCCCTAGCCTTGGAGAGGGCTCTCTCACCATGTTTTCTTTCAGTCAAACTAGTGACTGAAAATTCTTGATTTTAGGTTTGCTATAAGCATCAAAAAGGTGGATTTATGTTGTTGTTTGAAGGTAAGTCAAAGAAGATAAATATACCTCATATAAAACCACTGTTTAGATCCAAGTGAAAAAGGGATTTGAGGGAGTTTGAACAGGGGAAAGATAGGAATATTTATTGATATAAAACAAATTTTTTCGTAGTAAATGGGTGAATGCAACATCAGAAAGAATGACAATTAGAGCATCAAAATACTGATGAATTCATATTGTCATAGAAGAAAAGAAAACACATATGATCAACTAATCTAAAGCAGAGCATTAAGTGAATTCTAAGATATTCTTTTCAAGCTGAGCATGAAGAATTTTTACACCATGGAAATATATATTAGAAACAAAACACAAAGGAACACACATTTGAATAAACACTGACACAAGAATCTATGTTAAAACTATATTTTCCTTTCTTCTATTCACTTGGAGAAAAGATACAAAAATTCAAAAAAAAATTAGTCTAGCCTCTTACATTCCCAACCAGATGTTGAACCCTTAGTTAAACTGAGAGGGGGGGGGGGTCAGTTTAATACATTTATGGACTTTTAAAACTTCCTTTTAAACTTATTTACACCTTCATTTCATGATCAACTTAATTTATAATGAAACATCAATCTTAATATGTGAGCAGCAAGTATTAAGCATATTAAATACAGAACATCAACACATAATCATCATGCATATAGACAACAGATATAAGTGGAAACCCATAAGGGGTAAAACCACATATTGTTGTTGTTGTGATGAAAACACAAGCTCCAACTCCCTCTCACCACTAATTTTCTGTAGGCTCCAACCTACAGGAGGCTACTACCTCAAATTCCGCAACCTACTACTTACAAGGAAGATCCAACTCCCATCTATTTTTTGCAGGCTACAATCCACAGGAGGCTCCTACCTCAACCAGCTACAACTGGACATCTATTAAGCTATAACTTGATATGGAAGCACCAACTTCCTCACACTACAATAAAATCATATGCTAATTTACCTGGATATCAGCTTTGTTTTACTCCTTCTTCACTGTTGTCCTTCCAGCCCTCAAATTTGCTTTATATTAGCTTTGGATCCTCACAGCTTCTCTATCTGCTCTTTATTATTCTTCCACTCTCTAACGTCTTTATGCACATTACAATAACATCATTTATAGAGATCACTTCATGGCTTTTTGCATTCTATATGGGAATATAAAGTGAACAAGCATGATTCTTTTCTTCCACCCATTCATTTCCTCACTCAGCATATTCAGGATGTTACAACACTAAATACACTCATTTCAGTATTAAATTGGAGTTTTTCTTTGCCTACGAAGACTTTCCTTTGCATCACAAACAATATAAAATAATTAATACATTTACTATTACAATAATATTCTAATTCAGCCCTTTCAACTTCTTAGTTTTGTTGTGCATTTGTCCTCTTCTGCTTGTTGTTCCTTTGTATTTTTTGTTTCTGCAGTTATATTCAATTGTGCTGCATAACTACCCTTTTTGCTTGACTTGACCCATGTTGCTACATTGTTCTGCACAAGGTTGGGTCCTCTTACTTACCTGAGCCTTTAATTTCTATGTTCAACCTTTTCCTTTTGTTACCTGAGTCTTTTCTTCCGCGTTCAGCATTTTCTCTCAACCCACATAGACTCCCTTTTAACGCAACGAAATACAATATTAGAGTTTATTCCACATACATACGTTAGCGATCAAACAACGCATACCTTATTAACAGAGTGCACATAACAGACGTGAAACAGGGGTTATCGGGTCCCACACTACTTGACTAATCATAATACGTGGCACATTTCTTGCCTGCAACTTTTAACGTTTTACACAGATATTAGAATATGCGCGGAATCACAAACTATTACTTTAATCCCGATTATACATAAATCCCAAAACAATTACATACAGGCGGAAATTCTTTACTGGAGGGTCCCACAACACTTTCCACCAATCACGGGCGATCGCACTTCGCAACCTTTATGATTTAACTTATCGGCTAAACCTTATTTCTTGTGATTTGCGATATTTGTGCTAGTGCACAGTGCTGACACATGGCTCTTTCCTCATCGCATCGCATACAACTTACCATACTGATCGAAATCTTAACGATAACCTCTAATATTTGCGATGTGCGCTCATTCATAGTGCTAACACGTGGCTCTTCCCTCATCGCATCGCATACAACTTACCATACTGAGCGAACTCTTAACCAGTAACCTCTAAGATCTGTGATGTGCACTTGTGTGCAGTGCTGACACATGGCTCCTCTACTTCGGATCGCAACCAACTTAACTTACCATGCGATGCCTTAACACTAAACTCTTAAAAGTTATGATTTTCTAAATCGATCCTGATGCGATTCGATCTCTGCCATCCATCTCTCGCCTTCACTTTTTCGATCTCATCCTGACCGTCCATTCATCTCCTTTGGAAATTTTCTAAGTGTTCTTTGCCTTAGTCGATTTTTGTTTGTTTATCATGTCGCCACTATGCCACACTGGTTCCTCCACGCTACTCCTCCTGATATTTTTTTGTATTCTTCAACGTGATTCTCTCCTGAGCTTTACATTGTCGTCTCTTTGCAACATTGGTTCCTCCACACTACTCCTCCCGAGCTTGTTCTATATTCTTCATTCACTCGATTTGGGATTATTACACTTGTTACATGCCTTTGCCGCTTCTCTGCTGCTTTTACTACTTCTCTGCTGCATTTCTCTGCTTCTTTGCTACCTTTGTTGCTTGCCTGCTATCTTTGCTACTTCTCTGCTTGCTTTTATTGATTCTTTTCCATCAATGAAAATATTTTGAATAGTCTCCCCCTTTGGAATTGATGGCAACAAATCCACCAATACTCAAATACCTCCTCTAGGGCTTCCTCCCTCTTTCATTCGAGAAGTGTCTTTATTCCTCTACTTTATTTTTAGAAGATCCTTTCTTCTTATGTTTGATTTTCCCTCCCCTTTTCACATTAGTGGCAAAGGGTTGCACATTTCCCAATGTAGTTTCTATCTTTTCATTTCCTTTCTCCGAGTTGTGTTTAGGCCTTCTTCTTCGACTTTATAGTTCTCTGCTCCCAGCTGGTGCACAAGAGTTGTTGGGAGAAACCTTTGAACATTATTGAGATTGCATGGAAGGCTTGTCACCATAGGATGTTATGTACTTATGTCCCTTACTTGCTTGGTAGAGGTGATATGTGTTTTTATTTTGATGTACTTATGTCGTAATACTTTGATCTTGAGGACACGTACCATACCACTTTGCTCCATAGTTCTAGCTCTTCTGTGACACCTTTTATGGGATGCTCTCCCCCCTGGAATGATGCTTCTTGTCCGATACTCACTTATCTACGCACTATTTATGTTCCTTATATGGAAGTCTTTGTGGTGTATCATCATTTTCTTTTATCGTATCGAGAGAGTATCATCTCGAGACACTACCCATATTTTGTCTCTTAGATATTCAAATGGTTCTCTAGCAAGAGGTTTTGTGAATATGTCTATTGTTTGTTCCTTTGTTGGTACATACTCCATCTTTACTATTTTCTCTGCTAATTTTTCTCTTAGAAAGTGGTACTTTATTGGGATGTGTTTGGTTTTCAAATGAAGTACTAGATTTTTTTTATACTTATTGCACTTGTATTGTCACATTTGATAGAAATGGGTTCATCGATGCTTACCTTAATGTTTGGAGAGTCCATTTGTATATAGAGAGACGGATGTTTGCTTCTTGCTTAACCATGCCACAGACTTTCTCCCAAATAAAATACACCTCCACCTGTGCTTTTCCTATCATTCACACAGCTAGCCCCAATCATGCATCTGCATATCTGTCAAGGTGAAGTCTTTGCCTTTCGGATACCATAGGCCATAATGTGCGGTTCCTTGCGGCTATCTAAATATCCTCGTGATTGCTAGCAAGTGGTTTTGTTTTGGTGTTGCTTAATATCTTGCCACAAGTCCTACTACCAACATAATGTCGTGGTCTAGAGGAAGTTAGGTCTAGCATACTTCCTATCATAGATCTATAAAGTTTTTTATCTACATCTCCGGATCCATCCTCGAGCACATAGCTTGCATCCGGTGATCATGAGAGTTGACACGTGTTTGCGATCTTCCATTTGGAACCTTTTCAACATGTCTCTTAAGTATTTTTCTTGTGAAATGAATATTATTGTGTTCTTTTGTAGAATTTGAAGTCCTAAGTAGAAGGTAATCTCTCCAATCATAGACATCTCAAATTTTGACTTCATCTCTTACGAAAATCCTTTTTCTAACTCATCTTCGTTGCTACCAAACATGATTTCATCTACATATACTACTACAATTAAGAGTTCATTTTCATCGACCTTTATGTACAGATTGTTGTCTACTCCTCCTTTCTTGAAACCTTATTTTTGAAATTATTTGTCCAACCTAAAATACCATGCACGTGGAGCTTGTTTGAAACCATATAAGGCTTTCTTTTATCTCGCACACATAGTCGTGTTTATATGTTAAGGAAAACCCTTCGAGGTTTTTTCCATGTAGACTTCTTCCTCTAGATCTCCATTCAAGAAGGCGGACTTCACATCCATTTGATATACCTTAAAATCATGATAGCATGTAAAGCCAAAAACATTCCGATTGCTTCCATTCTTGCTACGGGAGAATTTTTTTTTATCATAATAAATTCCTTGGATTTGAAATTATCCCTTGCATACAAGTCTAGCTTTATTTTTTTATTACATGACCTTGTTCATTCATCTTATTCTTGAATACCCACTTTGTGCCAATGAATTTTTTCCCAGTGGGTCTTGGCATTAACTCCCGATGTCTTGTTCTTCTCAATTTGGTCTAGTTCTTCATTCATTGAATTTACACAATTTTTGTATTTCTTTGGCTTCATCAAAATTATTTGGTTCTATTTGTGACAACAAGGCTAAGTACACTTCCTTGGTCTTTTCAGCTACCTTTCTTCTAGTTTGGACTCCTACACTCTTGTCTCCAATGATTTGATCTTATGGATGGTTCTTATGAGTGTGTCTCGAGGGTCCTTTTGAGTTTAATTCGAGTATCTTTTTTTGTCTTACTCTGTTCTTCATTTTCTTGATTCTCATCTTCATGATCATCTGGAGGATTGGCACAATTTGTGCTTCTAGTTACTGTTTGGAAGATCTTCGTCGAATCTCACATCAATGCTTTCCACAATTTTATGCAGTATTTTTTTGTAGCACCTGTATCCCTTACTCTTGGATGCATATCCCAAAAAATATTCCTTCATCATCTCTTGCATCATACTTCCCCAATTTTTTCATCATTATTCTTTATGAAACATTTGTTTCCAAAGACTCTAAAGTTCTTGATTGATGTCGATTTCGCATGCCACAATTCATATGGAGTCTTGTCATAATTTGGTCTAAGATGAACTTTGTTAAGAATATGAACATATGTGTGTATCGCTTATGCCCGATAGGGTTTTGGGAATGTTACATTATTGCATCATGGCTCCGGAAATCTGTCTGACCTGACACTTTGCTCTGCCTATGCCACTCCATTACTGTTGAGGTGTGCACCGAAATTGTAAATTTTTGCTTTATCCCACATTCCTTGCACAATTCTGTAAAATCATCGTCGAGTGAATTCACCTCCCTCCGTATAGTCGATGCATTTTATCTTACATCCAGGTTGATTTTCTACCGTTGCCTTGAATATCTTGAATTTATTAAACTCTTCGATTGATATTTGAGAAATGCCACCTACGTCAATTTGGAAAAATCATCTATTATCATCATGAAATACGATTCTCCACCTGGTGCATTAGTTCTTGAAGGTTCGCACAGGGTCCATGTGTAAAAGATGAAGAGGCTTACGTGCGGATAGTTGGTCTTTAGCTTTGAATGATGTGCGAGTTTATTCCTAGTTGGAAGGACTTACATATGGTATTTGGAGGCTTCTTTATTGCATGAAAATATTTGACAGACTTTCTTCTTGCTCGGTTTGATGATGTGGTCAAAGTTTAGATGTACCCAATCTTCTATGTCATAGCCAAGATTCGTCATGTTTGTTGATGTGGCATGATTCATTCTCTTCTTCTACTATATAGACATTACTCTCTGTTCGAACACCTTTCATTAGGGTCTTTCTTATGGTGATAGAACTTACTTCACAATCTTGGGCTGCGAAAAGGACCTCACAACCTTTATCACACATTTGACTAACACTTAGCAGATTGGCATTCAGACCATCCACAAATAGTACATCTTGAGCCTCTCATCTTCCATTATTCGGAGTTGGCTAGAGCCTTTTCCATTTATTTTCCTGCTCTATCATTGCCAAATGTTACATTTTCAGATTTCTTTTCATCAAAATTTATAAACTTGCTTCGAGTCTTGATCATATGTTTTAAGCTCACTCGTCCATATACCATTGGTTTTTTCTGATCTTGAGCTATTAGAACCATATCACACTTATTTAGCTTCTTTTTCCATTGCATACGGTTGTTTGTTTGGTAAATTTCCTGAGAGATGAACCACGGCCTTTGACGGGACATTCGTGATACTTGTGCCCAATTTTATGGCAGCAAAGACATTTGATTGTATTTATGAATGGATTATGTATACGAGTGAATCCACCATTGTTCTTAATTCCCCTTGAATTTCTATACACCGGTCTACTGTATATGCGTTCTACACTCCATGGATTTATGACCGAATCCTTTACAATAAAAACAACACCCATGGAAGTAGTATCTCGTCTACGGTAGAGAGAGTTGTTCGAGGTAGTCCTTTCGTTTGTTGAATCTTCTTTGTGGTTGGACTAGATTTTCTTTATCTTACGAGTATGTCGTAATATGTCTAGGTTTGTGGCAGTGAAGTAAGTGATACTTCTCACGAGGAGGAAGGAACCTCCTTTGATATCTTTCGAATTTGTTCAATTCATCCTTAGGAGCGCATGAGTCTTTTGCGGTTGAGTGTTTCTTCGTTTCTTTCTTTGTCACTTGAGGTTTTACGCTTTGTTTCGATTGTTTCGTTATATATCATGGTCTTGTCTGGTTTATAATTCCGTGGATTCCCTTTTTGTTGCTTCATTATCCTTTACAACTTTTACAAAAAATGATATTCTTGTTATCTTCTACCTTGGATTTGTTGGTTTCTCCTTCATATCTATCCCAACCTTTATATGAGGGAGATCTTTGAGCATTAATAATTTTGTCCCAATCACCAAACTTTTCATTTGAGAAATATTCATAGTTAATTCAATTTGGACCTTTTCTAATTTCTTCCGTAGACTTACCACTTCCTCTTCAGACTTTTCTCGCTCTCGATTTTTCTCCTTTATTTCACTTTTCAGAATATCCTCTATTTTCCTTGATTCTTCTATTTCAACCTTAGATTTAATAAGATATTTTGAATCGGGTTACGTCGTTGCATATTTTATAAGAATATCTTTACGTTTCTTACTCTTAAGTTTGAGTCTACTTATTTCCTCCAGGGGAACTAATTAGCTCTCCCTCAAGATCTACCTCACCTTCGTCATCAAATTCCGGGAGATCTTCCTCAATCTCTTCCTTAGCCATAAAATTGAATTATGATGTTCCTTCTTCATTGGGGGGATTCATCGAGCTCTCATATGCACTGCTATCTTGTTGAACAGACAATGATATTCGATTAAATCTGTTTCCTTTTGGCCTATTTTTGAAAGTGGTTTTCTCTTTCCCTCTTGATTGATTCTCCATTTTCTTATGTGGAAATTTAGATGCATAGTGCCCCACTCTTCCACGAGTTAAAGAGCCTAAATGGAAGCTTACCTTTATACTTACACGTGCCTTTCTCCAATCTTGAAAAATTTGGCCTCTTCTTCATCAAAGCAAGAGCATGTACCTTCCTTCTCTTCTCTCGCACTTATCAGCCTTAAAGGTTTCCTCCCTCACATTTGACTTCCCTTTTGGAAGTCTCATCTCATAGGCCATCAATTTTCCAAGCAATTGGTTCATGGTCAATCTTTCCCGGTTGTTGTTTCTTCTATGGCGAGGGTTAAACCTGGATGGTAAATATCTCAATATATTTTGTACAATTACACATTCCTTAATGGTTTCTCCTAGAGCTTTCATGTTATTCACAACTTTCGCAACATTTAAAAAAGAAACTCGCTATATCTTCATCTTCATTCATTTTTACATTTTCAAGCCGAGCTCTATAGGTTTGCAATTTTGGCCATCTTCACCTTTTTTATCTCCCTCATGGATATTTTCTAATGTATCCCATATTTATTTTGCGATCTTCTTTCGTGCATTACTTTGATAAATTATGACACACACGAGACCACTCAAGAGTGCATTCATTGCTTTTGCATTAGCTATGAAATTTTTTTTTGCCTTCTTTCTCTCGTGTCGGTATCCTTTGGAGCATATCCTACTTCCACGGTAGCCCAAAATTCTATTCCCGGAGACATTATGTATGTCCTCATTCTTATTTTCCGAAGGCATAGTTTGTGCCAATAAACAAAGGGGATTTATTTGTTGAGCATCCTTCTAGGCTAGCCATATTGGGGACCTAGGATCTCCTTCGAGTTGTTAAAGGCGATACGAAGGAACTAGCTTTGATACCAATTGTTGAACCCTTAGTTAAGGCGAGAGGGGAGGGTGAATCGGTTTAATACATTTATGGACTTTTAAAACTTTCTTTTAAACTTATTTACACCTTCATTTCATGATCAACTTAATGCATAATGAAACAAAAATCTTAATATGTAAGCGGCAAGTACTAACCATATTAAATACATAACATCCGTTAGCCACCTATAATATTTTTTTCAAAGCAAACGGTGGCTAAATATGTTTCGAGTCTTCAAGAGAAACATTTCCTTTGTAAATCTATCATTATTGACGCCTTGTGATGTCCTTAGCCTCCAAAATTATCTTCACTTCTGTTTCCATTGATGAGCCCCTCTTGTTTTGTAAAAGAGACTGTTTTCAAAAGGCCTCCATTTTCTCCTTTTCACTCCCCCCAAAAATCCCCATTTTTCATCCTTGTTTCCTTCAAAAAAATTCCCTCGGAAAACATCCTCATTTAACCTCTAAACCATCCCAAACCCCTTTATGAACCTTATATGTCCCTTTATTTGGTTTGAAAATCCTCCCTTTTACCTATCGGGACCCTTCATTTGGCCTCAAAATCCCTATTTTTGGCCTTAAAATTAACATTTGCACCTAGAAGGAGTTAAGCCCTTGAGGGCTTCTGGTTGTAGCCCCTTTCGTCATATAACCTTAGCCCCGCAATTGGGCGCTAAAAAGCCAAAAAAAACCCAAAAACCCTAAAAAATAGTCTTCCGCTCCATTAAAGTATTAAGCCCCCGAGGGCTTAAAGTCACCCGCTAGCCTCGGTCCTTTTCCCTCCATGGGACCACACCCGAGCGCTTATCCCCAAGCCCTCCTTCCCTCATATCTCTTTGCAAAGACCCCTCTTTCCTTTGTTTTTCCATTTCCCCGATGTTTTGGGTTAAATGAATATAGACCGTCGATCTACACAAGATCAACGACCATCAGTCCATCGGGCCTCCGTTCCTCCGCCCATTCACCTGCCTTTCACTTTCAAAACATCCGATCCATCCTTTAATCTCGACCATCCAGTCATCAAATCCGACGATCGGGACTTAACCCGATAGCCCATCCAAACCGCCCACTACACGACGAAATATCCCACGTCACCGGGGACCCCACTACTCCCCTCATCCATGCAACTTTATTGTCGTGTGTGATCCACACCTTCGAATCTGGAGCCTCCGATCCGATGGTGGACAATGCATTTCACAAAAATTTTGCGCCCAAGGTTTAACACCAAAAGATTATGCGAAATAAGCGCTTTTAGGAGGGACAGGTTTCAAAAGGTGTATGGTATCACATTTTTTTTGGCAATACCACCTCCCCTCATTTTATTTTGCGAAAACATCTGCCGATTTTCCGCTATACCACTCCCCCTTCCGCAATATAACTCCTGATTCAATCCTAGCCATCGATCTCCGAAGATCGGACGGTTCTAATTTAATCTCACCCCCATTTTATTTTTCACCTAAGTTTCTCCTGAACATTTATGTTTTTAATCTCAGTCGTTGATCTCTGAGATCGAACATCCCAAAATATATCGCAACAATATTTCACTTTCTTCCCATCGCCCTCCCAAACGACTTCATCGACGAATCCCCACCGTTGATTGTTCTAATCCAACGGTCCACAACTGACGTCGCACCCAAACTCCCATCAGACCTGTTTTCGCCTTTCGCCATGATTTTCATCACATTTTCCGCTGCATCCACCTTTTTCCATCACTTCCCTTCCATCCCCACGAGCCTATGAAGCAGTCCTCCCTCACTCCCGCTGGTTTTTTATAATGTGTTTTCGTTTTTTTGTAGGTTTCAAAGGTAGTGAATTAATTCTGTCTCCACAGTCACAGTCATAGTGACCACTGGCACAGAAAGACAGTCCCAGAGCCAAAGATAGCAGAGGAAGACACCACTAAGGAGGTCTAAAAGCATGTTTATCAAAGATCAGTGTTATTTACCCTGACATAAACCCTCCAGTGCCTCTGTAGCCTGTATATTCACACAAACAGGTCAGCAGAAAGTTTAAAATGTATCAGAAGAAGATTAAAGGGATCAGCGCATTATATTTGAAGCCTAATCCACAGTTACATACATAAAGGACACAGATGAAGACCCAAAGATGATCAAGGAGGCTTAATGAAGCCTAAAGCACACATCAAGCCATGTCAATGATATAATATCAGCAGAATGTTCTTTTCCTAAGAAAGACAAGTTCCCACAGCATTCTCTATTCCTCATCAAGCCCATAACAGTTATTATTTTGACAGAAAGCTCTTAAAACAGTCAGTGCATTGGTTATCAAGTATGGAAGACCTAAAAGACAAGATCTTCACCTTACTTGTCACAGAAGATAAAACAGAGTACTACAGCCAGAAAGCACTTCATAGAACATACCCTTCGAGTTATTTTCAACCTGACAAAAATTATTAATTCATTGAAAGGTTACACAAAGTTAATGTCAAACTATTAAGCAGAATGGGCTTCGAAGACACTTCTCCCTCTGTTCTAATGAATCATTTAAGTTCTATCTACCACTACCACCACTCTTTCACCTATAAGAACCCATGAGAAATACATTTTAAATGTTGGTTGGTTGTTGGTAATTCACTGATTGTAAGTTGTTTTATTGAGTTAGAGTTCTCTGGGTAGTAGTTGTAAATAGGCTGGGAGATGATTTCTGGATGATATCAAGCTATTGGACAAGAGTGTATGTGATTGGTTTTGCTCTACTAATATGACAAGCATGTTCATCGGATCCTGATCTAAATCAGTGGTGATGTGTTCATTATTTGTTATTGTTTTTCCTCTATTTTGCATCATGTTTCATTTTCTCTGATAAGAAATAGTAATTTTAACTTAGGACATACTGCTGCAAGTACCCTAATGTTTCTTGCACTTTCTTATCTTTAATGTTTTCTGCTAATTGTGTATCTAAAAACAAATTCAACATAATTTAACCAGTATAGAAGTTGGTTTGTCCATGCTTACTGATGTATGAATTTAGAGTTTGTTTCTTAGATGTTCTTGTCTGGTTTGTTGGGAAAAATACTGAGAGGGGGGGGTGAATCAGTATTTACTGCATATTCAAAACTTTCACTTTTTCCTGTTTCTAAAATGCATACGCTACTTTCCTGAACCAGACTTGCGTATATACGCGGATACCCTTTACGAAACTCGCGTATACACAGATATCTATTTATGTCATTAATTCTTCACTTAAATCATTCCTTCATTTATGCATCAGATATTCAATAAGCAGTAAACATGTGCAGTAAGAACAGAATAAATCATCACACATGAACACCAGGATTTTTAGGTGGAAACCCAAGTCGGGAGAAAACCACCGCTGCAGTTGCTCAGCCTTCAATATTTTATTATAGAGAAAACATCTTACAACATATGTGCTGGCGCAGAGTTGACCAGCACGCAGGCACCCACCTACGCTCGTTTACCAGCCTCTCCTGGAAGGGAGCTCCAACCCCCTGACTCGTTTACCAGCCTCTCCTGGAAGGGAGCTACGACCCCCTGATCTCGTTTACCAGCCTCTCCTGGAAGGGAGCTACGACCCCCTGACTGAAGGCTACAACCCTCAGCACCACCTTGGACCACGTTTCATCAATTTTCACACTGGATCCAACCACTTCAATAGAACACAACTTGCGGGCCACAATTCATCATATTTCCAGACCGAATCCTTTCCATACTTTTAAGTACAAACATACATCATCAACAGATACATATCAACACAGATCAGATAGCAGAAACACAGCAGAACGTATCAGATATTTCATACCCCTTGCTTCAGCAAACCCTAGTTTGCATACGCGCTTTTACTTCACTGATGTCGCGTATATACGCGCTTCCGTCCACACAAACCAGCGTATACCACAGTGTATATTTTATTGCGCATACGCGCTTTTACTTCAGAGAATCCGCGTGTATACGCGCTTCCTTCGCGGAAAAATAGCGTATAGATCTTCAATGATTACAGAGCAGCATACTTCATCCGAACATATATTCAGTTCAGATTTACCCTTTTCACTTCAGTCAGATGTTCGCCTAGATGTTCGCCTCATCATAGATCTAGGCCTTCCATAAGCAGATCTAGCAGATACAAGTGCATTTCAGATCTAGATCCCCTTCTTCATCATTGGTGCATCATATATTCAGATTTATCATTCAAGTGTAACCCTTTCCATTCAGATCTACTTCAGAGAGAAGTATTCATTTAAGCTCAGACATCTTGCACCCACACACATGATTTGCACAATGAAATTCTTCTTCTTATATAGGTTTTCCTTTTTCAATACCATGAGCCCCTTTTTCAATACCATGGGCCAAAACAATACCATGAGCCCAAAACAACCTGGACGGGGTCAATTAGGTGGATCATTACCCAATACCATGGGTCAATACCATGTTGGTTACCCTTGGTTTTGCACTTTTTGAGCGCTTTAGCCCATACGCGACTTGGCACGTTATTTTCCGCGTGCATACGCGACTTCCCCTAGGCCAATCCGCGGTATACCAAGAGACATACTCTTTTTCATCATACTTTGAGTACATTCTAAAATCCTTTCTTCATAGCCTTACTGTACACACCTGGTAGAAACATCATATTTTCTTCATCGGGAACACATTCTCTTAAGCACAACTTCATCAAGTAAGTTTTCATCATCTTCATCAAGTGGGTTGCCTTTCAAGGACAACACTCAACAACATATCACATCGATTTACATCATTTACCAAGTCCAGTCAAGTCCAAGCATAACTTCATCAGGTGGATTGCCATCAAGGACAACACATGTCAACAGTCACATGTCTTCATCTTCATTCAGTGGGTTGCCATCAAGGACAACATCCTGCATCATATTTCCAAAAATCTCCCCCTTTGGACTTGATGGCAACCACGATGGTGTTTGGTTACCACAACAGATAGGTACCATGTCACTATCCCAAATATGTGACATCATTATCTTCTCTTCATTCAAACACCATGTCATTCTCCCCCTTTGACATCAAGGGCAAAGGGCGGATCAAAATCAACACTCTCCCCCTTTTCTCCTCATGTGGAAGAAACATTCTGCAGATCTGATATGTGCTGAAGTGGCCAAGCTCCCCCTGAGTTCATGCTGAATCTTTAAAACATATTTGTCAATGAAGTACATGACTCTATGAACTTCCTATCACCAAAGACTCATACTTACATCAATTATCCATCCAAGTGGATTTACATATGAGACTCAACTACCCAACCAAGTGGGTTTACAAATTTGACTCAGCTACCCAACCAAGTGGGTTTACAAAAATTTGACTCAGCTACCCAACCAAGTGGGTTTACAAAATTGAAAAGTCCTTACATGACTGAATATTACAATTTTACAACATGGGTCTCCACATGACCTTTTCATCAAAAATGACTTTTCATAACCAATACCAAAAAGACCTCAAGAGAGATCATATATCAGAACCACCATAATGCCAGCAGTGCATTATACTCAGCAAAACTAATGCTCCCCCTGAATCTGTGCATCCATGCATCCTTTTCATATGACTAAGGCTCCCCCTTAGTTTGTGCATCCTAAACATTTTCACCAACAAATCATCAAGGCATCTTCATCAAAACATTAGAAACAGAATTATGAGAACTGGAACACCACCAGAGATACCAAACAATATCAGAGATACCAGACAGCACTGCACCTGTGCTGAAGAATGCTGAACCATCCAAGAAATTGTCAGCAACCAAACATACGCGGGTTTATGTGCAGGAACTCGCGTACATACGCGACTGTGTTTCAGGAAACCCGCGTATCTCAAGACATCTTTTAAAATTTATGCAGATTTTTCTTTTGACTGGCAGAGAACACTCCCAGCTTCTGTCTTAAATACGCGAATGCTTCCCTGGGCAGAGGTTTGGTAAAGATATCAGCAGCTTGTTCTTTGGAGGTAACATACTCCAACTTCACTTTTTGCTTAAGCACTTGTTCACGTAGAAAATGATATTTGATGGGAATGTGCTTGGTTTTCGAATGCATAACAGGATTCTTTGAGATACTGATGGCACTTGTATTATCACACATAATGGAGATAGGAGTTGCACATTTGATTTGAAAATCTTGCAAGGTTTGCATCATCCATAGGAGTTGAGTGCAACAAGATGCGGCAGCTACATACTCTGCTTCAGCCGTTGATAAGGCAATAGAATTTTGCTTCTTGCTGAACCAAGATACTAACCGGGGCCCCATGTAAAATGCACCACCACTAGTGCTTTTCCGATCATCAACACTTCCACCCCAATCTGCATCAGTGTAAGCATGAAGAGTAAGATCAGCATCCTTTGGATACCATAGACCAAAGTCTTGAGTTCCTTGTAGATATTTGAATATCCTTTGGACAGCCTGAAGGTGAGACTCTTTTGGATTAGCTTGGAATCGTCCAACAATCCCAACAGCATGCATAATGTCTGGTCTGGTCCCAGTGAGATAAAGTAGACTTCCAATCATCGATCTGTATTCTGGTTGATTCACAATGGGAGAATCATCATTAGAACTGAGACTGCATCCGGTTATCATTGGTGTACTTACAGGTTTGCATTCTTCCATGCCATACTTCTTCAGAATTTGCTTAAGATATTTTGCTTGTGATAGAAATATACCATCTGCAGATTGATGCACTTGCAAGCCAAGAAAAGACATTTCAAATTCTTGCTGCATGACAGAAGCAAATTTTTGACTCATAGATTCTTCGTTACTCCCAAAAATGATATCATCAACATATACAACTACAATCAATAGTTTATCATTTTCAACTTTTGTGTATAAGTTGCTATCAGCAGACCCCCTTGAAAATCCTTGTTGATGAAGATATTTGTCAAGACGATAATACCAAGCCCTTGGAGCTTGTTTGAGTCCATACAGAGCCTTTTTAAGTCTACAAACAAGATTTGCATCATTTCCCAAAATGATTCCTTCCGGTTGTTCTATATATACTTCTTCTTCTAGGTCACCATTAAGAAAAGCAGACTTAACATCCATTTGATAAACTTTGATTCGTTGATAGCTTGAGAAAGCAAGAAACATTCTTATGGCTTTAAGTCTAGCTACAGGAGCAAAAGTTTCTTCAAAGTCTATACCTTCTTGTTGAGTATACCCTTTGCAAACCAGTCTAGCTTTGTTTCTTACAACATCCCCATTCTCATTTAACTTGTTCTTGAAGATCCATTTAGTTCCAGTGACATTTTTATCATGAGGTCTTGGTACCAAATCCCAAGTGTCATTCTTTTCAATTTGCTCAATTTCTTCATCCATGGCATTATTCCAACATTCATATTTGCTATCTTCATTGACATTGTGTGGTTCAATTGTGGATAGAAGTGCCAAATTACTAGAAGATCCCGCAAGAGTTCTCCTTGTTCGTACACCTGATTCCTTGTTTCCCAAAATTTGAGATTCAGGATGATTCTTTTGAACATATCTGGATGGAGCTTTTTCAGATAGATCATTTTTAGGTTCTTCATTGGATTCACTGCCTATATCATTTCCATCTGATGTAGAAGGCCATAAGTCGCTATCATCTTCTTCTGTTTTTTGTTTTTCTTCTTTAGAAGCTGCAGGAGACTCATCAATAACAACATCAATACATTCAACAACCTTTTGAAGCCTCTTATTGTAACATGTGAATGCTTTGCTTGAAGATGAGTAACCAAGAAGTATCCCTTCATCTGATCTAGGTTCAAACTTGCCAAGCTTTTCATCATTATTTTTGATAAAGCATCTACTTCCAAAAACTTTAAAATGCTTTACAGTGGGAGACTTACCATACCAGAGTTCATATGGATTTTTGTCACTATTTACCCGAACATGAGCTTTGTTGAGAATGTTAACTGCTGTACGTGCTGCTTCACTCCAGAACATGTCAGGAACATTAGAGTCAGCCATCATAGCTCTAGCCATTTGAGCAATTGTTCTATTCATTCTTTCTGCTACACCATTTTGTTGTGGAGTGCCTGCTACAGAGAATTGTCTTTTAATGCCATGTTGTTCACAAAATTCAAAGAATTCATTTGATGAATATTCTCCACCTCGATCAGATCTAAGACACTTTATTTTTGAATCCAATTCATTTTCTACCAGAGCTTTGAACTTCTGAAATTTTTCAAAAGCTTCATCTTTGTGTTTAATAAATGCGATCTCACACATTCTGGAGTAGTCATCGATAAATAGGATATAGTACTCTTCCCCACGTAATGACCTTTTCCTCATAGGTCCACAGATGTCAGTATGAATGAGTTCAAGAGGCTTACTTGATGATCCTTCTTTGGCATTAAATCGAACTCTGGTCTGCTTACCAAATTGACAAGATTTGCATATGGTATTTTCTGGAAGATTGACCTTGGGAAGATCACGAATAGCTTGAAGTCTGTTTGCTTTGTTGATTTGAGAGAAACTCAGATGCCCCAGCCTTCTATGTCATAGCCAATTTTCTGAAGACTTGCTCAAGTAACATTGATCTATGCCGTTTAGTACATACAGGTTGCTTGGATTTCTTTTTCCTTTTATAATGATTTTACCCGTATCAAGATCACGAACCACACATTCTTTGGAACTGAAGACCACTTCTGCTCCTTGATCACACATTTGACTAACACTTAACAGGTTATGCCTTAATCCATCCACATACATGACATCTTTAGCCTTCACTTTTTCTTTTATAAATACTGACCCTTTTCCTTTAATTACAGTAGGAGTATCATTTCCAAATGTAACTTTCTTTTCCTTTTCTAGAGCATTATAAGTATGAAGTTTGCTTTTGTCACCTGTCATGTGTCTTGAGCACCCACTATCGATGTACCATTTATTTTCTTCACCTTCTGCAAATAATGCTATCCCACAATTTTCAACCGGCGGTTCTTTCTTCTTCCACACTTTGGAGCTTGAGGGAACATGTTCTTTAGGCCGGATCTTGTTCCTGCATTCAGATTCTTCATGGCCAAAGTTATTGCAATAAGTACATTCGACTTCACTTTGAAGAGGAGAAAAATTGTTATAGGTATTCTTCTTTGGTTCAGTATCCAACCTTTTCTTTCTTGCTTCTCTTGTCATGATGGTTTTATATGCCACACATTGAATAGCTTTATGACCAAAATTGTGACAAGTGAAACATTGTCCATTGAAGTAGAAATTTCTGCGATCATGGAATCTTCTATTTGAGTTTACCTGTTGGTTGTAGTGTCTTTGAAAGCTATCCCTATTAGTGTTCCTTGAATTGAGATGGTCCTGCTTTCCCTGTAGAGATCCTCTATTCCCTTGCTGAGTGGCTGAATGTAGTAAACCACCTGTAACTGCTTTTAGATAGTTTGGTGCTGAAGTTTGAGAAGATTCTCCGATATATCCCAGACCTGTCTTTATAAGAGGAGAACGTTGTACCTTGATAATCTCATCTAAGGTTTTAGATCCTTTAGCAAATCTAAGATTCAAGGTCTTTGCTTTCTCTACTTCTTTTCTTTGAATTACCACTTCACATTCTAGCTTTTCAATATGTTTCTTTGCTTCTTCAAGCTGCTTTTCAACAGTCTCTCTGATCACCTTTTGTTCTTCTAAGAGAATTTTGCAATCTTCTAAGCGAAGTTTGAGTTGATTATTTTCTTCAAGAAAGTCATTTTCCTCTAGAGCATCCATAAACATATCCTTTTCTTCCTTTTGTTCAAAGGCCATGAGAAGTCTAAGATCTTCTTCACAATCTTCCTCACTATTAGATGATCCATCACTATCTTCATTAGTATAGTAACTTTTCTTAGAGCTAGATCTGTTCTTATTCCTTCTAACAACTTCTTTTCCTTTATAAGGACATTTTGCAGCATAATGACCAACTTTTCCACACTCAAAGCATTTTAAGGGAAGCTTACCTTTGAATCTTCCAGTTCCTAGTTGGAGTTTTCTTACGAAATTTGCTTCTTCTTCATCGGAAATATAGCTGGATTCTTTGACAACTTCCTTTTCCTTTCCTTTTGTAGAAGCCTTAAATGCAGCTTCTCTTACTTGAGAAGAACCTCCTTGTCTCATTTCAAAAGCAGTCAGAGTCCCATGTAATTGAACAATAGTAAGAGTTTGCAGATCTTGCCTTTCTTCAATAGCGGAGACTTTAGAGTCAAATTTTGGAGTCAAGGATCTTAAGACTATTTCAACCAGAGTAGTATCAGTTTTAGTTTCACCCAAATTTCTCATTCGATTGACAACATCATCTAGACGAAGGAAGAAACTGGCAACACTTTCATCACTATGCATCTTCAAATTTTCATATCCAATTCTAAGAGTTTGGATTTTTGCATTTTTTACCTTTGTATCTCCTTCATAGCTCAGAATGATTTTGTCCCATATATCTTTTGCTGAATGTAGCTGCATCACTTTAACAAATTCTGATTCAGGCATGCTTCCCAGCAAAACATTTACTGCTTTGGCATTGGTTTCATACTTCTTTCTTTCTGCTGCATCAGTAGGAATACTTGCCGGGTATTGGTAACCTTCTTCCACGATTGCCCATACATCTGCACCAAGACTTTGCAGAAATGCTTTTGTACGTACCTTCCAGAATATCAGATTGCTTCCATTGAATATAGGTGGCTTTATAGACATTATTCCTTCTTGACTTCCCATTGCGACGGATCTCCTTTAAGCGATCAAGCTTCTCCACAAGGACCTGCTCTGATACCAATTGTTGGGAAAAATACTGAGAGGGGGGGCTGAATTAGTATTTACTGCATATTCAAAACTTTCACTTTTTCCTGTTTCTAAAATTCATACGCTACTTTCCTGAACCAGACTTGCGTATATACGCGGATACCCTTTACGAAACTCGCGTATACACAGATATCTATTTATGTCATTAATTCTTCACTTAAATCATTCCTTCATTTATTCATCAGATATTCATTAAGCAGTAAACATGTGCAGTAAGAACATAATAAATCATCACACAAAGCATCACACATGAACACCAGGATTTTTAGGTGGAAACCCAAGTCGGGAGAAAACCACCGCTGCAGTTGCTCAGCCTTCAATATTTTATTATAGAGAAAACATCTTACAACATATGTGCTGCTGCAGACTCCTACCAGCACGCAGGCACCCACCTGCGCTCGTTTACCAGCCTCTCCTGGAAGGGAGCTACGACCCCCTGACTCGTTTACCAGCCTCTCCTGGAAGGGAGCTACGACCCCCGATCTCGTTTACCAGCCTCTCCTGGAAGGGAGCTACAACCCCCTGACTGAAGGCTACAACCCTCAGCACCACCTTGGACCACGTTTCATCAATTTTCACACTGGATCCAACCACTTCAATAGAACACTACTTGCGGGCCACAATTCATCATATTTCCAGACCGAACCCTTTCCATACTTTTAAGTACAAACATACATCATCAACAGATACATATCAACACAGATCAGATAGCAGAAACACAGCAGAACAGATCAGATATTTCATACCCCTTGCTTCAGCAAACCCTAGTTTGCATACGCGCTTTTACTTCACTGATATCGTGTATATACGCGCTTCCGTCCACACAAACCAGCGTATACCTCAGTGTATATTTTATTGCGCATACGCGCTTTTACTTCAGAGAAGCCGCGTGTATACGCGCTTCCTCCGTGGCGAAGTAGCGTATAGATCTTCAATTATTACAGAGCTGCATACTTCATCAGATTAGATGTTCAATTCAGATTTACCCTTTTCACTTCAGTCAGATGTTCGCCTAGATGTTCGCCTCATCACAGATCTAGGCCTTCCATAAGCAGATCTAGCAGATACAAGTGCATTTCAGATCTAGATCCCCTTCTTCATCATTGGTGCATCATATATTCAGATTTATCATTCAAGTGTAACCCTTTCCATTCAGATCTACTTCAGAGAGAAGTATTCATTTAAGCTCAGACATCTTGCACCCACACACATGATTTGCACAATGAAATTCTTCTTCTTATATAGGTTTTCCTTTTTCAATACCATGAGCCCCTTTTTCAAAACCATGGGCCAAAACAATACCATTAGCCCAAAACTACCTGGACGGGGTCAATTAGGCGGATCATTACCCAATACCATGGGTTAATACCATGGTGGTTACCCTTGGTTTTGCATCTTTTGAGCGCTTTAGCCCATACGCGACTTGGCACGTTCTTTTCCGCGTGCATACGCTACTTCCCCTAGGCCAATCCGCGTATACCAAGAGACATACTCTTTTTCATCATACTTTGAGTACATTCTAAAATCCTTTCTTCATAGCCTTCTGTACACACTGTAGAAACATCATATTTTCTTCATCAGGAACACATTCTCTTAAGCACAACTTCATCAAGTAAGTTTTCATCATCTTCATCAAGTGGGTTGCCTTTCAAGGACAACACTCAACAACATATCACATCAGATTTACATCATTTACCAAGTCCGTCAAGTCAAGCATAACTTCATCAGGTGGATTGCCATCAAGGACAACACATGTCAACAGTCACATGTCTTCATCTTCATTTAGTGGGTTGCCATCAAGGACAACATCCTGCATCATATTTCCAACATGGTTCTGCTGAAAGAATAGGAGAATAGGGAGATTTAGTGATTATCCCTATCCCCTAGGTTCCTTTCCCAACAGTTAGCCTTTCTAAGATCCCTTTGAGTTGAATGTCAAAATCAGAGAAGGTTAAAAGTCTTTCTCTGATCTTAGGTTTCACTCTGTGTTAAACTTGAGTGTTTTCTACTATCTGAAAGTAGTCAGGAGGACTACTGGATTGTTGTCTTCAGAGTTAGCCTCATTAGGAGTTTGAACATAGAGGTATAAGGTATGCCATGTCCTTGACTTACTCCGAAGTGTTCACCTTGGAAGTTTTTCCTTGTCATTCCCATTCATTTCCTTATTTTTTCATCCCCTACTATCATCTTAAGAGATCCTCTGATGTAGGTGACTAGCCCTTTGAAAGCCTTGGATATTTGAATTGCAAGTAAACCCTTTCATGACCCCATTTTCCCAATGGACGTATATTCTCTTTGAATTATCTCCCCATTGCCAAAAAACTCATTCACTACTTATTCCTTTACATCTCACTGACCCTTCTTTCATGTTTCCTAACCAAACAAACAAATCGAAAGCCCTTATGCTTTATAACTAGCCTAATACCTCAAATTGAACATCAAACATATACATTTCTTTACCTTTATAGAGAGATCCCTCTCTGGATCCAGGAGGGCTAGATCCTGAGATCCCAAAGCGGTTCTGATGTTGTCTTATCTTTTGGTATTTCCAAACTGCCAAAACATAGGAACCCCAACATAATGGCAACTCCGCTGGGGAGAAATTATGAGTAGACTATTATTTTAGACATCTTTGAGAACTCAGAAGACCAAATAGCCTTAGTTTGGTAGAAATTGCTGATGGTGGATAGCATCCTATTTCAAAACATTAAAAACCCTCCACCTGGCGACTCCACGGTTCCTAAATGACCAAAATACTCCACTGGGAGACCAGTTTCATCACAACATCATCCATACCAAAGGAAACACATAGGATTAAGCTTATTTGTTTAGAGATAGTTTGCCGATTGTTATATCTGGAAAAAAAAAATTGTTGAGTCTGAGAACTTAACATATTGGCTTTAAGAAAAATCCATACTAGAGCTTATCCTGATCAAAATCCTCCTGAAATAGTTGACAATCTAGAAAGCATTCTTAGGAAGTCTCTCACATCTAGGGGTCCAACTATTATCAGACCCATTCATAGAGCTAACTTAGCACCTGAAAACCTTGTAGCTCTATCATATATTCAATTTGACTTAGGTTTACCAAGTGATTTACCAAGAACTAAGTTAGTCAGTGGTTTAGATCAGACAGACTTTGAGCCTCCAAGTTCACCACCATAGAGTGGCCAACATATTGGTAACAGAGAAACCCCTCCATCCACACCTCCTGATATACATTTCATTCATAACTTGGGTCTCTCTCACCCTAAATTTGCTCAACAGTTTGTTGTTGGTCCAAGCATTTTTTTCATCCACGTACCTGTTATCCAAGCCACTCCTTTCCCCCCACAAAACACTATCATGGCAGCACGGTATGCTCCCCTGGTGTTGCCACAGCCTCTAGTTCCTTTACCCAATGACTATCAGTCTAAAATTCCCCATTTTACTGGAAAATAATCTACCACAACTCAACAACATGTAGATAGGATGGAAGATGCTTTTGATTATATGTAAATAGAAGATGAGACCATAAAGATGAGAATCTTTGCTCAAAGTTTAGGAGGAGAAGTAAGAAGTGGTTTAAAGGCTTAACCCCTAATAGCATCAATGACCTTCCCTCTTTACATCAAGCTTTCATAAACAAATGGGAAATCAAAAGCAACCCTCTCCAAATATTAGCAGAGTATAAAGGTCTTAAAATAAATTAGGGATAGAGTGTTCATGATTACTCCACTAGGTTTAACAATGTCTACAATGCTCTTCCACCCCACATGAAACCTCCCCAAGTCTTGGCTTTAGTGAAATATCCTGAAGGTTTCGATGCTGATATGGCCTATCAACTTAGGGAGAGAGATTTTTCAACTCTAGAAGACATGCAGAAGGGAGCTATGAGTGTAGAAGCAAACTTAATTGAAAAAAGAGCTAGGATGAGGGCTGAAAAGAAGGTAACCTATAGGGAAGACACCACAGCTTCTACATCTGACTCCAAATTTGATAATCTAGCCAAAAACATGGAAAGGCTAGAAAGAATGATGGAGAAAATGGTTGTCCAAGACAATAATCAGAATAGAAATCAGTCTCAAAACCATAACCAAAACTTTAGGAGAAACACTCCTCCAAATAGACAAAGGGATTCTGACCAATAAATCATACCTCCATTCCAAGAAAATTTCCTTGATGAGGATGAGGGAATAATAGAAGATTCATAGGGAACTATTATAAACATGGTGGAAGTGGATAACTAAGATCACATCGTTTTCACAGAAGACAACCAGTCCTCATATACACATTGGAATGAGGAAGGGTTAGAATCTGAATACTATAGGTTAGGATTCGAGAATGCCATCATGCAGGTCCGAGAATAGTATGATCTCAGAAGCAAAAGGAACCCGGAAACTCCCAAATCCAAAACCTATGAAATCACTATTAAGAAAAGACCTAAAAAAACTCCTAAAGGGACTACTGAAAGAAACAAAACAGCAGCTGAGAGTTCTAGCAAAAACAAGGACAAATACATCCAAACAATTGACAAACCAAGTCAAGAAACCAACAGCACTAGCATTACAGCTAATGCCCTTGAAAAAACAGTTTCAAACAATGTACATAGTGAGAATCAGCAAGATGACTCCGCCAATAAAATAGTGACCAAAAAAACAGAATTGAACCTTTCAAAGAACCAATCTTCTATCAATTTGGAAAGTGAGATTTCCAAAATCAAGATTTCTGTCCCTCTCACTGAGTTGGTCACCCAAGATGTATACAAATGTCAAATTTTGAAAGCTTTAAACTTAGGAGAAAATAGTGACTCTGTTAACTTAAATGATGATCAACCAGCTCTCTTATTTGGCCCAAAAATTGAAGGGAAATTTCAGGAAGGAGTAGTGCGTCCTTTCTATGTCAATCTAAATATCCATGAAAAAATCCTAAACAATGCCATGCATGACTCAAGGGCTTCACACAACCTCATGCAAAAAGTGATCATGGAAAAATTAGGCCTAGAAATAACTAGACCATATAAGGATTTATAATCTTTTGACTCTAGCAGAGTGAAGTGTTTAGGCCTGATCAAAGATATCTATGTAAATTTGACCCAAATCCCAGCCAAGTGCATGGTAATGGATGTTGTAGTGGCTGATATACCTCCCAAGTATGGCATTTTGCTGTCAAGATCATGGGGTGCTAAGCTATAGGGTACAATGAAAATGGACATGACATATGCCACTATCCCTGTTTTCAGCCAGCTTAGAAGACTCTATAGGGAAGCACACATGAAATTTATGGTAAGCAGCCCAGAAAAACCAGAAAATTCCCCTCTTTACTCTATCCATACAGACCTAGACTCTTTTATCCTTTACAATGATGAGTTTACAGATGAGCAAGATCTAGAGAAAAAAAATTTAAACAACAGAGTAGAAGATAAAAATCTAAACATAATGGCAGCTCTGGATACAGAGGAAAAAAAGGGAGAAACATTTGAGCAGTTTGCAGAATTTGAAAATCAAAACCAAGACAGTAGAGAGCAGATTACCCATCAGCCTGCTGACCTCAGGAAATAAGATGACAGTAATAAGGAAACTGATAACAAATCTGCAAATAATCCCTTATGGAGCATGAGCTTTGATGGGTCTTGCACCAAAAGGAGTGCAGGAGCTAGGGTATGGTTGCACAATACTGAAAATAATTATGCTGAGAGTCATGCCTTCAAGCTGAACTTTAAATTCACAAACAACATAGAAAATTATGAATCTCTCCTCTTAGGGCTGCATCTATTGAAAAAACTAGGAGCAAAAAGGATAGTTGTCCATCGAGAATCAGAACTGGTCATCAAACAAATAAATGGAGAGTACACTGCCAAACATCCTATATTAAGGGCATATAGAAATGATGCCATGGATCTGTTGAAAACATTTGTAGAATATGAGCTTGTGTTTATCCCTAGAAGTCAAAACATACTTGCAAATGGATTGGCCTGTACTTCTAGTTCATATCAGAGACCACTTAATGACAAACAAATCATTGTCCAAAAAAAATACAAACCAGCAGTACCAGATAATGAAAAATATTGGCAGGTCTTTGAGGGTGACAAACAGATAGAGGATTTCCTACTTTCCAGGAATGAGTTTGAATTACCTGATTCAAACTTTGAGCTCAGTGAAGACAGCTTAGATAGCCCCCTGATGGAGAAAAACCATTTCCTACTGTAGAAATAAACATGTTGACCAAAGGATTTGAAAACCAAACAGAGGATTACATGAACACAGATAAGGAAGACCTAGAGGTACTGCAATCCAAAGACAAAAACATACCCAGAGGACTAGCACCCCTAGAAGATCTTTTTGATTTTAATGATGTGGAAAATAAACCCACTATAAAACCCACTGAATCTGATGTTGAAGAATGCAATATAGGCAGCAAAGACAAGCCTAAAATTATCAAATTATCTAAAACTTTACCCGCACATATCAAACAGAAATACATTGATTTATTTAAAGAATTTGTTGATGTTTTTGCTTGGAGCTATGAATATTTGAAAGCCTATGACACAAATATAATCCAGCACAAGATCCCATTGAAAGAAAATCCGAAACCTTTTAGGCAGAAGCTGCGCAGAATAAATCCTGTATAGTTACCCCTGGTAGAAAAGGAAATTAAGAAAATGTATGAGGCTGGAATCATAGTCCCTATGAGGTTTCAGACTGGGTATCTAACCTTGTGGTTGTAAGAAAAAAAAACAGGAGAAATTAGACTGTGCATTGATTTTAGAAACTTAAACAGAGCCTCATTAAAGGACAATTACCCTTTACCCAAGATGGAACATATCCTGCAAAAGGTAGTTGGTTCTAAGAGGATTTCTCTGTTAGATGGCTTTTCAGAGTACAACCAGGTCTTAGTACTTCCAGAAGATCAACTTAAAACAACCTTCACCACTCCTTGGGGCACTTTCATGTATGTGAAAATGCCTTTTAGACTAATGAATGTTGGTTCCACCTTTCAAAGAGCCATGGACATTACATTCTCAAAAGAAATAGGGTACTTCATTGTAATTTACCTTGATGACATCACAGTTTATTCCAAAACTGATGAAGAACATCTTAAACATTTAAAAAAGGTCTTTGAGAAATGCAGAAGATTTGGGCTATCTTTAAATCCCAAAAAGACAGTGTTTGGTCTCCAAGAAGGTAAACTTCTTGGTCATATCATATCTGAAAAGGGGATTAAAATAGACCCAAAAAGGGTTGAGGGAATATTGTAGATTAGCCACCCAAGAAACATCAAGGAATTGTAGTCCTTTATTGGGAAGATTAACTTCTTGAGGAGGTTTATACCCAACCTAGCAGAACTCCTTAGAAACATGACTAATATGCTTAAAAATGAGGTGGGAGTTAAGTGGACTCTAGAAGTCAAAAATTCCTTTGAACTGGTAAAACATGCACTCACCCGAGCACCAATTCTTATCAGCCCTATTTTTTCTAAAGACTTCCTCATATTCTCATTTGCATCAGAACATACTGTGGCTGTTGTCTTGTTACAAAAAAACCCAGAAGGAAAATAATAGCCAATTTCATTTTTCAGCAAGGCATTAAGAGATGCACCTCTGAAATATAATATCATGGAAAAACAGGGTTATGCTTTGGTAAAGGCCTTGAAAGAGTTCAGAGTGTATATTTTACATTCCCATATTATTGCCTTTGTGCCTAATATAGTGGTGAAAGACATTTTGTCACAAGATCCAGATGGCAAAAGAGGCAAGTGGATTGTTGTGATACTGGAGTATGATTTGGAAATAAAACCCACCAAACTCATTAAGGGCCAAGGCTTAGCACAATTGATGGCTGAATCTAACCTACAAGCCCTTGACATAAATATGGTAGATGCTTTGGATGAACAGGAAGGATTACCAACTCCTATTGTTGAAGAATAGTTTCAAAACTCACCTTGGTACGCTGATATCTTGTGTGTGCTTATAAATCTTAATGCTCCTCCTGATTTATCTAAGACAAAGGCAAGAGTTTTGAAGTTGAAAGATAGGAATTATTGCATTTTAAATGAATTTTTATATTGGGAAAATGCCAATGGTTTATTACTTAAATGTTTGCCTGAAGTTGATGCAGATAGGATCAAGCATGAGTTTCATGAAGGAGAGTGTGGAGGCCATCTCTATTGGAAAGCCACTGTCAATAAAATCCTTAGAGCTGGCTATTACTAGCCCACCCTATTCCAAGATGTCAAAAAAATGATAGTTTCCTGCCACAAATGCCAAATCTTTGAGGGCAAAAGAAAACTCCTTCCTCTTCCTTTAAAACCAATCACTGTTGAAGCCCTTTTCAAGAGTGGGGCCTAGACTTCATAGGGGGAATCCATCCTGCTTCATCTGCCCAACATAGATGGATATTCACAGCCACTGAATATTTCACCAAATGGATAGAGGCCATCCCTTCTAGGAATTCCACAGACTCAGTTATCATAAAATTCCTTGAAGATCATATCCTATCTAGATTTGGCTGCCCTAGGAAAATTATCATTGACAATGCTGCTGAATTTGGTTCCAAAATGATGATTGATTTTTTCCACAGGTATCAGATTGCACTTGGTCATCCTACCACTTATTACCCTCAAGGTAATGGGCCAGCAGAATCATCAAATAAAATTTTGGTGACCATCATCAAGAAGCTGTTGGAAGAAAACAAGAAGTCATGGCATAATAAGTTAGTGCATGCTTTATGGGCAGACAGATTGACAACAACGAAATCTATTGGAATGTCTCCCTATCAACTTGTTTATGGAGCAGATGCAGTATTCCCTACCAGTTTGGGAGTACCAATGATAAAATTGGTCCAAGAAATACAGTCAGAGGAAGATAACATGGTAAGGAGGATCAATCAGACCATACATCTCCAATAGACAAGGGAAGAAGTCTACAACAGAGCTCAGAAAGTGCAATAAAACATCAAAAAATTGTTTGATAAAAGGAAAAAGGCTTCTGATTTCAAAATTGGGGACAAGGTACTCAAATGGGACTCTCGGAGAGAGGATAAAGGTAAGCATGGGAAGTTTGACAATTTATGGCAAGGCCCTTACATCATTCAATCTTCCATTGGTCCCAATGCATTTTTTCTGCAAGAATTGGATGGTACAGATCGGTTTGGGGGTCTTGTCAATGGCAGGATGCTCAAGCATTATTTCTGCTAAAGTTCAGTTTAAATTTTTCACTTTCACTGTAAATACCATTGCTTTGTTTTGTTTGGAAAAAGAAAAATAAAAAAAATATAAGAAGAAAGGTTCAGACAAGCTCAAATCTTGAACCTATGAAGTTCCAAAAGAATGGCTCAAATCAGATTAAAACTTGAGCCAGAGGAAAGGGGAAGGTTGGTTCTAACATGCTCAAAACTTGAACCAGCAAAGAAAAGAAGAAGACGGCTCTAGCAGGGTCAAAATCAGAGCTGAAATGAAGAAAGGTGACTCTAAAAAGCTCAAAATGTGAGTCACAAAAAGAAAGAAGGATGCTCTTAATTTTCAGAATTTCAAGCCTTCAAATTTTGTTTCAATTTTCTGCAAATTTTCAGTCCATGTGCAGCTTCTCTTTATGCCATGGACCCACAACAAATCAGATAGTCTAATCATGGTTTGGTTGTGTTTCAATTTATATTTTATAATATAGAGAATGAAAATCTGTCAGACAGTTTAATCCTGGCAGATATTAGTTTAGGTAGAGAAGCTATGATTCCAACTGCCTAATCTGGACTCATGGAGGAATAAAGGTAGAATTATATTAGTTTTTTCTTTCAATAAAAAATGATGAAGAAGGTCTGCAAGTCTAAATGCACCTTGAAGAAAAAATGTTAGGACAGTAGGATGGGTAGGTAGTTGTTTGGGGAAGTATTTCTGCTGATATAATGCTTTCACTTATGTAGTAGCTGGTCAAAAAGGAAAAAGAGGATCAAGGACCAGGCTCTGGCCTACTTCCAAATATTATATCTGAGATTCTTGACACCTTCAAGAAGATGTCATCCCCATGTGGAGCCACTGTTAGCCACCTATAATATTTTTTCAAAGCAAAAAGGTGGCTAAATATGTTTCTGAGTATTCAAGAGAAACATTTCCTTTGTAAATCTATCATTCTTGAAGCCTTGTGATGTCCTTATTCTCAAAAATTATCTTCACTGTTGTTTCTATTGATGAGCCCTACTGTTTTGTAAAAGAAACTGTTTTCAAAAGGCCTCAATTTTCTCCTTTTCACTCCCCCAAAATCCCCATTTCCATCCTTGTTTCCTTCAAAAAAACCCCTCAAAAAACATCCTCATTTAAACTCTAAACCATCCCAAACCCCTTTTTGAACCTTATATGTCCCTTTATTTGGTTTGAAAATCCTCCCTTTTACCTATCGGAACCCTTCATTTGGCCATAAAATCACTATTTTTGGCCTTAAAATTAGCAGTTTGCACTATGAAGGATTTAAGCCCTTGAGGGCTTCTAGCTGTAGCCCCTTTCCTCATATAACCTTAGCCCCGCAATCGGGCGCTAAAAAGCCAAAAAACCCCCAAAATCCCTTCAAAAAGCCTAAAAAACAGTCTTCCGCTCCATTAAAGTATTAAGCCCACGAGGGCTTAAAGTCACCCGCTAGCCCCGGTCCTTTTCCCTCCATGGGACCACACCTGAGCGCTTATCCCCAAGCCCTCCTTCCCTCATATTTCTTTGCAAAGACCCCTCTTTCCTTTGTTTTTCCATTTCCCCAACGTTTTGGATTAAAAGAATATAGATCGTCGATCTGCACAAGATCAACAACCATTAGGCCATCAGGCCTCTGTTCCTCTGCCCATTCACCTGCCTTTCACTTTCAAAACCTCTGATCCATCCTTTAATCTTGAACGTCCAGTCATCAAATCCGACAGTCAGGACTTAACCCGATAGCCCATCCAAACCTCCCGCTACAAAACGAAATATCCCACATCACCGAGGACCCCACTACTCCCCTCATCCGTGCAACTTTCCCATCACGTGCGATCCGCACTGTCGAATCTAGAGCCTCCGATCCGACGGCAGACGCTGCGTTTCACAAAACTTTTGCACGCGAGGTTTAACACCAAAAGATTATGTGAAATAAGAAATGTTAGGAGGGACAGGTGTCAAAAGGTGTATCGTATCACATTTTTTTTGGCAATACTGCCTCCCCTCATTTAATTTACGAAAACCGCTATCAATTTTCCGCTATACCGCTCCCCCTTCTGCAATATAACTCCCGATTCGATCCTAGCCATCGATCTCCGAAGATCGGACGGTTCTGATTTAATCTCGCCCCCATTTTATTTTTCACCAAAGTTGCTCCCGAACATTTTCTTTTTTAATCTCAGTCGTTGATCTCTGAGATCAAACGGCCCAGATTATATCGCGACAACATTTCACTTTCTTCCCATCGCCCTCCCAAACAACTTCATCGACGAATCCCCACTGTTGATTGTTCTAATCCAACGGTCCACAACTCACATCGCACCCAAACTCCCATCAGACCTGTTTTCGCCTTCCGCAATGATTTTCATCACATTTCCCGCTGCATCCACCTTTTTTCGTCACTGCCCTTCCATCCCCACTAGCTTCTGAACTAGTCCTCCCTCACTCCCGCTGATTTTTATAATTTGTTTTTGTATTTTGCAAGTTTCGAAGGTGGTGAATTCATTCGATCTCCACTGTCACAGTCATAGTGACCCCTGGCATAGAAAGATAGTCCCAGAGCCAAATATAACAGAGGAAGACACCACTAAGGAGGTTTAAAAGCATGTTTATCAAAGATCAGTGTTATTTACCCCGACATAAACCCTTCAGCGCCTCTGTAGCCTGTATATTCACACAAACAAGTCAGAAAAAAGTTTAAAGTGTATCAGAAGAATATTAAAGGGATCAGTGCATTGTATTTGAAGCTTAATCCATAGTTACAGACATAAAGGACACAGATGAAGACCTGAAGATGATCAAGGAGGCTTAATGAAGCCTAAAGCACACATCAAGCCATGTTAGTGATTTAATATCAGCAGAATGTGATTTTCCTAAGAAGGACAAGTTCCCACATCATTCTCTATTCCTCATCAAGCCCATAACAGTTATTATTATGACATAAAGCTCCTAGAACTGTCAGTGCATTGGTTATAAAGTATGGAAGACCTGAAAGACAAGATCTTCACCTTAATTGTCATAGAAGATAAAATAGAGTAATACAGCCAAAAAGTACTTCATAGAACATACCCTTCGAGTTATTGTCAACCTGAAAAAAAAAATTCTTAATTCATTGAAAGGGTACACACAGTTAATGTCAAACCATTAAGCAGAATGGGCTTCAAAGACACTTCTCCCTCTGTTTTAATGAATCATTTAAGTTCTATCTACCACTACTACCACTCTTTCACCTATAAGAACCCATGAGAAATACATTGTAAATGTTGGTTGGTCGTTGGAAATTCACTGATTGTAAGTTGTTTTATTGAGTTAGAGTTCTCTGGGTAGTAGTTGTAAATAGGCTGGGAGATGATTTATGGATGATATCAAGCTATTGGACAAGAGTGTATGTGATTGGTTTTTCTCTACTAATATGACAAGCATGTTCATCGGATCCTGATCTAAATCAGTGGTGATGTGTTCCTTCTTTGTTATTTTTTTCCCTCTGTTTTGCATCATGTTTCATTTTCTCTGATAAGAAACAGTAATTTTAACTTAGGAAATACTGCTGCAAGTACCCTAACGTTTCCTGCACTTTCTTATCTTTAATGTTTTTTGCTAATTTTGTATTTAAGAACAAATTCAACATAATTTAACCATTATAGAAGTTGGTTTGTCCATGCTTACTGATGTATGAATTTAGAGTTTGTTTCTTATATGTTCTTGTCTGGTTCTACTGAAATAATAGGAGAATAGGGAGATTTAGTGATTGGCCATGTCCCCTAGGTTCCTTTCCCAACAGTTAGCCTTTCTAAGATCCCTTTGAGTTGAATGTCAAAAGAAGAGAAGGTTAAAAGTCTTTCTCTGATCTTAGGCTTCACTCTGTGTTAAACTTGAGTGTTTTCTACTGTCTGAAAGTAGTCAGGAGGACTACTGGATTGTTATCTTCGGAGTTAGACTCATTAGGAGTTTGATCATAAAGGTATAAGGTATGACCTGCCCTTGACTTACTCTGAAGTGGTCACCTTGGAAAGTTTTCCTTTTCTTTCCCATTCATTTCCTTATTGTTTCATCCCATACTATCATCTTAAAAGATCCTCTGATGTAGGTGACTAGCCCTTTGAAAGCCTTGGATATTTGAATTACAAGTAAACCCTTTCATGACCCCATTTGACCAATGGAATTGTATTCTCTTTGAATTATCTCCCCATTTCCAAAAAACTCATTCACTACTCATTCCTTTACATCTCACTGACCCTTCTTTCATGTTTCCTAAACAAACAAACAAATCAAAACCCCTTGTGCTTTATAACTAGCCTAATACCTCAAATTGAACATCAAAGATATACATTTCTTTACCTTTATAGAGAGATCCCTCTTTGGATCCAGGAGGGCTAGATCCTGAGATCCCAAAGCAGTTATGATGTTGTCTTATCTTTTGGTATTGCCAAACTGCCAAAACATAGGAACCCCAACAACATCAACACATAATCATCATGCATATAGACAATAGATATAAGTGGAAACCCATAAGGGAGAAAACCACATCTTATTATTGTTGTGATACAAAGGCAAGCTCCAAATCCCTCTCACCACTTATTTTCTATAGGCTCCAACAAACAAGAGGCTACTACCTCAAATTCTACAAGCTACTACTTACAAGGAAGCTCGAATTCCCATCTATTTTCTACAGGCTACAACCCACAGGAGGCTCCTACCTCAACCACCTACAACTGGACATCTATCAAACTACAACTTGACATGGAAGCACCAACTTCCTCACACTACAATAAAATCATATGTTGATTTTATTGGATATCAATTCTGTTTTACTCCTTCTTCACTATTGTCCTTCCAAGCTTCAAATTTGCTTTATATTAGCTTTCGATCTTCACAACTTATCTTTTGCACTTTCTTATTCTTCCACTCTCTAACGTCTTTATGCACATTACAATTACATCATTTATATAGATTAATCCATGGATGCTTGTATTCTATATGGGAATATGAAGTGAACAGGCATGATTTTTGCCTTCCATCCATTCATTTCCTTACTCAGCATATTCAGGATTTTACAACACTAAATACACTCATTACAGTATTAAATTGGAGTTTTTATTTGCCTACGGATACTTTCCTTTGCATCACAAAAAATATAAAATAAATAATACATTTACAATTACAATAATATTCCATTTCATCCCTTTCATATTCTTAGCTTTGCTATGTGTTTGTCCTCTTCTTCTTGTTGTTCCTTTGTCTTTTCTATTTCTGCAGTTATATTTCAACTGTGCTGCATAAATTCCCTTTTTGCCCAACTTGACCCATGTTGTTGCACTGTTTTGCATGAGGTCGGGTCCTCTTAGTTACCCGAGCCTTTAATTTTTGTGTTCCTCCTTTTCCTTTTGTTACGTGAGTCTTTTCTTTCGCATTCATTCTTTTCTCTCCACCCACATAGACTCCCTTTTAATGCAGCGGAGTACAATATCATAGTTTATTCCACATACATGCGTTAGAGATCAAAAAACACATACCTTATTAACAGAGCGCACATAGCAGACACGGAACAGGGGTTATCGGGTCTCACACTACTTGACCAATTACAATACGTCGCACATTGCTTTCTCGTAGCTTTTAATGTTTTACACAGATTCAGAATACGTGCAGAATCACAAACTGTTACGTTAAGCCCGATTATACATAAATCCCAAAGCAATTACATACAAGTGGAACTTCTTTACTTGAGGGTCCCACAACACTTTCCACCAATCACAGGCGATCGCACTTCGCAACTTTTATGATTTAACTTAGTGGCTAAACCTTATTTCTTGTGATCTACGATATTTGCACTGGTGTGCAGCGCTGCCATGTGGCTCTTTCCTCGTCGCATTGCATACAACTTACCATACCTAGGGAAATCTTAATAGTAACCTCTAAGATCTGTGATGTGCGCTCATGCACAGTGTTGACATGTGGCTCTTCCCTCATTGCATAGCATACAACTTACCATACCGAGCGAACTCTTAATCGATAATCTCTAAGATTTGTGATGTGCGCTCGTGCGCAGTGCTGACACGTGGATCCTCTACTTCGCATCGCAACTAACTTAACTTACCATGCGACACCTTAATGCTAAAATCTTAAAAGTTGTGATTTGTGAAATCACTCTTGATGTGATTCAATCTCCGCTGTCCATCTCTCACCTTTACTTTTGCGATCTAATTATGACCGTACGTTCACCTCCTTTGGAAATTTTCTAAGTGTTATCTGCCTTAGTCGATTTTTGTTTGTTTATCCTGTCGTCGCTCTGCAACACCAGTTCCTCCACGCTACTCCTCCTGAGCTTGTTCTATATTCTTCAACGCGATTCTCTCCTGAGCTTTATATTTTTTCCGCTCTGCAACACTGGTTCCTCCATGCTATTCCTCCTGAGCTTGTTCTGTATTCTTCATTCACTCCGATTTGGGATTATTACACCTATTGCATGCCTTTGTTGCTTCTCTTATATGTTTTCTATTTCTCTATTTCCTTTGCTACTTCTCTACTGCCTTTATTGCTTCTCTGCTACCTTTGTTGCTTATTTGCTGCTTTTGTTGCTTCTTTGCCATCAATGACAATATTTCCAGCACCATAACCCCTTTTAATTGTCTTTACATTAATAAATACAATAGGGAATTCACAAACACCAATATAGGGGGTCGAATTCACTACAAAAAACTCTAGATACAATGCATCTGCAAAAAAACAAGAAACTACCATATCGAAAAATATCACAATTTAGAAACATCACCGATTTTAAAATTTAAATAGTTTCAGAAAAAACATGTCTAGAAAATCAACTAGACTAACTTATCCACACTTATCCGACAACTAAAACCACTTCTATAAGATCCCAAAATAAAAATTCTTTAAAATAACTATGACTGATATAGTTACACAAAAATTGCACAACAAAGGTGAAATTATGGACTTGTACTAACAACTGCTTCTCCAAAATGATTTAGTGACCAGTCAAAATGGAAAAACTTTAAAAAAAAAACAACAACAAAAACAGGACCTCCTTATGCCACCTTAGCATTGGGCAACTTCAGCCAATATGCCAAGGCTACCTCCTCCTATTATTGCTAGACGATGGTTTGGCTTCCTTGGATTACTTTATAACCGTGGTCATCTTGTTAGATCATTGCTTAGTTTCTTAGGATGACTGTTTTTTTTTTTTTTCCTAGAGTTTTTCCCTATTCTTTTCCAGCCTTTGTTTCATCAATCTTAGCCTTTTTCTCATAACCAAATTCCTTGTGTAATAACTCTTTATTTATCTATGTAAAGGAATATTCCACTTTAAAACCACCTTCACTTTATCAATTGAGTCAATGTTTTTGAAGACTTGAGCATAGATTTACCTTTTTGAACTTTTTGTTATTTTTTATCAACCTATAAACCTAATGTTGGCAATCCTCAATCTGCTCAAATAGCTTTCGGTACTCATTCCACTCATGAAACTCGAGCTTCTCTTTTGGTGGAAGGGTCTCTTTCATATGTTCTTACCTCTTAGATTTTGACCTTGTACTGGGTCTTCCTACTTTTTCTGGCACATTGAAACCTTCCACATCAATCACTTTATTTCCTTTATCTTAAGTTGTAGGTCTAGAAGGCTTCCTGGATGACTCACCCTCAATATGTTGGGTTGATTCTTCTTCTTTGTGTCTAAGCTCTTGGTTCTCCATCTGCAAATAGGAAACCATAAGATGAGCTTTGTCAAGCCTGTACTTTAGCTCTTTAATTTTAATCTCCTTGTCCCCCATCAAAGATTCTTAACTATATTCCCCAAATTCTTGACCACATTTCTCAAATTGTTCTCGTGCATCATCATGTAGCTCAACATTTTTCTTAGAAGTTGGCTCCTCAATCACCCTTTTTATAAATAACCTGGTTCTTGGTATGTGGATAACCTGTGCTTCTTCTTGGGAAGCTTGTGGCATCTTACCTTTCCCTTTATCTGTTGCTCGCTTATCTTTCAATGAATTGTTTATCTTTTCAATTTCAGGCCTACTGACAGACTCTTCAACTAGAGGTGCTACTTCTTGGGCCTTAGAGTTGTTTGAATGGGCCAACAAACTTGAGGCTAACAAGAAAAAATCCCAATGCCTTTTCTTATTCTTTAACTCCTTTAAAACCAGCAATTTAATTAATGCAAAGTGGAAAAATTTGGGCTAATGCTTCTCTCCTTTAGAATGAACTCTTTCTGACATTTTGCCCAAAATTTGAAGAGGTAATGGGGTGGATTTAAGGTCCTTTTACGAGTGAAGTGCATAAAAAATTGAATATGGTATTGGCACACTATAACGAAGCGACCCTCACAGGTAAAATACCTTTGTATTACTTTTAGGATTTTGTTGTAGTGACTCAACAAATAAATTCTTGGATATGTAGGCCCATACTTGCCTTTGTATTGAGGTTTCGAAAAGTCTTTATAATGTGATGCATCAAGATCCATGCCCTTGAACCAACTTTCACTGAGGGTATCTATGTGGCATCGGAGATGGTTTCTTTCGAAACTATGCATTCTAAGTTCCCAACCTTCACCTAGTTACCTTTAATACCTAAGGAAAATAAACTAGCAAGCTGAAAGTGGTAAACATAATATTGAATATTTTCACAAAACATTATACATCATGTGTGTTGAAATGCTACTAAGGTAGTTGGGTCAGCGTTGACTATCTAAAAATTCCTAGGTTCAAATAGGACCACCTCTCTGTTTGTTTTTCTTATGTCCTCGGGGTTTTCCATTTGATTCAGCAGACTGTTGAAATTTCTCTCTCAAGTCGATTCTATGCAAATTAGGTGGAAACAAAAAATCTCGTGAACATGGGACTCTACATGTGAGCATAACCGGACAGTCAGACTGAATAGACTCACAACATATTAATTGAAGGAAATGGCTTGGGGTTTTAAAGCATGATACACAATTCAGATAGCCACCATATAACAAATGAAAATGGCCTGTGTGGCCAAGTTATGCAACGTGACTTTTCTATAAGAACTTCGTGACAGAGCAATTGAAAAGATTAAAGGGAAAAAACTTGACACGGTTTTATTGATACATATATACACCCAGTTCCACTCACAGATTACCCCAACACATTTAATCTCATAATTCTAAAAAATGAAGAATTTTCATCAAAGAAGAGAAACATAAGAGTTTGTACATCACTTACATAATAGAGGGAAAATATAATAATTTGTTATGGTATGCCTTATTCATTTCTGACTCTAATGATGGTTGAAAGGTGTTGTCATGAACCTATAGATGATGAAATATTAGGCAAATAAAGTTAATGACTTACACAGACCCATGTATAGAGTTCGAAAAAGTTGCACATCAGTTGCATAGCTGGACCTAGTTGCGCAACAATCGTCTACAAACCTTCCCTTGAATCTATTTGCAACTTTGAGAGCTCAAAGTCTTCTTGAAATGAATAAGAAAAGAGTATGTTTTTTGAAGCATTTTAGTTTTATGTCATTCACATGTCCCTTTCATGCAAATGATGGTGAATTTTAGTGGAGGGAGTAAGGTGACATGGATAAAATATTCTAATGATGATGAATTACACCACTAACGGACCCATAACCATTTTTACTAATTGCAACTAACTCACATGACTCCCCAAATGTGACTTATGATAAAACCTCATGAAATGACCCCTTTTTCCCTCTGTGAATGAAAATGGAAAAACTGACCCCCTTAAGACTCATATATTTACAAGCATTTGACTATTTGATCTCTTTACAAGGGACTCATTTTAGACTATGACACATAGTGAACCATAGGCTAAAATTTAAAAACAAACATCCAAAATGAAATATTAAGATAGGAAAACACCTTGATTCGTAGACTATAGGACCCGAATAGTAGGCATACCATTCAGATCAAATGCATAAGATCTCACCCAGTGTTGAACTCTTTTCCTGGTCCCTGTGACCAACGACACCAAATAATATTTTTCCCAGTTCAGGACTAACATAACTATAATTAGATCCAGGGCCAATAAAAATGGAAACAAATTGATCACAAAACTTACCTTCCATCTCAATAATGGATGCTTGATTGTCTATCTTCCTGTTACTAAGTGTTTCATAGATCTAAGGAATAATATGACCAACATCCCCAACTGTATGCACCTCCTCAACACTATATATTTTTGGCTTGCCACCATGGTACAATGGACAATATTTCTTGCAATGGTATTTTCCACAAACACCATAACAATCCCCTTTTGTTACCTTTATTCTGCTGCTCTCCAGGTTTGGACCCATGTCCTTTCTCAACTACATTAAACTTATTATAAGGAGCCACATTTTATTTCTAAACTGCGTTCTAAGATCTTCCTCGCTTATTAGTATATTTTTCCTTATTCTTCACATTCCATTTATAGTCACGTTTGTACTCAATCTTACACTTTGACTACTCATAACAATGCTTCAATTTCCTGATGTCTTCCTCCAATGAAATAGGCTCATCAAACTCAATATGGTCTTTGAATGCTACTAGAAACATGTTTATGAACCTTTTAATCTTTTGTTTCTCATCCTTGAGGTAAGGCACATACCTCAACACCTCCATGAATCTGCTATTTTACTCATCAAATGTCATAGAAACCATCTTCAGCTCATAAAAATCCTTCCTATTGTCATCATATTACCTTTTGGAGAAGTACTTCTTCTTGAAGAGTCTCTCATATTCATCCCAAATAAAATCCTCTTCTCTAATTCCTTTGAAATTCTTCACTTCTGATCACAAGATATATGCTTTCCCTTTTAGACTAAAGGTAACTATCTTTGCTTTCATCTTCTCTAAATATTCCTGCAATATGGAGAACTTCTTCATCCCAAGCAGCCGTGCTTCTGAATCTTCTGATTTCTTCATTTATCCATCAAATATATTAGTCTTAACTTTATTGAACTCCTCTGACAAGTACCCACTCCTACTATGGTGTTGGCGGTGACGACGATGATATATCCTACAAGAAGAACTAGAATAAAACCCATACATATGAGTCCTCATATCAGGTGTATCCAATAATATTCCACTCTTCATTGTATCCTCCCTATCCAAACTATGTCTCCTCTGAGAGCTACTACCATCTACCCCATTATTATTCTCCTCCTGCCATCTCCATGAATGATCCCCATATGTTATTGCTTCTACAACTCTGAAATGCTTTGTAGATGGGACTCTATTTTTTGGACCTATAGGTCGAAGTCTATTTTTAGACTGCCTATCCTAAAAATAGGGAAGTCAAATATTATTTACTCTTAATAATATTTGGACTCTAAACAACAGTTTACTCTCTTGGAGCACTTCAGTTCGAGCTACAGAAGTGGCTCATGCATCTGACAGAGGAATTACGCTATTCCCAAGGGTTTGATGGCATCATGCATGGTTGACTTCATTTAGGACTTCAGTGGCAGAAGTTTGGTGGAGTTAATGAGACAGCTAGTGGAGTTGTGTTCTGTTTATTTTAGTTGAACTAGTTGAGATTAGTTTAACTAGCTAATCAATTAGTTATGAGTGGAGTGAATAAAATATTATTTAATTCATTAATTAGTAACTCATTATTCAACTCAAGAACACATCAGTTCACTACAGTGCATGATCAGTTCAGTGGAGACCAGTGAAAGAGGTAGATGAAAGGGTGGAGTTAGCTATCAGTGGCGACATCAGTTGTGCATGAGATTTGCACCACATTTGGAGGAATTTCCCATGATGATTACGCTGTCAAGCCAAGGAGATTCAAACCTTGGATCTCTATATAGACAGGCCATGATTGCGCAATAGAGGCAAGGCAATTAGTGGTGAGTTTTGAACCAGTAACCTGTTCAAAACCAAGCTAGTTTGTGTGTAACTTTATGAGAAAGTATTGAGTACTTGTGAGGAGTATTTTACTAATTTTGTTACATGATTTCTCCATTATAATATACACAATAGCTGCGGGGTTTTCAGCTATAAGCTTTCCCCATACATACTGTGTTAATGTGTATGATGAATTGATGTGCTATCGCTTTTTTTATTTCTGCATGTTTGATGATCTGAGTGGAAGAGATTATGTGTTGCATATAAATTCGAATTGTATGTGATCAAAATAGTCTCGGTGGATAATTAATCATTATTCAGTAAATTTCTACAATGATATCATATCAACATCTCAACATCATGCATGATGAGACAAAACTACAACTAACTGCATACATAATAATCATGTCCACCACAATGCATGTATAGAAACCACATATAAAATTGACATGCATACACCACAATATGATTTTAGCCCATCCAGTCCAAGTGTATGAACCTAGAAGCTCTGATACCACCCTATAACGACTCCTCCCACATTTACTCACTTTCGCACACTCTCCAAGGTAAACATAAGTTGAGTTCTACTCTGAAATGTCCTAACCTCCAAGTTCTAGTTAAGGAAGTGGGACCTATGGACTGAAATCTTACTTCCATCGCTCAGGCACTACATATCACTTAGGAGCCTGACAACCACGTCAATTGATCAAACCCTGAGATGGAACTATTTTTCACTAACTTAGCACCCCAACTGCACCCTTGACACACTATGCATGTGGTTATGGGATCATGACAACTTCACCCACAAGCCTACCTACCAACATCTATGATCCATAATCCTCAGTTTTGTGCCAATGGTTGAGAAATATGTGCCACCTTCTCAATCTAGTCTCTAGACCATTTCTTCAAATTTCTTATAACTTTCCAGAAACATAAGTAACATGATAACAATGCTAACCATACAAAACTTGAACAATATCTTAACCAATACATTCCTAATACATAATAGACATTTTATCAAACATATGCTAAACATTAAAGCTACTAGTCATGAATGCATATTTGATCATAAACTTATGAAATTCATATGAGAATCACCAATAAGGCTCTATGTCCTCTCATTATAGCTACAACAACACTTGTTATCCCATGAGATCATAAACCATTTAATAACTTATCAAATCATGAACAACTTCCATAGCTAGATCACATCATAGAACCAGGCATATAACCAGAATAGAAACCATGACTATCAACCAAAAAATACACATAATAACTAGTACATGTGCTCATTATTCACAATAGAGAAAATAAATAATAATAACATATAAAATTCCAACCAAGACGGGGACTTTTATGTACCACCTGACCATAGATTAGGCTGAACCAAATATTTATTTCATCCAATCATCCTTGTGCCATATTCCAAGCATGAATGTGGGATCTCATGGGATAAACCAAGACATAATCAAACATGGAATACAAAGGTTAAACCACCTCCACCCTCAAGCTACCATGATCCCACCTAAATTGGTCTCGAGATCACAAAACCAACCTAAGCTTGGATGCCTCATAATTCCTTCACCATACCTAGAGCAATTTTCTTATCTCCACCCACCTATCGACGACTTCCCAAATAAGGTCATCCCCACCCGCAACACTTGATATTTTCCTGATACCACCTCAACCTGGTTCATAAACATTCTGTCAATCCAAAGCTCAACCAATAATGAATCCCACCATGCCATAGTTATCCAATAAATGGAAAGGCAAGGCTGAAAACAATTTCAAACCAGGAAAAACCCATGCCAATGATAGCAAATGAACCAAATAAACAAATGCATGTACCATGCATCCATATCCCAAAAATAAAATCACACATGCAACCTTTTACCTCCAAAATCCTCCTCCTAAAGCTTTTGATCCAACCTTCTCTTTAGGCTCCCTTTCTTTCGTCTCCTTTCCTTTGCTTGTCCTCGTGTGCCTTCTCCAAATCCAAATGAATGCTATAGTTCTCCAAGAATGATCTAAGAGTGTTAGAATGTATGAGAGCATGAAGCTAAACTGAAAACAATTTTGAATTGTTTCTCTCATGCCTTTTTATCATTGATGTCTCCATTTTTATTCATTTTCCTCTAATTTCCCTTGCATGCATATTTGTGTCTCTTCATCTCCCTTTTCTCCTATTTTCGTTATTTATCCTAATTAAAATCCAATTATTTCTTCTTTGACTTTTCCAATGTCTTTGCCAATTTTTATGACCATTAATAAACAACAAGTGATGCCCAATATAAGGTTTCCCCAAAATTCAACTTGGAAAATGTATCCTATGACCTTGGTCTTATTTTGTTTACCAAGAAAATCCACCAGGGGCTATTACAAAGAGTTCCAAATTCACCTAGGAGACCAAATATTATGTTTCTCAAGCTCCCATAATTCAACCATTAGACAATAATTTAGTTATTAGACTGCATTATAATGATCCAAAAGGGAAAATCAATGCTCTAACGATAGATGATAAGGCGAAAATAGGAATTAATCTGTATTTATGACACCAAATATTATGTCTATCGGTTAAAGGTTTCATTGGGCTAAACTCAATCATTACACCTATGTGAATATTGCATAAAATGGCACTAATGATCTCTTGAATGATGAACCTTTTATTTGAAAAGAAGAATGATATTTTGCAAAAGCATATTACACAAGCTCTTCAATTTAGAGGTGATGCAGGGCTTCCCTAAACCTTGGATGCAAATCCTCATTGTACCTATTTTTAAAAGTGAGAATAAAAACAGTCCCTTTAGTTACAAAACCATTATGATTTACCCTTTTTATCCAAGTTGTATACAATTATTTTGGAAAAAAATATTAACACATAGTTAGAATGCCTGGAAAAAGAGTTAAAGGCCAAGCTAATTTTGGAGCTATCCTTCAATTCTAGAATGCCTTGTTACACTTAATATCATTTAAGAGGTGTGTTGCAATAATACATCCAATCTCATTTGTTGTTTCATTCAAATTATAAAAACACTTTTATACACTGCTCGTGATAAACCTTTGGAACAGATTGGAAGAGCTAAAATTTCCTTTTGAGATGAGGGATACTATGAAAATTTTATTGTGAATTTTAGGAACAATAATAGCTAGTGAGAAGAAAGTAATTATAATATAGGATTCAAGCAATTGTAATTAAAGAAAGAAATTAATTGTAATATAGGAAAGCAATTGGAGAATAAAGATACTTTAATGAGTTGATTAGCCCTAATATACAAGATAGAAATACTTTCATTGTTCTTACTAACGTAAAGATGGAGTGTTACACCATTTTTTTGGTCATCTAACCTATTACTATTAGGTGAACCCAAGTACACCATGTAAGACCAATTTTACTCTAAGTAAAATTGCTTTCACCATATAAAATAACTTATTTGGTCATATTTAACCCAAAACAAAGAAATTAATTAAATAAATCCTTATTTATTTAATTATTTCCTAAGAACAAGTTATTTAAATAATATTCTTAGTTAAATTTGACTAAATCATCCATAAATAATTAAATAAACCATTATTTATTTAATTATATTCCCATCATTCCTCTAAAATGATAAATAAATCATTTATTTATTTATTATTTATAAATAAAGGAATTGACCCAAGTCAAGAATCCTTTTCCCTCCAACAAATATAATAAAATATTCCTAAAAGGTGCTTCTAGAATTCGATTAATAATATTTTATTCATGCACTGAGTTCTAGACCACCCCAATATTTTGTTATAAATAGGGGGTTTTCCCCATTCATTAGTGACCTTCATTGCATTAGATCACTCTGGATCTACTCTTGGTCACCATTTTCCATTTTGTTTTATGAACTCCCATTGAGTTCCATGTTTGCTTTTCTACATCCATAAGAGAGAGAAATGTTAGATCTGAAACACTAAGGACTTCCAAGAACCCATCCCACTGAGGAGAACCGGAAAACACCTTTCTTGTTTTCCTCTCAGGTGCCCCATTCTTTAATATAATACAAATCATTCTTTTAAACACTTTGTTCTTGTCTTGTCTATTGGATGCATGGAGCCATATTATATTGTATCTGCTTAATGTCTTTTTGTGCTTAGATATGAATTTGTGCAGCAGACTTAAAGATATTTTGCAGCCATAATCAATGTTAGGACTATTTGTTATGCGTAGCTAAAGTGATCTTTTACGACGAACGATTCATACTAACATGGAGACCAACCTTACTAAAAATAAGAATAACTTCTCATGAGCTCTATAGTGAAACTAGGTGTTGGACAATCCCCAGAATGCCATGGATGAGAGAAATTGTCATCATTATGACACTAAAAGAGTTAAAGATGAAAATAAATTCTTCTTAGAATATTAATTATATACCCATATTAGATCTGAAGTTTGATGTTGATATTGAAATGCTTCTTTAGATATTTTTTAAGCATAAAAAAAAAACAAAAAAAAACTTGATATAACAAATTTTGATTTGAATGAAAATTAATAACATCATCACTTACATTTTAAAATGTAAAAATGATATATAACTTTAAAATGTCATTATAATGGAAGAAAATGATCTAATTCTTAAATTAGAATTGAAAAATAATTATATATATACCAAAGTTATTTAAAGTGTAATAGGTTAAAATTTTATATAATTTAGAATAAACTTGTATTAACTTTGAGAATAAACTTGTATTAATTTTGAGAATAAATTTGTATTAACTAAAATAAAATATCACAAATTGATATTTTATATAATCGAAAAGAAATTTACCTTTTAACTATATATTTTAAAAATAAATTAGAACTTTTTATATTTTCACTTTATATATCATGGTTTTTTTTAACATATATAGTATAAATACATCAAGATATTTTATTTAAATGAAAATTTGTTTGCAATTTATATTTCACAAAGATTAAAAACATAAAAAGTTTAAAATCTGTAAATATATTTGATTTAAATTCAATTTATATATATTCATCAATCTAATAATGTTTAAAACATCTGATGTTGATTAATCAATATATCACGTTACGAAGGGTATAGCTATGCCATCACATTCACTCAATATTTGAGTTCGGCCTCATCAACACACATTTAACTCGATCTCCATGTGAATACAAGCTAGAACATCCCATTACTAACTATTCAACCACATTTTTGTCGAATAAAAAAAAAAATGTTAATATTAATGTTTTTTAATACATTTTACATATTTTGAAATTTTAATTATATTTTTTTATTATTTCTAAAAATAACATAAAAAAATTTAAACATAAAATATAACGAAATCTAAGTTATGATTTTTTTATATTTTTAAATATTAGTAATTTAACACCATCTATTCATTAAATGAACAACAAAATAAACTAGCAATTGTTCCACAAGGTGCAAAGAGAAGCTGATAGGAGTGTTGACTTGAAATATTTGTATTTTGGTTTGAAATATTATATTAAATTTATATTGTTTGTGTATTTGTGTGTGTGTTTTTTTACTTTGCAATCATATACATCATGAACCAACTCAGTGCCCATATCAAATAAATATTATGAGAACAATTCATAATTAGAATACTTATGTATTAAACCAAAGAGAAATATAGAGATTGGTCAACCACAATGATGTAGAATTTTTTTTCACTAAATTCAGTAAAACTTAATATTTAATTCAGTCATATTTAATGGATATGAATTTAAGGTTTTTTTTTTAATTTTAACTAATTTAAATAATAAAAATATTAAACTTAGTTTACTAATTAATTATAATGTTTAATAATTTTTTATCTTTAGTACTTTCTTGAAAACGATTCTCGGCTAATTTAATTTAATAATATATAAAATAAATTCTTACTGAAAATTAAAACTCTGCTAATTTAATTATATATAAAATAAATTCCTAATGATGTCTAGGATGGGCCACTTAAATGATGAAATAGGTGTTGTCATAACATGACCATCCACACTCATTAAAATGACCTCTGGATTACCCTTTCCAACTTTCCAATTTTTCTCGAGTTTAAAATGTCTTCCAAAGACGGAAGATTCATATTTTTATAATCATAATCACTGAAGCTAGAAAGGAGAAACTTATCAGCTTGAGAGGAACTTCCTGTGGAGACATCGTAAGTGCATGAGCTTCCCTCCACTGAGAACACTGAAGCCTCTCTATAAGAATCCCAACCATTGTGTGAATTTCAACCTTGGTATTCATTTTGAGCTGTTGAATCTAGTGTTGCAACAATACTAGAAATAATCTTCATCACTGAAAACTCTGATTGGTTACAAAAAAAAATTATACCACTTCCATTTGCTAATTCTCCTACAAAAGGACTGATAAGAGAATAATTTGGTTGCTTCCGAGCATTTTCTATCAGAGAAAAATATAAATTCCCTCAGATGTCATCTGAAGTTTTGGTTCTGCATCATTATCTTCACAAGTTGGAGAAGATTTTGAGTTTCTATTTACCAACTCATTCCCGGTTTTCTTATGTGAAGATCTCAAACTTTGCTCAGAAAAAAAGAAATTAAAACATAGCCATTGTTTTGACTAACCTGTGAAATGTTATCCAAAGAATGAATATTCAATGACACCCTAATATTACCATCCTTTGTTTTGACTAACCTGTGAAATGTTATCCAAAGAATGAATATTCAATGATACCCTAATATTACTAGCCTCTGTCTTGTCAACTCCATCCCTACCACTGGATTTCTCAACCAGGACATCTATATCTTCGCCGGAATTAGCAGACTTGAATTTTTCCCAACGACTCCCAACCAAGGCTTCATCCAGGGAAAATTTTAAGAACCCCCCTAAATTTATATGTATAATAAATGGGCGAATCTCCATGATACATAGGAAAAATGGAAGGCGATTTTATTGTCAACTCCATCCCTACCACTGGATTTCTCAACCAGGACATCTATATCTTCGCCGGAATTAGCAGACTTGAATTTTTCCCAACGACTCCCAACCAAGGCTTCATCCAGGGAAAATTTTAAGAACCCCCCTAAATTTATATGTATAATAAATGGGCGAATCTCCATGATACATAGGAAAAATGGAAGGCGATTTTATTAATGATATAATATGTATATACAAGTTTTTTGGTGAATCTCTCACGATATTATATTATCTTGTAAAGTCATGGCAAATCACTAGTACAAATGGCGAATCACTACTACAAAATTGTGAATTGTTGTCTAGTGGAGTTTGAGGTGTTGGTTCCAATGAAGATATGGTAGTTGAACTAGGAGTTGAAGGAAGCGAACCACCAAGACCAAGCATGGCACATGGTGACTCGTCAAGGAAGTAGTTCTCGTGCAGTTTGGAAAACTTGTTCTTCTAGTTTTGCTAAGTGTAGTGTTGTTGCTCATGCTACTACTAGCACTGATATTGAGGTTGGAGAGGAGTTTGAGAAGTCCTCGGAATCTTAGCCAAATGATGTTTATGTAGCTCCTGGTGATGATCCCATGTGTAGTAGTGGTGATGAGTTTGATTAGTGATCATGAAGGCAGCAGAATATTTGAATTTAAATAGGCCCATTACAAAAAATCCATGAAGAGAAAACTCTAGCAAAAATATTGTCATGCAAATCTAGATTCTATAGAATTATTAGAACTCCCTACTGCTCTGCAAATAGATCCATGAGATAAAGAATATGGTAAAAAAATGGGGACCTATATGTTTTATGGGAAGGAAAAATATTCTTGTTCAAATTCTTTCAGATGCAGAGACTTGATAGTTTTCAGTGAGCTTCGGGATTTCTCAAAACCTTTTTCAGAGAGAGCACCGCAATGTATGAAGTTATATTAGAATTTTATAGGTTATATGCATTGTAGATTTGGATGTTAGAAGTAGAAGAAAAGACTTCAAATATTAGCAAAATATATCACTACAAATTTTTGCACTGTACAAAGGTTTTATCTAATATGCAGGCAACAGAGGCTTCCTTATATGACTTCAACAATAGTATCACTTAAAACAATAGATTTTTTGTTATGTTGAATAAAGAAGCTTTGATGCTGTAAATTCATCCAGTCAGGCCACAATTCAACTTGTCGTCTTTTCCACCCACAATAGACTCAAATTGAGGAGCCTTAGAATAACTCCCATCAACCCACACAACATGATGATCACCTCCCTCCTTTGTAGAGCTCACACACATAAGCAATAAGTTACAGGCATAGAGCAGTGCCACCTCAGTATGCATATTCATGAGATTTCGAGGAGACCCCTTACCTCCACCCATGAGACCCTTGCAATAGTGTCTCTGTCTAGGCCCTTTTTACAATCACATAAGACACCCTCCTTCCCACTGATCCAGGTCTCTGGAAAGAGCAACCTATATGCACAAGATCGGATCTTCTAATTTATCCAAAGTTCTCCATCATGGGATTATTCACTTTAGCTTCAGATGGTAGGAGATATTCACCCACTGGTAATACCATTTTAGAGGCCAGTAGTTTCTCCTAGTCCTCCCTAATTAGTAGGTGATAGCTCCTCCAAACATTGATCACTTTCTGAAGGAAACCTTCAATCAAGATATTTCTCCTGGTTCTCAAGTTCTTGAGAGGGACCCTTTCTTCTCTAGGACTCTCAGCTTTGTAACATTTTATATCTTCGATGAAGAATTTAACCCTTTAGGTATTTGACCTCAGAAGTTAGATATGCCTTTTATAGGAGCTGCACTCATGCTCCCACTAAATACTTTTTATGATGTACCTTCAGCCCATTGGACCTATTTGTGGTGATTTTATTTTTGAAGCTCTATGTTTCATCCCTCCACTTGCAACTCTCTAGGGAGCTTGAGTAGAGGCAACATAGAGCTCGAGGAAAGGCTGAATTCCAACCTGAGCACTAGACTATTAATCACATCTTTACACTCCAGACCACAATTGAGGAAGCCCAACATTGCTCCTGGAAAGTTTACTTTTTTTTCATAGACTTTCAAAAAGGCTTTTGAATCTGTCCCCATAGAGCCTTTATTCCACATGCAAAGAGATATTGGCATACTCATAGATATTGGCTTCAGTCTTACTATTATTCTTGTTTGTAGTTTCAGTGAATTATTGTCTGTTGTTGTTCCAAGAAATTTCTTCTGGGGGTATGGTATTTATTTTTTATCTGGATTCGGTCCTTCAAGTTTATTTGGCTCCAAAAATCTGTGGATCTTAGGCTCTCTTGTAGTGTTTTGTCTTATTCAATGTAGTGTGGTTTTTCCTATACCTTGAATTCACAGTCCTGAATGAAAGTTCAAACCCCTTAAGAACTATTGGCTGACAACTCTTTTTCTTTTTGCCTATAATATTCATGGATTAGAGAAGCCTAGGAAGTCCAAGAATTTATTTGAAGACATAATCCATTCAATGCAAGCGAACTTCCCTCTTATCTGTAACTACAAAATTATATGAAAACTACCACTAGTGCACTTCTCAAAATTCCATAATTGAGAACAAAAATCCAATAAAAAAAAGCAAATTGATTTTGTGGAGGAAGAATGCAATATGTTGAGAAATATGGCCCTTAATCTCAAAAAATTATCTCATTTTGCTGCTTCAAATCATAGGATATCAACAAATTCAGTTCATTAAAATTCCAGAATTCAAGGAATACATATTTCACCAAATGATAGAAGACATGGATGATTGCACTCATGCTCCCACTACACACTGTTTTTTGATGGACCTTGCAGTCCATTCAACCTATTTGTTGTGATTTTCTTCTTGAATCTCTATGCTACATCCCTCCACCTGCAACTATTTAGGGAGCTTTAGAAGGTGCAACATAGAGCTAGAGGAAATGTTGGATTCCAACCTTAGCACCAGACTATTAATCACATCTTTACACTCTAGGCCATGATTGAGGAAGCCCAACATTGTTCCTGGAAAGTTTAATGTTGTTTCGTAGACTTTCAAAAAGGCTTTTGACTCTGTCCCCATAAAGGCTTTATTCCACATATTCAGAGATATTGACATCTCAGAAACCCTTTTTTCAATATGAGTCAAACCTTGGTCATATATGCACCAACACACGGGCTATCAGGTTTTATCCTAAGTATGATTGGGGTAAAACAAGGTTGTCCCTTGTCCCCTACACTATTTGGATCTATATTGACAAGTTGGAGTCCTTGCATGAGCACATCCAAGATGGCAATGGCTGCCTTCTACACCATTTCTTAATTTATATTTTGATGTTTGTAGATGATGTGGCCCTTCTAGTCCCATACCCAGACAAATTTCAAAGATAACTCGAAGCCCTAGCCATTTTCTGTGATCTTCATGAGTTGACTATCAACCTAGGTAAAAAACAAAGTCATCATCTTCAATGTGTTGAAGAAAATTCTCCCTGATCACCATTTCTTTCTCAAAGGAGAGGAGATCGAGATAACAAACTCATACACTTATCTAGGGGTACTATTCACAAAAATTGGCTTTAGTTTACAACATGCACTTCAGCCCTGTCTCAACAAGGGTTATGGGTCCTTGGAACTTCTTGAGAGGTAGTGTTTCTCAAAGATTTTTCAAGACATACCTACCAAGATGTCACTCATGCACACTCTTGGCCCAACCCAGAGTTCTAAATGGTTCCAAGGTTTAGGTACCTAGTTTACTAGAGTCTAATTGGTCTTCTACAAAGAGAGTATAGATCATCCTCATTTGTCGCATTGTTCAATGCAAGTAGCCAATTCCTCAACCCATCATCCTTATAGAGTTTGCAGCTCACCCCTCCCTACTTGAGACAATGTTTTGTCTTGTCCCTCTTTTACACTATGCTCGAAAATCCGTTGATACAACAAAGGGGCATGATCTATATCCATACTTGGCCTTTTTCTCATCAGAGTCCATTGCAACAACTACTCCTTCGGTTTGATCTCCTTGATTCAATTAGTGTTATGATGGACCAACTTTCTCCATCAAAATATTCCCTATATGCACCTAACCATCTCTTACCAACCAAATAAAAGATGAAAAAAATCATCCAAGAGGATATCTATAGGATGTAAAAATTAAAATGTACAAAGTAACAAATTAAACGATGTAAAAATTTGAATCACACATGCTTCACTTTATAGGACAGTTTGAAGGCTTTAACCTATGAATGTTGTGTTTCTTCAGTTTTGATTAGAAGGACTGATAAACAAATACAATCTCCATCATGTTCCAGCTTTGTGGCTATCTCAAAATACTTTTCAAACATAAAATGACAACATACTGTCACAAGGAGATTACTCATAGTTTAACAGATCAAACTTGACATCTTATATTAAAAGTTTCATTTTACATGATGTCAGTCTTCTGCCCATTACTATAGTTGCCCAGATATAGTAAGAGATCTGATCTATACTTAAATATTAATAGAGACTAGAGTAATTTGGTTTCCTTGTGGGGTAAGGAGGAATGGGAGTAAATACATCATGTTCATGTCAAGTTTACTGGGATTCAAAGGGGGTGATTGTAGATAGATAGGGTCTAAGAGGGTGGACACAATTTTTTTTAAGGGTAATGAGATATAGAAGTTAAGCTACCTCAACTAACTCTCTATTGGTATGGGTATCTAGTCATACAATTTTTTGTAGACTATAAATTCTCAGAAAAATATGAGTGATTTTGAAGCCTAGAAGATGTCTGAAACAGTAGAGTGTGAACTAATAAAGCTAAAAACCTAGATAGTATGAACTGAAGAAAGCTAAATTTTGTATTATAATAACCTCTCCCTCTAAAGGTTTTAATAGGCTTTTGTTGGATGCATCCATCCAGACACTAAACAAAAATGAAGTTTTCAAACTGTCCTGACTTCCAACCTTAATCATTGACTCAGTTACTCTTGTTTATCTTTGTAAATATCTTAAATGTCTATGCTAACTTTTATTAAAATTCACATCATTAATAGGCGATGTAAAAAAAGCAATGCCTATGCTAATCTGTAAGTCAATAATAAGAGAGAATACAATAAAGAGTACATTGAGATCAACTTAAATATGTATCACCAAACACTGTTTCTTTTAGGAGACGTATGCATGTTTAGATACTTTTTTCATAAATTAAGGAAAAATCAACCTCATATAAATTGTCCTGAGTCTTGAACATTGGTTGGTCCACATTCAACATTAGGCCAATAGGACAAGGCCTGAAAAATTCTCCCAGAACAAACTTGTCAGTTTTGCTGCTTGCCCCATTTGCTAGACAGGACCCTTAAAGAGGCTAGAAATCTTGTTGATCTATATCAATCTTAAAATTTCCTCGCCAAGATATTATTGCCACACGTTTTAAACTGGTTAAAATTCTCACTAGTCATTACATATTCTGGAGCAGTATAACCATATGTTCCCATAACTCGAGTTGAAACATGGGTGTTGTCTCCCTCAGGTCCATCTTTTGCTAATCCAAAATTAGACAGCTTGGCATTGTATTCGTGCACCAAGTACATATCTCTCCATAAAGACTTAATAGAATCCAAAGCGTAACACTGAGCCATCTCATAATTTCAAATTTGTAGGTACAAACCAAATCCAGCAAAATATTGGATGATTTAAAATCTCGATAAATCACTGGTCTTTCAGCCCCTCCATGAAGAAATGCCAGACCTTTTGCTGCACCCAATGCAATTTTCATCCTGATAGACCAGGGGAGTGGCAGGGACGCTTCTGCATGCATAAGGGAAGTACCATTGGACATCAAAGATCTAAATATATTTTTCAAAATAAAAATTTACAAATTGGGATTAAGACTCCATTAGGGGAATTTTGAGGTCTAAAATGGGCCTCCTAAGGAAAATGTACAATCAAAATTCACTTTATGAGAACCAATCCCATTTTAGGGGATGACATCATTCCTAATGGTTGAGGTGGCATTGCTTGAGTTAAAGGTACTTACTCGTCACATTCTCAATGGTGGATAAAAAGTCATGGTTAACCATGGTAGTGTTCTAAATACTTTTAAAGTCAAAGTAAAGTACTCATAATAAATGTCATTTCACACTTTTTGAAAAAAAAATATATTATTAACATTTAATATTTCTTGAAAGAAACAATGCACATCCCTATACATTTATTATATTATATTATATTTATATAGCATATTAATTACATGTTATTATACAATTTAAATAATATAAATTTTAATTAATAGCATATAATATAATTAGGAATTTATAAATTTATATTTATATTTTATTTTAAGTTATTTAAGTACAAAGGACAAATGCATTAGTTGTTCAATGATAATGAATTTTTCTTGAAAATCTGATTCTTATTTATAATCACATCAATACAATTTTTTTATTAATTTTATTTTGGTACAACTTTTGAATTGAATTTAACTATGGTTACATGGATTGTGGTGCAAAAAGGTGAATTGCAAATTCATAAATATTATTTTATTGGTTTAGCTTATTATTTTATTATTTCCTTAGGAGGCCCATTTTAGACCTCAAAATTCCCCTAATTCTTAGAAGGACAAAGAATAATTATGTAGCTACTCATTGCCAAAAAATGTGAAAGCCCCATGACACTAATGCTCAAAAATGAGATTTAACCATGGGAGGCACATATTCCCTTATGTCCAACAGAATTTGAAAAATCTAGACTGAGGATCCCAAAAGTTCATGAAAGAAAAACATATCATAAAGTATTCAATAAAGCAACATAGAGTTTGTTTTGGGTAACATCATCAGCATATAGTATGCTCTTCAACCAAGATGACTTAAAAATTCCATATCAGCCAGTGAATTTTTCTGCACATAAATATTCTAAGAAGACATTTCAATAAATCCTTACCAAAAATGGATTTTTGTTCAGAAATATACCCCACCATCTAATCACAAAATAGAAACAAACATTAAAATTTAATACCTAACAATATTGAGTGTTCTGTCAAATTTGAAAATCATACATGTTATGCTAAATTAATTTGATGACTTGGACGCAAAGACCAGCTTTTATCATACGCTTGCCATAAAAATCAAATCCATTCAAATGTGGCAAAATTTCTAAATTCTTCACTGCTTTGAAACTTGTAGTTGAGTGTCTTTATCATTTATTATGAATGGGTAGATCTGGTCATTGTTTTATCATTGTGACTTATGTAAATAAAATCCTTACACCAACAAATTACATTTTATATAATCCAATGGAGCCTTTAAGTATCATTTTAAGCAATACTTTGTAGTATCATGTAAGTGCCTACATACGTCTCTACTTCATTGCTTCTAGATACAGTTCCTATGCTCAAAAACAATTAATATCATCCTATACTTTGTATATATGAGTTCAAGCCTCTGACATTCAAATAACATATTAAATTTGTGGATTCAGATGCCTCAGTTTCCAGAATTCAAG